>JAXQQM020062245.1:0-500051 GCA_034641835.2 Pinus albicaulis | reverse complement strand
GTAAAATTCCTTCAAAAGAAAAATTACCTCTATTGCATAATCAAAAAATTCTTACCAAATCAAATCGCCTCCCTAGCAACGACGCTAAAATGTTGGGTGCAGGAATTACACTTAAGCAAACTCCTCAACACTTAATTTGTCAACTCGGGAGATTCGTAAACTTAGAGACGAAGCACAGGCAATGCCAGAGATGTTATGAATCTTTCTAATGTAAATACCTACTTTCTTAAGAGAAATATTGCAGAATCAAATCGAAAGAGAAAAAGGCAACTTGAATCATTAAGAATAATCTAAGACTAGAACGATAAAGCATGCTTGTGAAAGAGAGAATTAAAGATAAAAGGCAATCACTTTAGCTAATGGTTGTTTAATCTACTGAGTGCATATCTTCCATTAGCAGAGACACTTTAGCAGTCTCATCAGATGGGCCATTGAACCTGCTTTCTTAGAGATTTCCTTCTTGTATTAATCTGTCCTGCACTAGTGCTTGCACTAGTGTAGGATCAGAGAGTTATGTAGAAGGTATAAATTGTGTCTTTACTGAAGGCTTTTTAATTCATGCAAGGGCTCGAACTTTTCAAGGTTCAGAGCACTAGGATCCTGTGGTAAGAAACTAGTTCCTACACCTGATCAGAGCTTCCTGCACTTATCTTTTAATTCTTCAAACATTGGTTCGATTATTGCAAGTGCTAATTTTCTATTAAATTAAATGGCACACATAAAAGTGAATGTTTATGAGTTTAATAAAGTGCAGAAGTAAAGAAACAATCATTTATCCCGTCGTAAGTGTTTAAGGAAAGAAAGAAAATCGTGGAAAGTAGATTAAGAAAACTTGTTGCATTACACCAATGTGCACTGGTGCAGGTTTTCTTCTCCTGCTTGTACCAGGCGGTGGAAAATCAAATAAACAGAACTACAGGAAAACAAAATGTCACACCAACACTTGTACCAGGCGGTGGAAAACTAAATAACAGAACTGCAAGAAAAGAGAAATGTCACACCAATGTGCCTAGTGCAGGTTTGCTTCTCCTGCTTATACCAGATGGGAAATCTAATCTGAAATTAAATGCAGGAAAGTAATTTGCAGGGAAATAAAATGTAACTACTTCACACGATGGATCCGTTTTCAACAAGATAGGAATACATGTGCTAAAAATTGAATCACACTTTAATAATTTAAACACACATTACAAGAAACCGAAAACAGGGTAAACGTGCTGGGTTGGTTGGGCTCTAGCCAACCAGCGCGTTTCCCTTTCGAAATCAAAAGCTGCTCAGTAAACCAGTTAATTCATCAGCTTAAAAGAACAGAAACATAATTTCTGAAACATGAGGTGGAAGAAAACCTTTTATTAATTTATTGAGGCGAATACATACGTTGATACAATGTCCAGCCCAGATTCGGGCAATAACAAAAGACTGGTTACCGCCTATCAACTTCAATCTAAACTCTGCTCCCCAAAATTCTCTTCTTGGTCCTATTTACATTTTACAATATATAGATCTATTGGCCGAAGGCCAAAACAAATCGTTCAACCAATTCATAACAAAATGCAGAATTTAGTCTCAGCCTTCAAGATAAGACGGTTGCAAAAACTAGCAGTAGCTAACCGGGCCTTTCTAATATCAACGCATTAGTTCTCGCCGCTCTTGGAATCACAGCGCCGTCGTGGCTGAAATGGGTGGGGATCGTGATCGAGGAGGTTTGGATCTGCCACGAAGATCTGTTGTGCTGGCAATAGTGCAGATCCGATCATGCACTAAGATCAGCGGTCACGATAAGCACTTTAACCATCAAATAACCTTTGGAGATATCAATTAGTTACAAAAGTGATTTAGAAACAATAAATCATGTGATAATATTTAATTAATGCTAAATTGAATTAAAACATGAAAAATAAAGGTTTATACGAAATGTGTCACCATGCTTGGACTGGTGCAGGATGAGGGTGCATAAAGGAGGTGAAACAAAGGTAAATGGTTACAATTTGGGAAGGGAAAAGTGGTAAAAAAAGAGAAAATTAGGGGGCTAACAATGTTGCCCTCAAGAAAGTGAGAAATCTTCCTAGCTCCAAGGAAGACAAAGAAGATGAAGAAGCAGGGAAGCAGGAAGAGCCGTAGCATGAACCGATGCCCGATGTTGAAGGACCTATGGATCCTATTGATCCACCTCCTTCAAACAAGAGAAGACCCTCATGGCTCAAGGATACTTTCGCAAATGCCGAGAGACATATTGCCCCAAGGGGGACATTCCGTGAAAGCAAGAAGCTAAATAGATACCAAGGGTATCTAGTAGCCATGAGTACAATTGTACAATCAGAGCCTGGATCATTTGAAGGAGTCGTAAAGAATCAAGTTTGAAAGGATGCTATGCACGAAAAATATGAGTCCATTATGAAAAATGATGTCTGAGAAGTGGTCCCGAGATCGAAGGACAAATCTGTTGTCACCTCGAAATGGCTTTATAAGATCAAGCATGGATCTGATGGTAGTGCTGAAAAATACAAGGCAAGATTTGTTGCCCGAGGCTTCTCTCAAAAGGAAGGCATAGATTATGATGATATAGTTGCACCTGTGGCCCACTATACCACCATTCGATCTATCATTGCCCTCGCTGCAACGCAGAGATGGAGTCTCCATCAGCTGGATGTGAAGACCACTTTTCTGCATGGTTCTATAAAGGAAGATGTGTATGTGGAGCAACCTCTAGGGTTCGAAGTCCGAGATAGAGACACCTATGTATGTAGGTTGAAGAAAGCCCTCTATGGGTTGAAGCAAGCCCCCAGGGCTTGGTATGAGAGGATAGATAGCTACTTGATGAAGTTGGGCTTCACTCAAAGTAATGTTGATCCAAACCTTTATTTTAAGGTTGATAGAGAAAGGCCTCTCATTCTAGTTCTCTATGTGGACGATCTCTTCCTAACAGGTGTTGACCCTTTCATTCATCAATGTAAGAGGGAGCTAGCTTCCGAATTTGAGATGAAAGACCTAGGACTGATGCAATACTTCCCAGGCTTGGAGGTCGGTAGAGGCTAGGCGAGATTTTCCTTTCTCAAGGAAAATATGTCGTGAAGCTGCTGGAGAGATTTGGTATGTTGGACTGTAAGTCTGTGTCGACACCGATGGAAATCAAATTTAAGAAGTTGTGTGGAAACGTTGTTGTGCCCGTGCTGGGAAATCCCACCAAGTATCGACAACTCATGGGGGCCCTAATGTTCCTAGTGAACTCCTGTCCGAACGTATGTTTTGCCATGAACACTTTGAATCAACATATGGTTGATCCTCATCACATTCACTAGATTGGTGCCAAGAATCTATTGCGATATCTTCAGGGCATAATCAACCATGGGCTGAGATACACTGTCGAGAGTTTGAGACTCCATGGATATACTAATGTCAATTGGGTTGGCAGTGTGGTGGGTCGCAAGAGCACATCTAGATGTTGCTTCACCTTGGGTTCTGCTTCAATATCTTGGATGAGCAGGAAGCAGAAGTCGGTGGCTTTGAGCACCGCTGAGGCCAAATACATTACAGCGAGTATGGCCTGTTGTGAAGTTGTTTGGTTGTGAAAGCTCTTCAGTGATCTGTTTGGGCATGTGCTAGATACCACCGTTATCCTTTGTGATAACCAGAGTGGGATTCGTCTTTCTGAGAATCCCGTGTTCCACGATCGATCCAAGCATATTGATATCAAGTACCACTTTATCCGAGATATGGTACAGCGAGGCATCGTAGGGCTCGATCATATAGGAACCGATGAGCAAGTCGTGGATATTCTCACGAAGCCCCTGGGGAAGGTCAAGTTCCTAACCTTCCGTGAGAAGCATGGAATCGTGGAAAGAGCCTATTCTGAGGGTCCTGCTTGAGTTGGACTATGAGCTCTAGGAGCTCCAGGGGGCTTGGGGATAGCTTTTTGGAGCTATAAGCACACACGGGGCTACGCTTACCGAACCTTGTTGTGCTTCTGCCCCACCGTTATGATATTGAGTTGGTTCACCTATCTTTGATCTATGCCCCGCACACATCCTACCCATGGAGTTTCAAACTCATGGTATACCTCTCATTTGGCCAATGAGGTGGGAAATGTAGATAGAGACCAATAGCAAGACCGATGGACGCATCGGAGATTGTCGTACTCTCTATGTCTAGGATGGCACCTGTCCAACACCTTGATCTGGGATCAAGTATGATGAGGTTCTTACCTCTAAACTGACTTCGGGCTAGTAAACTAACTTCGAGTTCGTATGAGACTCTTTTTGAGTCTAAAAGAGGTTTTAACTTCTAAGCTGACTTCGAGTCAGAGCGTGATTTCTTTGTGACTCACCTTTTGTTCTATTTGAGAAGAAGAGCCAGCAAAGCAAGTTACGGCAAGATGACACACGATGCTATATGATGGTACACGATGGTACTAAACTCTGGATGGCATAGGTGGACAGATGGAGTTCTCCCTAGTTGAGAGGGAGCGTTAATTTTGGGCGAGTAGGTCCAAACTCCATGTTGCACTGCCCATATGATAATGATCATATTTTTGTTGGATTCCTCTTTCAAAGAAGTGCAAGATTGATCTAAAGATCATCATCTTGTTTGGATGAGCAAAACATATATTTTGATTTTATTTTCCACACATGTGCAAGGTCAGCCGAATTTGTAATGTAGGCTCACAAGCCTAATAGCTATGTCACACACCCTCACTGATGGATATAAATTGGAGAGACTTGGAGGTCATTTGCTCATCAACTCATCACACATTCTCTCATTGTGATCTGATTGGTTCGATAGCCTTTGGAGGCCTCTTTCCTTCACACGTGCGGAGCTAAAGATGAGAACAATCTGCGGATCCGTTTAGGGTTGTTTTGTTGTGCATTGACCAGTGTTGACCATGCTCAACCCTAGATCATTTGACCTCCAATCTTTGTTGAAAATCTGATTTCTGTAGGTTGTACAGTTGGGCACAAAAATCAAAGAAAAAGGAGCAGTTTGACCGAAGCCCTAAATCTGTAGCGTTGACTTTTATGCATTGACTTTGGTTGCCCAGCGTTGACTTTTGATGAGCTGTATTTATAGGTTGTGTGTGTGACACTTGGAGGGTTCGCTGATCTAAGAAAGATTTTGTTGGCTAATGCATCTTATTGATTATCGTACCGCACACTATCCTATATCTTTGTTGGACAAGAAGAATTGTAAAATATGATCTATATTATTGGCCAGTCTTTCGTTGATCTATTATTGAGTTCGATCAGCATTTTACTTTCATGTTTATGTGATTGCTAAATTTGAATCGAGCCAAAGAAAGATTGAAATAAATTTGCATTAAGCATAGAACACTCCATGTCTATCTAAATTTAACAAGGGTAAAGCAGTGGCTAAGCATGAACAGCAGGTGAAGAAAAAAAGGTCAAGAACCATGGGTCTCAAGAAGGCACTGCAGAAAGAGAAAGAGCAAAACCCTAGAGATCAGGAGCTTACTTTTGAAGAGAGGATTGCCAAAGAGATCAATGAGGACAAGGACTTTTGGCTTGAGAAGGTCAATACTCACTTGGAAAAGCTCCTAGACAATGCAAACAAGGATAACATGATCCACAAATGCATGGTTGCCCGCTATCAAACAAGAAATCAAATTGCACACATCAAAATCAAGCAATTGCAAGACAAGCTTAAGCAAACCCTAATCCGCCAAAAGGAGAAAGGAAAACTTGATTTTCTTGTTGATGCCTCCATGATTGCATAGTACACCTCATCCAGCACTTCTGGACCAATTTGAGGAGATTTGGAGCAAATTTTGTTTTTTGATCAAATTTGGTGAAATTTTGTAGAATTCAGAAATTTCACCAAGGCTAGATGCGCAGCGCCTTGGCACTGCGCTTTTTCCTCAGAGCTCCAAATGACAAGTGGCTTACATTTTTGGAAAGCTTATGCCCTCCTCTCAAAACCCATTGCCTCAGATTTTCTAGAAAGGGCACAGATTTTGAGAAAATTTGAGAAAAAGGGGTCAAAAACAGCATTCTACCCCTCTTTTTGAGGGGCATTGCGCATCTAGAGACACCTTGGGAGAATGAGTTTTTGAAGGCCTTCCCATGGGTCATTTTCAAAAATTCAAAGTGTTCTAGAAACTAGACAAGCAAGGCTAGTTTACCGTTCTCTCGGATTTCCATTTTGACTTCAGTAAGGTGCCCAAAAGTGACCTCCAAGTTGGCGCTACCCATCTGTAAATTTCTGAGTTTTCAATTACAAATTTCACTGTGTAATTTTTGGCAATTCCTAGTTTGACTTTTGTAAAAGTCAAAAGGTGAATGTGGATGAATATAAAAGTCAAAATGTAAATGTAAATGGTAAAGATGGAGGTAAATAGGTGTCTTATCCTCCATTTATTGCTTTGAGGATATGTCTCTTAGTGGTTAGATTAAGGAGGAATTTGTTGTGTAACCTCCCTAATGTGTAGCAGACTTCAGATAGGTGCATGAATTTGACTTTTTTGCTAGCAAATTCGACCTCCAAGGGAGAATTTCGACCTTAGTAGTTATATGAGGCTTTTTGTAATCATTTCCAAGGGTTGGAATATTGGACATTGAACTAGTGTATTTCAGTTTGACAAAGTAATACAGTGAATACAGAGAAAAGTTGCAGCTTAAATTTAGAGATTCATGTGGTGAGCTTGTATGGATGTGTTTCTCTTTTGTAAGTCACTCCATTGAATGCTTTCTCTTTCCATTACATATCTACTGCTTTCACTTATTGTCTTTAAATTTTTTAAGCAGGATTCATGAGTAATACATGCCTTGTTTTGATGAGATGATGATGTTGTGTTTATTTTCTTCTTAAGGAATGAATTCATACTTATATGCTTGTTCCTAATCTCTCTGTTCATCCTACACCATAACCATAAAGCCTAAAGGGTCATTCAAGCTTGCCTACCTTGCCCCTTATTCCCTAGCAATTTTTGCTCTTGTAACCCTACCAAAGTTTTCAAGCCTAGCTCTAAAGGTCCATTTTCATCCAGCACAAAAATCCAACTCAGCCAAGCCCTAATCTGCATATCTAGCCTAAAATCTCCATGATCCAGTCATATTGGTTGTGAATTTCATTGAGAGAGCCCTCTCAGCCTAGTAGGGCTAGCTACTAAGTCAAAGTGGTCTGTGGTTATCTTTGTTGGTCTCCTTCTCAGCCTTCGGAGATCCGGTGGAGTGCTAACATCTTGGCACCATTGCCGGAGACGAAGTGACAGATCTTCCCTAGGTGTGCCATAATTTCATCGAATTTTAGGCTTGTGGGTGATATGCCCTAGTCTTCATGAAGGTTGATATGAAAATTGCAGAGAACCGAGTTGCGGAAACAAAGAACATTCTGGCTTCGAGAAGATACACAAGATCGAATCCAGATCCTCATCCAGCTTCTCCAGTTAAAGATCCAGAGAAACTTGTCCGAAAGCAGAGATCCCAGCACTCAGAGTTTCAGTCGGATCCTTCTTCATTGGTAAGATCTTCCTCATTACCAGAAAAAGTATTATCCCTTAAAGATATTCCTTTCGATTTGAAGTTTGAGTTGTCTCTGTTTAGATCGAAGTCGTAAACTTTATTGTCTGAGATAGTGTTAAGATTATCTGAAGTAAAATCATTGTCTGAAGTACTATTTGATTCCTTAAAACTTGAAGATAGTTTACTTTCCGAAGAATCTAAATCTGAATCAGATTTTGATAGAAAATTCTAGAGTCAGTTTTATAGGCTTGAAAAATTAGCTAATCAACTTCAATATACATCTGAAAAAGCTATCATCCAATACCAACAAGATTCCTTGTTCATCCAACACAATCTCAATCAGTTGTTACCTCCTCTTCCATCCCTTCTACTTCATTACCTTCTCAATCTACCCCTCCCATTGTTACTCTTGCACCACCCTCAGCAGGATTCATGGCGATATTTGCACCCCTAGTTCTACCTGGTCAACTTGCACCCTTACCACAAGGTTATGGTTAGAGACTCCCTCTCTTTGATGAGAATTTTGAGATTAGTGCCAAACAACACTTAGTCAAAGTCACTGATTTCATTGACATAGAAGAGATAGATGTCGATGATGCCAAGATGAGAATCATTGCCCAAAGCTTCTTCATATATGTAAAAACTTGGTTCCGATCTTTGACTGCCCATTCCATAGGAAATCTGGAGCAGCTGATTAATGCATTCATAGCCAGATGGGAAGTAAAAAAGAATCCACTTCAGATTCTTTCTGAGTATGACAACCTAAAGAGGAATCCAAATGAGTCAGTTCAGGATTTCATTGCTCGTTTCAACCGAGTGTATAACTCAATCCCAAATGAGATCAAACCTCCTCCAGGTTTGGCTCTCTTGCACTATCTGGATGCTTTTGATGCAGACATGGCATACCAGCTTCGAGATAGGTGTCCTGCAACACTAGAGGATATGCAAAGCAACGCAGTCAGTGTCGAAGCAAACTTGTCAATCAAAAAGTCAAAGACAAAAGGTGAGAGAAAGGTAACAATCAAAGAAGAAACATCCACATCCTCCGAGGTCAAATTGGATACTTTGATCAAGACTATGGAAAGAATGGTTGACAGAATGTCCATCACAGAAAGATAGCCAGACGCATAGGTTCAGAATATTGATTTCCGAGGTTAGCAGCAGCAGCCTCAGTTTAGGATCAAACAGAGGGTACAAAGAGCTCCAAAGCAGCTAGCACAATAGCAGATCCGAACTCCTTTGAAGCAGAATTATGCTCAAGGGGTTGAAGAAGAAGATGAGATTGTGGAGGAAAATCATTTCTTCACAGCAGATGGACAGTCTATATTCTTGACAGAGGATGAAGAATATATTGAGAAAACAGATTTTCCTAAAGATGAAGATTACATACTTGCAAATGATGATGAGTTGGAGGTTCAGTCTGATGATTATCAGCGGGGTTATCTTAATGCACTCAGCTCATAGCAGAGGCAATATTCATTGAGAAGTAAAGATGTTCATGTCACTCCTATCCAGAAGAGGGCATCCCAGCAAAAAGATACTCAGCCCAAGCAAAACCCCCAAGCTAGTCAAAACAAAGGAAAGGAGCCTGCAGCTGCAAATAAGATCAAGATCAATCAAGCATCTACAAACACACCAAGCAAAGAAAAAGAAATTTAGAAGAAGGAAACTACAACAAAGGACCAGCCCGACAAGAGGGACACCGCCATTAAAGAGGTAGATAAACAATCCAATCTTTTTAGCTTAGAAAATGAAATCTCTAAGTTAAAAGTCTCTATCCCTTTAACTGAGCTTGTCAAAAACAATCAATACAAATCTCATGTGGCCAAATTGCTGAAAGTAGATCCTTTGTCCGATATGGTAAATGTTGAAGATGATCAACCCGAGCTCATTTTTGGTCCAGCCATAGATGGTCAATTAGAAGATAGCGAAGTTCCCCCATTTTATCTGAGTCTGAGAATTCATCAGTGTATCCTTCACAATGCCATGCTTGACTCCGGAGCTTCCCATAACCTGATGCCGAAAGACATAATGGAAAAACTGGGCTTGGATATAACCCGTCCTTACCATGATCTTTACTCCTTTGATTCTAGTAGAGTATGTTGTCTTGGTCTTATAAAGGATTTGGTAGTTTCACTTGAGCAAATCCCAGCAAAAAATGTCTTGATGGATGTGGTAGTAGCTGATATACCGCCATGGTTTGGCATGTTACTGTCAAGGTCTTGGGGAGCAAAGTTAAGAGGTACTTTGCAATTGGATTTCTCTTATGCCACCATCCCGATTTTTGGATAATTGAGGAAGTTGTACTGGGAAACAAAAATGAAATATATGATTACCAGCAAAGAGAAACCCAACAATCATCCTATTAATGTTGTACATACATATCTTGAGTCATTTATTTTGTTTAATGATAGTGGTTTAAATGATGTAGATAGTCAGCTCATAGAAGTAGAGGAAATTCCAGAAATTTCCAATAATGTCAGAGCAGTTTTGGATGAAAAACAAGGCAATCAACCTAGTTCTTTAGAGCAATTATCAGATAAGTCAGAAAAAGGTTCAGAACAGATTGAAGAAGTGGCCCAAAAAGATGAGACAAATTAGAATGCATAATTCCAACTTCGGGATGATGAGAATGGTCTTTGGACCATGGATTTCGATGGTGCCTTAGGAAAAGATGGGGCAAGCATCGGAATTTGGATCCACAGTCCTCTTCATCAGCCAGGTAAAGTTTCAAAAAGTGTGAGATTATGTTCATATAAGTTGGCTTTCGATTGTTCTAATAATGAAGCCGAGTACGAGGCATTGATCACCGGCCTCAAAATTCTGAAAAAGTTGGGCGCAAAAAGAATTTATGTTTATGGCGACTCCGAGCTTGTAATCAAACAGATAAAAGGAGAATACCAGGCTAAGCATCCGCGAATGAGAGCATATAGAAATGATGTACTTGATATCCTCAAAATGTTTCCTGAATATACACTGTCAGTAGGACCAAGAAGTCAGAATCTTATGGCAGATTTGCTTGCTACAGCAGCAAGTAGCTTTAAGATTCCCATATGTTCTAATAGAAAGTTTGAAATTCATGTCAAACATCGACCAACTGTTCCTAACAACTTGCAGTGTTGGCAAGTGTTTTGGGATGAAAAACAGGTGAACAATTTTCTGCAGGCGGAAGGTGAATTTGAAAACTCCTTTATTGATGAGGTATATGATAAAGATGATCAATTCATCGAGGCTACTCAGGTTGATGTATTACAGCTGAAGGATAACAATATTCCAAGGGGTCTTGTACCTTTGGAAGAATTGTTTGATGAGGATGATGTTGCTAGAAAGCCGACCATGGTTCCTACCGAGAAAGGTGTCGAGGATGTGAACATTGGAACAGCAGACAAACCCAGGATGGTCAAGCTGACCAAGTCCTTATCTCTAGAGGTAAAAGACAAATACATAACTTTGTTGTCTGAGTTTTCTGATGTATCTGCTTGGGACTATGCAAATCTGAAATTTTATGACAAGAATATCATTCAGCATACAATTCCGGTCAAGCCTGACCAAAAGCCCTTCAGACAAAAGTTGAGAAGAATCAACCCAAGGTTGTTGCCATCGATAGAGAAAGAGGTAAATAGACTTTTTAAAGCTGGTATCATTGTTCCCATCAGATTTTCTGATTGGATATCAAATCTTGTTCCGGTAAGAAAGAAACTGGAGAAATTCCTCTGTGTATTGATTTCAGAAACTTGAATAAGGTGTCTCTAAAAGATAACTATCCCCTTCCTAAGATGGATCATATCCTACAGGGAGTGGTTGGGGCCTCCCGAATGTCGCTTCTTGATGGATATTCGAGATACAATCAGATCTTATTGCATAAGGATGATCAAGACAAGACTGCTTTCACGACACCTTGGAGCACATTCAAGTGTGCTAAGATGCCATTCGAGCTCAAGAATGCAGGAGTCACCTTTCAGCGGGGGATGGACATAGCCTTTGCAAATGAAAAGGATGTTTTCTTAGTTGTTTATCTTGATGATTTGACAGTTTTCTCTCATTCTGATGACAAGCATTTGTATCATTTGAGAATTGTATTTCAAAAATGCAGGAAATTTGGGATTTCACTTAATCCCAAAAAGAGTCCTTTTCCCATGGAGGAGGGCAAGCTTCTCAGACATATCATCTCCAAAGATGGTATCCGTATTGAAACTTCTCGGATTGAGGCTATTCAGCAAATTGATTTTCCACGCAGCAAGAAAGAGATTCAAGCTTTCAATGGTAAGATGAACTTCTTGAGAAGATTTATTCCAAATCTTGCCGAGCATCTTCAAGAGATGACCAACATGCTCAAAAAGGACAGTGAGGGAAGGTGGTTAGAGGATGCCAAAAAGTCTTTTAATTCAGTAAAGTTTGCCTTAACTACAGCTCCTATTTTGATCAGCCCCGACTACCCCATTGATTTCATCATATTTTCATTTGCCTCTGAACATACCTTGGTTGCAGTTTTGATGCAAAAGAAGGATAAGGCCGAGTAGCCCATTGCATTCTTCAGTCGTACCATCAGGGATGCAGCCCTTAGATATAACATCATTGAGAAGCAAGCCTTGGCCCTGGTAAAGGCACTGAAGGACTTCCGAGTGTATATCCTTCATTCACATATTCTAACCTATGTCCCTAATGCAGCAGTGAAGGATGTCCTAATGCAAACTGATCCGTAAGGTAGGAAAAGAAAGTGGATAGCAGCGATGTTAGAATATGGCTTCGAGATCAAGCCTACAAAGTTGATCAAAGGTCAGGGATTAGCCAAGCTCATGGCTGAATTCAATTTACATGCACTTGATATCAACCTCATTTCAGTTTTGTCTGATGAAGAAAATGATGGCGCTCTCATGCAGGTATCAGATATTTTTCTCTCATCTCCTTGGTATTCTGACATCACATATGCTCTTCAGCATCTTAATCCTCCTCCAGACATGTCAAAAAGTAAGGGTACGTCAATGAAGTTGAAGGCTTCCAAACACTGCATTTCGGACAGCGCTCTATATTGGAAAGACCCAAGAAGTGTCTTGCTGAACTGTTTGGTAGAAGATGAAGCCAAGGAGGCAATGAATGATTTCCATAAGGGAGATTGTGGAGGTCATTTGCTTTGGAAAAACACGGCAAATAAGGTGTTGAGGGCTGGATATTACTGGCCTACTCTTTTTGCAGATTTATATAAAACCGTGATGAGTTGTCACGAGTGTCAGATATTTCAAGGTAAGAGGAAGCTTCTCCCGCTGCCTTTGCAGCCTATATCCGTGCAAGCACCATTTCAGTAGTGGGGCCTTGACTTTATTGGAGAAATTCACCCTGCATCATCTGCCCAACATAAATGGATCTTAACAGCTACCGACTACTTCACCAAATGGATCGAAGCGATCCCAACAAGGCAAGCTACAGATTTAGGCATTATTCAGTTTTTGGAGACTAACATTTTGTCTCGTTCTGGTTGCCCTCACAAGACCATTACAGATAATGCGGCTGCATTCAAGTCAAAGAAAATGGTTGAGTTTTGTGACAAGTACAACAACATCAATTCGGGGCACTCAACCGCATATTATCCGCGAGGTAATGGATTGGCAGAATCTTCTAACAAATCTTTAATCAACATTATAAAGAAGATGTGGGAGGCGAACAAGAAGAACTGGCATAAGAAGCTTGTTAATGCTTTGTGGGCGGATTGGGTGAGTAGTAAGAAGTCAATAAGAATGTCTCCTTTTCAATTGGTATATGGAGTAGATACTGTTTTCCCTACATCACTTGCAGTCCCGGTTATGAAATTGTTACAAGAAGCAGGTAGTGAAGAGAATGATGTGCAGCGCCGGATCAATCAGATGATCCATCTTCAGCAAACCAGAGATGAGGTCTTTCAAAACACCTCAAAGCTTCATGAAAGGATAAAGAAGCTATATGACCGTAAGACAAAGGCGGATGATTTCAAGATTGGAGATGTGGTCCTCCGTTGGGATGCTAGAAACAAAGAGAAAGGGAAGCACGGTAAATTTGAGAACCTATGGAAAGGACCGTACAAGATTTCAGCCTCTCGCGGACAGCATGCTTTCCTATTGGAAGAAATGAATGGAGAAGATTGCTTAGGAGGACCAGTCAATGGTAGGCTCCATAAGCATTACCTTTTCTGATGCAGATTTCTGAAAATTTCCCAATTCCATTGTACATATCAATTTAATTTTTCTGCAAAGTGTGAAGCGAAGAATCATCGGAGCTTGGAACCCGAGGTGAAGACCATAAAGTTCAATTGATTTTTTGTTGTTTCAAAGTTCAGTTAAGGTCAAGTCGGTCCAGTTTTGACTCTGTTTATTATGTCAAGTTTTTAGTATTCAGTCTGGTTTTAAACTTTTGAATCCATGCCCAATGGTTAGGCTACTTGGTCTACAGTGTTCTTGACACCTCCAAGGAGCTGCCATCCCCAGCTGGAGGCAATGTTAGTGTCAGTCTTTGCATCCTATCACCAATGATCAAATGGACTCTTATCATGTCTTGTTAGGGTCCCAAAGTCAATTTTTTGTCATTTCACTAGGTCTTTAAGCAAAAATTTGGTCACGAGGCATTAGATTTAGGATTATTTTCCATTCTTTCCAAAATTTTAAATTGTTGGTCCATATCATCAAATAAGCTGAGTATATCATTATTCAGAGATTGTCATCATCATTTCAGTCATCTCCATCATGATCTCATTGAGTTCAGAGTCTCCATTAGGTCATTAGAGTTTCAAGGTCACCAAACTGCCATTTCATGCATAAACTACGACAAATTGGAAGAGTGGTAATAAAGCAAGTTTCTTCAATAAATTTTGATTTTTAAATGTAATTTTATGTTTCTATATGTAATAAACACTTCAGGTTCCTAAAAAGTTGCAATTCAATGTTCCAAGGAAGATTCAAAAAGTTCATATTACGAATGTCCAAGGTTGTGAAGTCAAAAAGAAGAAAGAAAGCCATGCTTCAAAAAGTCACGTGGGGCCCATTATCACTTAAAGAAAGGCATTCCATGCTTATAAAAGGGTCAAAAAGTCAAAAACGCATTTCATTTGCACTCCTCTTTCCCTTCATCATCGAGCTCATCCTCCATTTGGTGAGAAAAACACATTTTTACAACTCCAAGAGGCAAAAACTGGGATGAGTAGCACATCTGTGAACCGCGCTACGCATCTGGAGGAGGCATTGCGCATCTGTGAATTGCGATGCACATCTGTGAACTGCACTGCGCATGGGGCAGCCCAATCTTGCTCAAAATTTACCAAAATTCAAACATTCAGCTTCCATTCAGGGTTTTTCACTCTTCAAAGCATCTTAACAAGTAAGTACACTCATTTTGAATCCCTTCGTTCCTTTGCAAACCAATAAATGATAACTCGCTAAGTTCCCTAGGGTTTTATACAAATTTCATGCTTTTGGTTGTCAAATGATCAATTGATGTTGTGAATACCATTGTCCCTCCACTTATGTTTGCTAGTTATACACCATTCCCATACTTCACAAAACATTTCCCATCATTTTTACATCATCTCCCTACAAACCCTAGCCCTATTCTACCAAATTGGGCCATTTTCCTCGCTAGGACTGTGTTTCAATTTCCTAGGTCACTCCCCTCACTCATTTACCTTCATTTCACTCCCTAAACATTCCTAAGATCCCTGCCCCTTTCCCTAGATTTTTCTACCCCCATCTTCCTTCCCTAACTCCCTCATTTTGTTCCCTACACTCACTTTTCCCTGTTTTTCCCCTCCCCATCATCTAGGGTTTTCAACTATGGAAGGAGATTCCTCACCATCAAAGAAAAGAAGACAACACAAAGGGGGAAAGATACTAAGGTATGAGCCCTGAAATTGTAATGAAATCATTTCCTCACCCTTCATCAAAAAATGCTTTGAAGATGTCAATTGCCTAGGGTTTTGTCAAAGGGTAAAGGAGGTAGGTTATCATGAGGAGCTGACAGATTTGTTTGCCACCAACTTGAAGGGAGAAAAAGCCACCATTGCAGGGATTGATTTTACATTTTCAGTTGATGCCATCTCTCTTGCCATAGGGATACCAAACCATGGGGAATATTGGTTCAAAGGAATGAACCTTGACCTTGAGCAGTACAAATCCTTCATAAAATCATAGTATAAAGCGACTCATACCCACATTCTTCCATTCAGATACTTGCTAGAGAGGTATGCACCATTGATGAAGGTTGTGATGAAATTCTTCACATGTGAGGGCAGGTTTTCCAGATTGTACCGATATCATATTAGATTGCTCATGCACTTCACCGCAATGAAGGCCTTAAACTTATGCAATTACTTGTATAGAAGTGTGAGCAAGATGGCAGAAAAGGTGCAAGTCATGAACACGGATCATTACCCTAGCCTCTTTCACCACAGCTTGGTGAAAGTCATAGTTCTCCATCAATTGGCAAAGAAGAACATGACATGGGATGTCTTCATTGAGACAACTTTGCAGATGCACACAACAATTACACCAACTCAGCAACAACACATATCACCTGCCATGTCAGTACAACCTATGGAGGTGGGATCATCAAACAAACTTGCTAAGGTTTCAAAGAGGCCTAGGCCTGAGGTTACTCTCACCTATTATAAAGGCAAGAGGCTTGTGTTTGCTCCTAGGAAAGAGAAAGGGGCTAAGCCTATTTCACTACAAAAATCACCATCAGCACAACATGAGACATCCATGCATGATGAGGAGGAACATGATATTGACTTGGTTGACTTGAAGGACCATGATGAGCAGGAAAACTTGCAGAGGGTAATCAAAGACAAGGATGCCCAAATCAAAGAGCTCCAAGACAATTTGGCAAGGTCTCAATTCATCATTTCATTTTTTGAGCAGGAGAATAGTCAATTGAAGACAAATCAGTTGATTTTGGAGAAAAGGTTGTTTGAGGCAAACAAACATGAGAAGGGCAAAACAGTGGCTAAGCATGAACAGCAGGTGAAGAAGATGAGATCAAGAACCATGGGTCTCAAGAAGGCACTTCAGAAAGAGAAAGAGCAAAACCCTACAGATCAAGAGCTTACTTTTGAAGAGAGGATTGCCAAAGAGATCAAAGAGGACAAGGACTTTTGGCTTGAGAAGGTCAATACTTACTTGGAAAAGCTCCTGGACAATGCAAACAAGGATAACAAGATCCACAAATGCATGGTTGCCCGCTATCAAACAAGAAATCAAATTACACACATCAAAATCAAGCAATTGCAAGACAAGCTTAAGCAAACCCTAATCAGCCAAAAGGAGAAAGGAAAACTTGATTTTCTTGTTGATGCCTCCATGATTGCATAGTACACTTCATCAGCACTTTTGGACCAATTTTGGGGAGATTTGGAGCAAATTCTGTTTTTTGGTCAAATATGGTGAAATTTTATAGAATTCGGAAATTTCACTATGGCTAGATGCGTAGTGCCTTGGCACTACACTTTTTCCTCAAACCTCCAAATGACAAGTGGCTTACATTTTTGGAAAGCTTATGCCCTCCTCTCAAAACCCATTTCCTCAGATTTTCCAAAAACGGCACAGATTTTGAGAAAATTGAGGAAAAAGGGGTCAAAAATCAGCGTTTTGCCCCTCTTTTTGATAGGCACTGCGCATTTGGAGACACCTTGAGAGAATGAGTTTTTGAAGGCCTTCCCATGGATCATTTTAAAAAATTAAAAGTGTTCTGGAAACTAGACAGGCAGGGCTAGTTTAGCATTCTCTCATATTTCCATTTTGACTTTAGGAAGGTGCCCAAAAGTGGCATCCAAGTTGGCGCTGCACATCTGCAAATTTCTGAGTTTTTAATTACAAATTTCACTATGTAATTTTTGGCAATTCCTAGTTTGACTTTTCTAAAAGTCAAAAGGTGAATGTGGATGAATGTAAAAGTCAAAATGTAAATGTAAATGGTAAATAGGTGTCTTATCCTCCATTTATTGCTTTGAGGATATGTCTCTTAGTGGTTAGATTAAGGAGGAATTTGTTGTGTAACCTCCCTAGTGTGTAGCAGACTTCAGATAGGTGCATGAATTTGACTTTCTTGCTGGCAAATTCGAACTCCGAGGATTTCGACCTCAGTAGCTATATGAGGCCTTTTGTAATCATTTCCAAGGGTTGGAATATTGGACATTGAACTAGTGTATTTCAGTTTGACAAAGTAATACAATGAATACAGAGAAAAGTTGCAGCTTAAATTTAGGTATTCATGTGGTGAGCTTGTATGGCTATGTTTCTCTTTTGTAAGTCACTCCATTGAATGCTTTCTCTTTCCATTACATATCTACTGCTTTCACTCATTGTCTTTAAAGTTTTTAAGCAGGATTCATGAGTAATACATGCCCTATTTTGATGAGATGATGATGTTGTGTTTATTTTCTTCTCGAGGAATGAATTCATATTTATATGCTTGTTCCTTATCTCTTTGTTCATCCTACACCATAACCATAAAGCCTAAAGGGTCATTCAAGCTTGCCTACCTTGCCCCTTTATTCCCCTGCAATTTTTGCTCTTGTAACCCTACCAGAGTTTTCAAGCCTAGCTCTAAAGGTCCATTTTCATCCAGCACAAAAATCCAACTCAACCAAACCATAATCTGCATATCTAGCCTAAAATCTCCATGTTCCAGTCATATTGGCTGTGAATTTCATTGAGAGAGTCCTCTCAGCTTAGTAGGGCTAGCTGCTAGGTCAAAGTAGTCTGTGGTTACCTTTGCTGGTCTCCTTCTCAGCCTTTGGAGATCCGGTGGAGTGCTAACAGAATCAAAGCGGTAAGAATAATATGTATATATTAGCATGTCAAGATACTTTTGGAATAATGTAGATTTGTGATACTGAGATAAAATAATTACAAACAAGGGAAATACTTAGAGTAACTCCCAAACATTTGAACATTACACATCCATGATCCAACCACTTGCTAGCCATTGGAAAACAGCTATTAATTTTTAAACAAACCAACAAACAGATATTAAACAAACGAGCAGCCTAATAACCAGATATATAAGAGCAATGCTAGGAGAAAAAATTATGACTATTCACCAGTGAATCCAGAAAAAATTTTACAGAATCCGTATAATTCGTGACCTGATACATGTACACAATACATTCAATCCTTTTTCTTATACAACAATGAATATTAAGGAACATCAAATGAAAATTCACGGAAAAAAATAGAACCCTTTTCAGGTTGAATAAATTGCATATCAATACTTAAAAAAATATGTTTCTTGTTATACAAATCTAACAAAAATTGCTAGCTGAAAACAGCTCCGACAGATGTAAATCAAGTAACTATAATTAGTGATTATATATTCATCTACATGCCAAAGTTAATGTAAAACGGCCCTGCACAAACTGAAAGAAATAAAGTGAACAAAGTTTACAATCCTCTTTCCAATATACTGGTAAAGAGCAAGATCCAGAGTTTAAAAATGACAGAAAGAAACGGCAACCCCTTCAAGTCAAATTAATTTTGAGTTTGTACTGGTGAAGGTCAAGGACCAAACATAACTCCATTTTTATTAAGCACCAGGAACATCAAATGAAAATCCCACGGAAATAAATAGTACCCTTTTCAGGTTGAATAAATTGCATATCAATACTAAAAAAATATGTTTCTTGTTATAAAAATCTAACAAAAATTGCTAGCTGAAAACAGCTCCGACAGATGTAAACCAAGTAACTATAATTAGTGATTATATATTCATCTACATGCCAAAGTTAATGTAAAACGGCCCTGCACAAACTGAGAGAAATAAAGTGAACAAAGTTTACAATACTCTTTCCAATACACTGGTAAAGAGCAAGATCCAGAGTTTAAAAATGAGAGAATTAATTTTGAGTTTGTACTGGTGAAGGTCAAGGACCAAACATAACTCCATTTTTATTAAGCACCCACGTTCTCACCGTGGCTCGAGAGTTTCGCGTCGCAGTTTATAGTATGCCAAGTTGCCAACCTCAAACAAAAAGGTCTTCATAGAATAAAACAGAAAAGGAAACCATGACTTCATTAATCTGGACTATAAAGGAACTCCTGTGGTCAGTCCCATATACAAACAGACTGATACTTGAGAATGGAACCAGTGACCTCATTTAATACAGAGAACATTTCAGCAACTAGATATGGCGTAGTGATCAAGCAAACCATTCTGGCCTAGGCTAAACCTCAAACGAATTCAAGACATTCCATTGACACCATTCATCTCAGACATCGTTCCCTGTTTCTGTTGCAGAGTTTCGTGGGTCTCATCTTCATCTGAGTCCAACGCAAACCGAGCTTCAACGCCATCACCGGAACCACCTAAATCTTGCAATTCTTCTGTTTGCTCTTTAGCACCCAATGGTATGTAACTCAAGGAACTGGAATTTTCATGCTTTGTACTAAGGTATGAATAGGCAGGAAGCAGGCATACCAACAAAAGAGCCAAATGGCAATTGAACTGAAGGGTGGCAATAGCCTTCCCCCTATGCTCATCAGCATGCTGCGCGCAACTGATAGTATAGTCCCCTCCACTTTTTTCCGATAAGGTGCATCCATGAGATATCCATCCAGTGAAGAATGAAATACCCATTTGGAAAAACCAGGTTCCTTGCAGAATCAACCCCACAGCAACCCCCAGAGGAGGCAACACAGATCTTGGGTAGGGGATCTCTAGGGCTTTACATGCAATGCATACTGAAATGGGTACAAGCAGTAGGCCGTAATACCTAATCTCAAGGCCTGTTGAGCCCTTGTTTTGGAGATAAAAGACAAGGAATTCCTCAAAAAATGCAAAGATGGCAATCAGATTATTTACCTCCCAAGGCAAAGGAAGCAATTGAGTGCATTCACATATCATACCCACAACTGAATACATTAAAAAAATTGATGCCACGCCTATTTTTTCTAGCTGAATAGGCGACACAAGATGGTCTCCATTATTTAGGGCATTGTGGGACGACAAGGCTGCATTCACAATATAGAGTAATGCAAGGGATGCAATGAATAAAAGTTCCCCAGTGTAAAATGGCCTTTTTCTGTACAGACCTGAAGAAGACGATTGTCTTGAGGAAGATGAAGAAGATGACCTGGTCAGATAGATCCTGGCTGTTGAGTAGGCCTGCCAAATCCCAATGATTATAAATCCAGTGCCTGCTAGAGTTAGTCCCCAGAAGCCCATCTTTGTCAATTGCTACTTGCAATTCTCCTTGCCTGTATAATTCTCCTTGCCTGTATATATGACACTAGAAATTGGCTTAAAATTCTCCTTGGCTATAACTATGACAGTCAAAATTGGCCGTCTGCCAACGAAACAAAATGTGGTTTCAAAGACCCGGCCACATATGCATGGTTTCTGACTTTAAGGTTATGAATGAATGAAAAACAAGCAGTCTAACCATTTGAGTTGTTTTTCAAACCATATTTTAATTAGAAGAGTTCCGTGTCTATTTGGCCATCTTACGACAGTTATTGCGTAAATCAAATATTCCGAAATACAGTTTTTACGCGTATCTTAGCTTTTTTATAACTCAAAAGGATATTTTCACACAGCTTTTGATGAGACAAATTAATCTTTGTTTACTGTATTTTAATTTAGAGATTTCCGTATGCATTACATTTCCAAAACGCATAGTGCTTACTCGTATTGAGTTTTATTAGAACTCTGAATGGTTTTTCAATGGCATTAAATTAATCTGTTTATTATGGTTAAACTCATTTATCTATACAAAATTGATGGGCATTTATTTTGATTACACTCGTCATTTTAGCAAGGTGAGATATTAATTTAGTAAAATATTTTATTAATTTAAAATTTCTGGAAAAAATTAATATAAATTTTAATAATTTACGGCTTAAAATAAAGTAAAATTGATTTAATGATATTTTATTTGTGAATGAAATGATTTTATGTATTTATTAATTATTAGTTATGTTGGACACTTAATCTACTAAGGGTTGGTGTGATTGAATGTGAATAGTCACTAGAGTCCAAAATCTTTGTAATACAAAACCAAGTGTCATAAGAATGTATTATAAATCTATATGATTGTGAATAGAAAATGCAAGTCACGATTTATCTTTTATATTTTTTGTATTATGTTTGTGTTTAACATTGTATCAAAGCAAGCGAACTCTTGCCCTCCTCAAGTGTGAGTCGTTGTTTTTGTGCCCTTTGAAGTGTGTGACCACTAGTTTTGTGTTTTTCCACTGGCTTGGGCGCTCTTCCTTAAGCAGTTGAATGATTATTCAATTTTGTGTATCAGTTGCTTCTACCATTCTAGTGGTTACATGTCTAATCTGACCTGTTATTCTATGCTCCATGTTACCAGAGTCTATCAAACGCTTAGTGTGCGTTACCAGGGTCTCTCATAGCATTTCGTTGTTGCATTGTCAACATTTTATTTGTGTCCTATTTGTTACATACCATGTGTCTGGTGATTTCCAAGCTCAGTACAACACATTATTGTCCAAATTATCAAATCATTTCTATACTAGTCAACACCATCTTTCGAATCTATGCCTTTTGTGGACCTGTCAGCACAGAGACATGTTATCTCTGACTTTGGAATCCTAATGCTTCTTTGTTGCACAAAAATAAATGGTGAGATTGTATTACAAAGGTGATAAAATTCAGTGATATGGTGACTATGCATTGGCCTCAAGAATTTTGGAATTGTGAAGCTTCCTACTACTCCATTAAGACAGAGATGAACCTCTCATACTTTTGAATAACAAAGCTCTGTAAGTTAATTTATTTGCATAACCTCACTCACACAAAATCCACACTTGTACCAACTGCAAAAGGGTGATGAACAGTAAGAATTATGAACCTGCATTGAATCACTATTTGAAGTATGTTGTAAGCCACATTCATTTTCTATGCATTGTATTGATATTTTGAAAGCTCGGAGATATTGTATTAGACATTGTATTGTGTGTGTTGTCTCTTTTATTGCTTACACATAGATCTGGAGGTCGAAGGGAATACAAATAGTTTGGCATATATGAAGTAGTGAGTCATGTCCATTGAAGATGCATTTTGTATAAAATAGAGTTGTTGTCAGTTGTGGTGAAATATATATATGTTTGTGTATTATATACATGTTATATTTGCATATAATAGCAATCTATGTGCTCTCTAGGCATATAAAGGCATCCTGTTGGGGTTTGGATTTAATGTTTTGGTATTTATACACATATTAATAAAATGGCATCGAAAGAAAGAGTGGTTTGTTATAGAACTATTTGAGATATATAACATGGAGACCTAGTTTATTATATGTACATTTATGTGATGCATTGAATATCGCATTGCATCTGCTACCTGAGTTTACATCTAAATTGCTCTAGTTCTTTCTCATTCATTACTTGCCACACAATAAATATTATTCTCTCCTTGCTATTTGATTAAGACTAAGAGTGATTTACCATTGCTTGTTGGAAATTTTCCCACAGTTATTCCTTGCTAACTCAACTTGTTTCCACGATGATGTTCCCATTCATTGCTTATTCAATTATTTGTGATGTCAAGAGAATGAAATTCGATATATTTACATACAATATTCAATGCTCGTAATATTCAGTATAAGGGGTGTCAAAGCAGTGAAATTGTAAAGAAGTAGTTGAGAATCAATCATGAAAACAATTGCATGACTTCTATTTTATATATGTACATTGTATATTCACTGCATTGACACGATGTATATTACGTTAACAACACTCAGGAGACTGGAGGTACAAATATTAGGGAAATTTTTTGGCATAAAATGATGTTGTTGTGGAGAGCATTTGTGTGGCCATAGCTTCCACTAGTAAATTCAAAGTGTGGATGTACAAAGACTTTTCACACACTACTAATTATGTAGTTGCAACTATCTAGGAGTAGGAGTTATTTTTCCTTTTGTATGTTTACTGGTGCATTCTCCATTAAAGAAGACATCCGTCATTTTTTAGCTTGAAAATGGCCAAACTCATTTGTTAGAGTTATTAAGCACTCCAATGTTGTCTATTATTTAAGACACAGTGAGAATCAACAAAACCTCTCTTGTTGATATTTGAATTTTTCTACATGATGCACAAGAGAAAATCGAATTTCTCCAGCTCAAATCATAACTACAACAAGATGAGTTACACCAAAAAATACATCACTTTGAACTTGTTTTTTGTTCAGAACAATCCCCTTTTTTATTTTGAAGTTAACTCCCATCAATTGCCATAAAGTAATCAAATTAGTGAACCTGAGGTTGATTTAGATCAAGTGCCCATTTTCGGAGCAATTTTGCTTGCAGATGCATAAATTCAGTCTGCACTTCCTAAGTCAATCATCAGACATTGGGAAGAGCTTGTTAGCAAAAAGTACAAAACTGTCTTGGATATGGAAAGGAGGCGTCCTTTCATATTCTAAACTATTCAAATCCCATAATATTCCAGAGTGTTGGATTTCTTTAGGACAACTCGTATTCACGTGCTCCTTGTCCACAACCACATATTGTCAAATGCAAACATTGCGACAAAGTTGGCCATGTGAAAGATCATTGTTTTGATCTTGATTTGTGTGAGCACTGTGGTAAAAACACTCATCATTCAAATAGATGCCTCAAAAACAAGCTTCCTGCAAGAACAAAGATTCACCTTGGATTGATCACTTATTGGCAATAGGATTCAACAACTAAGAAGATATTTCGATCATGTCACAAGAAAAATTCTCTGAGTATTGAAAATTCTTGCAATTCATATCTCTTCATCTTCTTACCTTGTATTCGACAAGGGGGAATTAATGGTCATCTACAAGTTTCGAAGATACGTCAAGTGTTGATATTTTGGGTACCATCGGATGTGATCTAGCTCTGAAACTTTGTGGAGGGGCTAGAACACATGAGATCTCCAACACCCACAAATCGTTTGGAGAAATTCCACCCTTTGTAAAAGTTATTCAAATAATCAAATATTTTAATGGGGACCCTAAGTCTAACTTAAGGAAATTGAAAAGTTAAAGTGAATTAATTTACACATGTGGTGAGAATGTTCTAAGTGACGTGGATCAAGCTTTCTCTAATCTTAGTCGTTGATCAATGATTAGATCACGACCATTGATTTCTCAACGAGAAAATTATTAAAGGAATGCTTGGGATCAGTTGGAAAAAACACACATTGCATTAGCACTTGATCTAAGTCGAAATTATGGGGCGCAGTTTGTTGAGAATTTTCGAGTGCGCTTGCAGTGCTAGTGAGGAGCATATCAGCAAGGGATGTTCTGATTTGAGGCTGAGAATACATAAATCAGAGTGGCAGATCTGTATCAGGCAGCGCAGAGGCCAGAAGGAGGGACGTTGTTACAATACAAATGACCTCCTCATCAGCTCAGAGGAGAAGGACACATGGAAGGAATAAATTGACCTATTTAGAGACCTATTTTTCTAGAGTAACACACCCTAGAGACTTCTACGTCGAGTTATAATGCTTCCCTTCCTCTTGAAGGGAGAATTAGGACCTAGGTTAACGCATTGTCTTACCTAAGGGGCGGTGTTACCAGTGTTTCATGAAGAAAAAGGGACAAATTCCGCAGTAACTGATTGACATTTCCACCTTTTTCTCAAGGAGTCAGTCCAAAAAGCGGGCAACCTGTGGTGCAGGCCTCTGATTGGACATTACTAAACCAAACTGAGCATCCAAAGAGGGAAAAATATAGGAAACATCATGGATTTTTCCCTATTCGAACTAATGGAGAAGAATGGCAAGGTTGATCCTCCCAAACTCTTATAAATTGGAGGCTCGGGCTCATTTTCAAATATCAAAAGGTTGATTGTGTGAGGAGTGAACTTTTGTCATTGAGTGTGAGGTTTCATGGTTGGCTTGGTTCATTAAGAACTTTTGGCCTAAGCATTGTCACACTTTGATATTGAGGAGAGAGAGCTTGGAGTCTGAGGACTGAGGGCATCTTAACCAAACTGATGGTTGTAATCTTCCTTCTTTGAATAATAGAACTGCCTCTATTTTGTCCACTTGGTGTCCTATTGATGCTTCTATTGCTTATTTGTTTAAGATACATGTTATAAGTGGCTTACATTTACATGTTTTTTGTTTGATTATATACTTGTTTGATTGTTTGTTGTGATAATGTTGTGAAGATTACGCTAGTTCGTTGTTTGTTTGCAGGATTTAGACTTGGAACCGATGAGGAGGACTTCCGCCACACTGCATTGCACTCTCCAACAAATCTACCTTATACATCGAGGTAATCCTTCAATTCTTCACTTTGTCAATCAAGCATTAGTATGAACATACATGTAGTTTCTTTGTGAATGTTGCAGTTAATCTAACTGTCTGCCTTGGGTCCCGGGAAGGCCCAAGAGGGATCTTACTCCAACTACCACCTGTGCATTTTACCCCTAAGCAGAATTGGCGACTCCACTGGGGACTAATCCTTAGTTCTCGGTTGTTTATTTTTGAGCTCTTGGTTCTTTCCCTCTATCACTTCATGTTCTGCTCACATCCCTTTCTATTCATTTCATGTGCTCTATGACCATTTCATCAGCTCACATTGTTCAAAACAAACCTTGCCTAACCATTATCTACAATTTATCCTCAGTAACACACCCTATGTGTGTGTTCCAGAGCATTATAACGTAGCTCCTACTTGAGAACAATTCGTTAGTCCTGCTATTAACGCATTGTACTGCTTTCTAGGCAACGTTACTCAGCCTAAAACTTATTATTTCACCCTTGTTGTGATTTCCCTGGCCGTTGAGTTGTTGGTTGTCAGTTTGGCTTCTATGTTCTGGATCTCTGTGCTTGGTTGCCTGCTAGCATATTAGTCTTTCTTGTTTGAAAAGTTAGCTTAGTTGCATTTACTTTTTGAAAAGGAAAAGTTTTTTTTTTAGTTTTTCTAAGATAGTTGATTTCATTCTGTAATTTTTGGGTTAAATAGTTGTTAGTGAGGATAGATATCTGAATATTTTTAGGTTGGACTACATTATTGGATGTTTTTTGTTGCATGGATTTGTGAAAAAAATCTCCTTATAGAAATAACTCTTTCATCGAACTGAATCTAAAAATCATTTTCTGCATGGTTTGAGTCAGAGTCGCATAAAATTTCATGCGTCTAATCCCCCTCTAGAGACTTATAAGAAAGTACACTAAAATTAAGCACTAATAAAATCTATCAATAACTCTTTTATGAGCTTACACCAACATTAGTTCAAGCTAGGATCTTGGGATAGGCAGAGTGAGAAAACTGCCCAAGATGGAAAAATTTGATACTAATGTCATTAAAGAGTGAAAATCATGTTGCACTCATACTATTGGGACCGCTCCACTCATAACGGAGTTAAGCGCGAGACAATACTGGGGTGTATGAGAAGGTAGCCCACCTTTAATCGCATAACAATGGGCATTATGTGTATTGGGGTTCCCCTCGGGGATGTCGAAGCTAGATTGGGGATCTAGGTGTTCTGCCCATACAGCATGTTGTCTACGACCGTTACCCCCCTAGTAGTGTCTGTGATTTGAGGTATCCATAGTTGCCATACTTCTAGGGATGTACACAAGGTGACTGGGGCGGGCTTCCCTAGTACCTGACACAGACAGACCTCTTTGTCTTCTATTTGTTGGAGGGTACTCATCTTCACGAGAGTGCTTGGTGCCATTATCTGAGGTTCGGATGAGTAACCGTAACTGTACATATGACCAGCTCTCTTTGTATGCTATTGTGATACTAGGTTTCATCTCCAACAAATGGTAGCACTCAGACAGGGTCTTACCCCTCTGGATTCTTGATTGATTGACTTTAGAGTTATTTTTTTTAGGTGTTTGGTTAAACTATCACTGAGACTTAATAATATATCACATTAAAATTTTGATAAAATTAACTGGTCATCGTGGCATCCTTTGACCCTCATCGTCTTTCTAGGCGACAGCAAGGTCTCCCTCCATTGACACTGGGGGAGGTGTCGAGTCTCGGTGACCCAGTGCCTTCTTCAGAAGAGCAGTCTCCAGTGTTGACCCCTGATTTTCACATTTCTCCTCACATTACGGAGTTTCCCGAGGATCCTTTCATGGAAGGAGTTGTGCCTCCTTGATGCAAGAGCATGAGGCTTGAGGGAAAAATTACTTCATTTTTTATTCCAAAAATACAAAAAAAGTTTACAAGCAAAGGAGTGGGTTCCTTTAGCTGGCAATGTACAATTTTAGTAGATAAGATTTGTCTAATACTTAGGGGATTCGAGTTGTTTAATATTGGATTCAATGTATTTAGTTGTTAGTTGATAAATTTAAGGAGAATATTGTGTAGGGAGATTTTATCTAAAATTGGGCAAATTCGATCCATCGAATTTGATCAATTTGTTTGTATGAACAATATGTTTAAAATGTAAATGTAAGTTTGGAATGTATCCGGGGGAGAGGATCTGAAGGAAAGAGAATTGAATAGAAGAACATTACATTTCCTCTATACCTCTATAAATGTGTGCATAAATGCAAATCCTGGAGGTTTTGCTGTCTTTTGAAATATTTCTAAATTGGTTAATTTCAGATTTAGTTTGTTTAATTGATTCTGTGGGTGTGTTAAATCTTTGAAATTTGTGGCTTCCGATTTAATTCCACAACCACCGTGAATTGGAATTATTCTAATTGTATTGTTAAATTAAAATTCTATCAGTCGATTGATGCATGAGAAGTGTGGTTTCTTTTCAGGAGACTCGAATCTGGCACGTTTGAAGCAAATGAAATCGTCATAGTGTGCAGAAGGTCCAAGGTTTAATAAAATTTGTGAACAGTCCAACATTTAAGTGATCCAACAGACCACGCAGCAAGACTTGAGATCGGACAGTTATCGCATTCAGATATGTGAGGACTTTAGTAATCCAAGCGGACTCGATATTTTATTAGTCTGGTTTAAGGATTTAAATTGACCATCCAGCAATTTCATTTGATCGGACAGCCTTAGCACCAAGATCGATGATCCTATGATTATCGCAAAATAAGTGCAAGAGCTTTAATATGTCAAGCGGACCCGATGAATTATTAAACGGGGTTTTGAATCCGAGCCATCGAGACCATCCATTCAGATTAGATCCAATGGAATTCGCATTTAAACTTGCGTGGAGTTTAATAAGAATTTTGGATGCGATAGTTTAATGAAAGAGGTTTTAATATGGGTTTAAATCCGTCATTAAACCAACCAAATTCGACTCAACAATTATTTATTAGGTGTGATTTTATTATTACTGCACATTATATATAAGTTATATAATATGCTTCCACCATTTACAAAAAGGCTATAAAGTGGGTTTTTAATGCATTTGTTTTGGGTTATAAAATTGGTGGTTGATGACAGATTTTCCAAAGGAAAACCGTGAAGAAGTTCCACCAGAACTCGAAGAAATTGTCTCAAAATTTAAGAGTTTATCCTTGACTCCTGCATCCAGAACACCATTAGTAGTATCAGAGCCGCCTTTAGACACTGAGCGAGATCTCAAAGATTAGGAAAAGAAATCCAACATGGCTTACAGAGTTGGAAGAGGAGGTGGTGTTGGTCGAAAATGCTGAAGTGATGGAAGTTATGCAACAAATTCAAGCCATATTAGAAGCAATGGAAATGGGAAATCAAAGAGATGCAGATGTCGGAGATGTCAATGAACCCGAATTTGAATCTACAGAAGAAGGAGAACCTGTAGAAGTTACTCCTGAAATGAGATTTTTTAAATCAGTGTTGGGATCCACATCTAAACCCAGACTTGAGGTTTCAGTTTGTACAGGAAGCTTAAATCCAGAGGAATTAATAGATTGGGTTAATGACATGGATAAGTTCTTTGATTATGAAGAAATGATGAAGGAAAAAGAGTGAAATTTGCTGTCACAAAATTGAAAGGACATGCAGCGCTTTGGTGGGATGGAGTGCAGGTAGAAAGAAGGAGACTTGGTAAGCAGCCAATAAAGACTTGGAACAGGATGGTGGCAAATTTGAGAGGTAAGTTCTTGCCAAGTGATTATCAACTTTCATTATTTAGAAAAATGCAGAAACTTAGACAGAGATCAATGACAGTCAAAGAATATACGGAAGAATTTTGCAAAGTAAGCATAAGAGCAGGACAAATTCAAGATACAACAGAGAAGATTGAAAGATATATTAATGGTCTCAGGATGGAGATCCAAGATGAGATAAGTCTATTGTCTCCTAAAACAGTGGAAGAGGCTTATCAAATGGTCTTAAAGGCTGAAGAAAAACTCATAAGGAAACAATCTGCCAGAAGTAGAGGTACTTTTCAAGGAAAAGGAAGTCAAGGTGGTAGAGGAAGATCTACAACACCAAGAGAAGGAGCTAGGAGCAACTCAAGTCAACATACACCCACAAAAGGTGATGCAAGTGGCAAAAGGATTTTTTCCAGAGGAAGAGGAGGCAAAGGCAGAGGAAGAGAAATAAGATGTTATAGGTGTAATAAGCTTGGACATAAAGCTTATGAATGTCCAGAGAATGTGGGGAAAAATAAGAGAAATGCAATTGTTGCTCAGAATGAAGAAGAAGCAGCAAAAGTGCTAGAAGCAGAAAATACACCAAAGAAAGGAGAATCTTTGGTAGTCAACAAAATTATGTTAAAACCAACAAAGGAAGTTGTTGAACCAGCACAAAGGAAAAATTTGTTTAGAAGAGTATGCAAAGTTCAAGGAAAATGCTGCCAAATGGTAATTTATAGTGGTGGCACTGATAATTTGGTCTCTACATAAGTGGTGGAGAAATTTAAATTGAAGACAAAGAAACATCCAACACCTTGCAAGGTGTCATGGCTTCAGAAAGGACCTCAGTTGTTAGTGAATGAACAATATGAAGTAGAATTCCAATTGGGCAACTACAAAGATAAGATTATGTGTGATGTAATGCCTATGGATGTATGTCACATATTGTTGGGTAGACCTTGGCAGTATGACAGAGGAGCTATGTATGATGGGAAGAAGAATATATACAAGTTTTGTAAAGATGGTGTCAATCATACATTATTGCCTATAGAAGAAGAAGATACATCAAAAAGAAGATCTGATCTGAAATCTTTGCTACTGAGTGGAAAAGAATATCTGTAGCATATTGAAGATGATGAGGTAAACTTGGCATTAATTTTCAAACCCAAGGTAGTAATTACTTCCACTAGAATTTCTAATTTACCAATTGAAATTCAAGAGATGCTGGAAAATTATTGCGATACCGTTGTAGATGATTTGTCGGATGAATTACCAGCTATTAGAAAGATAGCCATCATATAGATTTGATTCCAAGAGAAAATTTGCCAAATAAAGCAGCATACAAGATAACTCCTACAGAAAATGAAGAAATCAGGAAGTAGCTATAGGAACTGTTAGATAAAGAACTGATCAGATAAAGTTTGAGTCCTTGTGCAGTGCCAACAGTTTTGAGTCCAAAAAAAGATGGAGGCTGGAGAATGTGCATTGATTCAAGAGCAATCAATAAAATAACAATCATGTATAGATTTCCTTTCCCTAGAATTGAAGATTTAATGGATTGTTTAAGTGGGGCAAGATATTTTACAAAATTGGATTTAAAAAGTGGCTATCATCAAATTAGGATAAGGGAAGGAGATGAATGGAAAATAACTTTTAAAAAAAATGAAGGATTGTATGAATGGATGGTAATGTCCTTTGGATTATCAAATGTTCCTAGTACATTTATGAGGCTTATGAATGAAGTGTTGAAAGAATTTATTGGTAAATTTGTAATAGTATATCTAGATGATATATTAATTTACAGCAAATCTAAAGAAGAGCACATGAGACATCTGAATTATGTCTTAAGGAAATTGCACCAGGAAAAGTTGCTAGTAAATTTAAAAAAAAAATACATTCATGAAAGAAGAATTGATATACTTAGGCTTTGTTGTTTCTGCGGATGAATTGAAAATGGATCCAGAGAAGATAGAGGCAATTATAGAATGGCCTTCACCTAAGAGTGTTTTTGAGGTAAGAAGCTTCCATGGTCTTGCTAATTTTTATAGAAAAATCATAAGGAATTTTAGTAAGATCAATGCTCCTATTATTGAAACCATAAAAAAGGACAAATAACCATTTAGATGGACTGATGAAGCAGAAAAAAAATTCTAGTTGTTGAAAAGAAAGATAACAGAAAAACCCATTTTAGTTTTGCCTGATTTTAATAAACCTTTTCAAGTGAAATGTGATGCCAGTGGAGAAGCTATTGGAGCTGTATTAAGTCAAGAAGACAGACTTGTAGCTTATTTCAGTGAAAAAATGAATGAGACAAGAAGGAAATATAATTCTTATTACAAAGAGTTTTATGCAGTTGTATAGTCATTAAAGAAGTGAAGACATTACTTGATGTCTAAAGAGTTTGTGCTTTATTCAGATTATCATGCATTACAGTACATTATGCAGTAGCCAAAACTAAATCAAAAACATGAAAAATGGGTAGATTATCTTCAAAGTTTCAATTTTGTATTGAAACATATAACTGGCCAAGCAAACAAAGTAGCAGATGTCTTGAGTAGAAAAAGCATTTTAGTTCAAGAAAGTCAAATTCAAGTGTTGGGTTTTGATTTTCTTAAAGAATTGTATAAAACAAATTTGATTTTTAAAGAGGCATTTGAAGCATGCAATAATCCTGTTTTGTTGGACAGAAGTAAGTGGCTAGATTTTTTCTTGCAAGAAGGTTTGCTATTTAAAAGAAATTAACTGTGCATACCAAATTGTTCTATAAGAGAAAATTTAATTAAGGAGAAACATAGTGGTGGACTTGGTGGACATTTTGGTGCAGACAAGACTTATAAACAACTGAGTCATTTTTATTTTTGGCCAAAGATGAGATCTGAAGTGGAGAAGTATGTGCGAAATTGTAAAGTTTGTCAGTATGCAAAAGGAAGGAGTCAAAACACAGGTTTGTATGTTCCATTACCTATTCCAGATAGACCTTGGGATATGGTAAGTATGGATTTTGTTTTGGGTTTACCTAAAACACAGAGAGGGAATGATGCAGTTTATGATGTAGTTGACATATTTTATAAAATGGCACATTTTATTCCATGTTATAAAACCAATGATGCTACTCATGCTGCTAATTTGTTTTTCAAAGAGATTGTAAGGTTGCATGGGTTACCTAAAAGCATTGTCTCTGGTAGGGAAACAAGATTTGTTGGTCATTTTTGGAGGACATTGTGGAAAAATCTTGGTACTAAACTGCGTTTCAGCTCAGTTTATCCCCCTCAGACCGATGGACAGACTGAAGTGGTGAACAGAAGCTTGGGTAATCTTTTGAGAAGTCTTGCAGGTGAACATCCTAAACAGTGGGATCAAATTTTGGCATAGGCTGAATATGCATATAATGACTCTCCTAATAGGAGTACAAGGTAGAGTCCATTCCATATAGTTTATGGAATGCACCCAAGAGGAGTGTATGAACTAAGAAATTTGGGAAAAACAGAGATGAGATGTGCTAAAAGAGAAGATTTTGCTTCAGAAATTCAAGTAATACATGACAGGTAAAACAACAGTTACAGGACAACAACATCAAGTACAAGCGCAGAGCAGATATGAAGAAAAGAGAAGTTAATTTTGAGGTTGGAGATTTGGTTCTAGCACACCTAAGAAAAGAAATATTTCCAAAAAGGGCATATAATAAGTTGAAGTTTAAAAAAATTGGACCATGCAGAGTATTGAGAAAATTTTCTGCAAATGCATATGAAATTGAATTACCCCCTGACATTGGAATATCTCCAATTTTCAATGTTTATGATTTGTACAGGTATGCGGACAACGACACAGATGATACAGCTAAAAGTAAAGAAGAGATTGACTAGACGAAACAGTTACCCACAACAAAAATATTGCAGCCAGAGAATATTTTAGACAAAAGATCGTCTAAAAATACAAGAGGACGAGAGTATTTTGAGTATTTGATCAAGTGGAAAGATCAACCAGTTGCAAAGGCTACTTGGATAATAGAAACCATGTTACATAAATTGGGCAGTTCTGTAGAGAAGCTCATGGATAAGAGCCCATGAAGAATTTTGTCCTTAGGAGTACGATGCAGGAGCATGAGGCTCGAGGGAAAAATTACTTAATTTTTTATTCCAAAAATACAAAAAAAGTTCACAAGCAAAGGAGTGGGTTCCTTTAGCTGGCAATTTACAGTTTTAGTAGATAATATTTGTCTAATACTTTGGGATTCGAGTTTTTTAATATTGGATTCAATGTATTTAGTTGTTAGTTGATAAATTTAAGGAGAATATAGTGTAAGGAGATTTTATCTAAAATTGGGCAAATTAGATCCATAGAATGTGATCAATTTGTTTGTATGAACAATATGTTTAAAATGTAAGTTTGGAATGTATCCGGGGAAGAGGATCTGATGGAAAGAGAAATCGAATAGAAGAATATTACATTTCCTCTATACCTATATAAATGTGTACGTAAATGCAAATCCTGGAGGTTTTGCTGTCTTTTGAAATATTTCTGAATTGGTTAATTTCAGATTGAGTTTGTTTAATTGATTCTGTGGCTACGTTAAATCTTTGAAATTCGTGGCTTCCGATTTAATTCCACAACCACCATGAATTGGAATTATTCTAATTGTATTGTTAAATTAAAAGTCTATCAGTTGATTGATGCACGAGAAGCATGGTTTCTTTGAAGGAGACTCGAATCTGGCACGTTTGAAGCAAATGAAATTGCCGCAGTATGTAGAAGGTCCAAGGTTTAATAAAATTTGTGAATAGTCCAGCATTTAAGTGATCCAACGGACCACGCAGCAAGACTTGAGATCAGACAGTTATCACATTCAAATATGCAAGGACTTTAGAAATCCAAGCAGACCCGATATTTTATAAGTTTGGTTTAAGGATTTAGATTGACCATCCAACAATTTCATTTGATCGAATGGCCTTAGCACCAAGATCGATGATCCTACGATTATCAAAAAATAAATTACAAGAGCTTTAATATGTCAAGTGGACTCTATGAATTATTAAACGGGGTTTTGAATCCGAGCCATCGAGACCGTCCATTTAGATTAGATCCAATTGAAGTCACATTTAAACTTGCGTGGAGTTTAATAAGAATTTTGGATGCAATAGTTTAATGAAAGAGGTTTTAATATCAGTTTAAATCCGTCATTAAACCAACCAAATTCGACTCAGCAATTATTTATTAGGTGTGATTTTATTATTACTGCACTTTATACATAAGTTATATAATAAGCTTCTGCTATTTACAAAAAGGCTATAAAGTGGGTTTTTAATGTATTTGTTTTGGGTTATAAAATTGGTGGTTGATGACTGAATTTCCAAAGGAAAACCGTGAAGAAGTTACACTAGAACTTGAAGAAATTGTCTCAAAATTTGAGAGTTTATCCTTGACTCCTACATCTAGACCACCACTCCTTATAATCCTCATCTCACTGACCCCTTGGGGACACTATTTATTCAGGTAGCACCATTACCATCCATGTTTTCGGCTGCACCCACATCCACTACACAACAGGCGACCTATGGGTTAGTGTTGCTGGTGACCAACTCGGTTCCACCACCATCTTCCCCGCCAGCTGTCAGTTCTTCACAGCTGACTGGAAACCCTATTAGCTAGAATATGCCTGGTCCTAGAAACTTGGTCACAACAACTTTGAGTGGAATTCTGAACTCTTCAATATCCTCTCCTATTGTGTCTGCTCCTAGACTTTCGGCTTCCGCTTCCACTAGCAGGGCTACCTCGGTTCCCTTCAACAACCCTTGTTGGAATCCCTTATTTAGTTTGAACCCCTCATATTTTATGCCACAGGGCAGTGTTACCAACCCTTACATGTCAGGGGGCACTTCTGTACCCATACATTCCATGGGACAAGCAGGTCCATCCATTTTTAATGTCATTCCTCTGATTAGTCAACCTTATGGTGTAGGGTATATGCCAATGGTCAATTATGCGACTAGTAGTATGCCACAAGCAAACTCTATTGCGTCTATTTGGGTGACCCTTACCCAAAACCAATTGGGGCAAGGGAGCAACTATTACCCTCGAGGCAACCAGTCATTTGTACCCCAGTACAATATGTCCTATGGACAACAACCTTACATCCCTACACCTCCACTAGCTGGAAATTATTATTAGACGAGTCCTACTTATCCCATTGGAAACACTTTGATGGGAGGACCCTATGGTCCAAACGGTCAGCCAAAACCTCCTTGGTTAGACTCAGGGGAAACAACACAATTGCCATTCTTGGCAGCTTTATACATCCCCGATCTATATAAATTTACCAATGATCCCATCAATCATAACCCGCTTTGGCCTCCTATACCACATAAGATTCCATCAGATATCCCTAAGTTCGAAGGGAAACAAGGGGAGGATCCAGCTACACATATCACCACCTTTCATTTATGGTCTATTTCTAATTTCATGGTGGATGATAGTATCCAGCTTATGTTTTTTCCCGGCACTCTTACAGGCAACACTGCCAAATGGTACATCGAGTTAGCACAAGTTGCAGTCAATACTTTTGGTGCCTTAGCAACGTAACTTATTAAGAACTTTAAACTACCTATCCAATACGAACCAGAATGGACCTCTTAACCTCACTGCACCAAGACACCACCACCACATCTTTGATCACATTCATGAATGGAGACGTAGGCGGAGGCTAGTCAAAGCGCTAATCCCGGATCATCTATTATTGAACTGGTTTTGTAAGTCATTCTTGCCACCCCTTTCTAAGGAAGTTTTCCTATCTGGTGTGGCCATAGAGGGCCAATCCATCCATCGTGCAAAAAATCTAGATCTCATATATTCGAAATCTGGCACGTTATATGAGTTACTCCCCCATGTCCCTGGCAACTCGAATCCTCCCGATACTTAGCAACCTGGAGCACACGTCGATGGCCTCGTTGGTACAACTTCCGATGTTGTTGTAAAATAGCTCAACATGCATGCTTCCCAGCCATCTTCGGCTGCCACCGCCCCTACCCAATCGACTGCTCTTCCCACAGATGAGGTACACTATTTGCAGTCTACACAAAAACCTAGCGATAAGAACAAGAAGAATAAGAAAAAGACTGCTCCTTTCGAAGAAAAGCCCAACACTTAGAATAATCCAAATCATAGAAACGTTGCTAAAACTGACAAAGGGAAGGACAAAAATATCATATTCCCTTGAAAAATTTGTGCGAAGGACCACTTGACATATAAATGTCCTCGACTGCAGGAATGCATAGATTTTATCATGCAAAAGGACTCTAGAAGGACACCTTCTGTCCTTCACAATCCTTTCCCTAATCCACAGCAGCAACAACACATGGTTGCAAACCTGCCACAACCCCCTGCAAAGGGGAAATGGTGGTGCTCATCCTTCCGGTGAAGGATCAACTGCCATTTATGGCATGGAGACTATTGAACTCCAAACCCGAGCTAAAACCTATGGAAATCTAGTCATTGATGCTCACAAACCTGGTTTAAGTTCGAATCCACCGTTGCCCAATGATCTTCATATCGAAAGGCCTGTTTCTGACCCTTTCATTCGTCCCCCCAAAGGGACCCTTCAATGCATGACTCATAACACCTTTGCGCGTGCTTCCCAGAACTACAACATTGTAGAAGACTTGGCGCAAGCACCGTCAACTATGTCTGCACTCGAAGTGTTGCAAATCTACCCAACACAAAGGAAAGCTTTGCTTTCGGCCATTGGTGGAATTAACCCCCAAGATTCTATACTAGCCATCTTCGACATGGAAAAATGTAAACCTCGCCTTTCACACCAGCTTGCTTTCCAGGTTCAAGTTGTGTCGAAATGGAGGCCACTCCATCGCACTGTCATAGATGAATATGCTTCGACATGCGTAATGGCAACTGCGTGCTGGCTCGCTTTGAGTTATTCTACTTTGTCTCCATTTTCGAATTCCATTAAAACATTCGATGGTCGCACCTTCCTCCCAAAAGGTTACCTTGCTAGCTACCCCATTACACTTAGTGGGAAAATGATAACTGTGGACATCGAAGTCGTAGATCGTCATCTCAACTGTAATATTCTTTTGGGTCGCAGTTGGTCTTATGCGATGATTGCCATTGTCTCTGTTAGTGTCAGTCTTGTCATACTGCCATCCGTGATCAAACTTACTCTTTTTCATTTGCATATTAGGAGTCCCATACCATAAATTTTCATCATTCCGCTAGGTCATAGATTCATTGATGGTAGTGGTTTTTCATCAGTTTTCCCTCATGTAAAAACTTGTTGAATCCTCTCTCTATGGTCTTCAGTCATAATTCACTGTCACTCCCAATCCACATTATTAGGTCATAGGGTTGGTCTCATTAGGTTATAGGGTCTCATCATGGTTAAATTAATGAGTCAAGTGTCAATAAACATCAGCAAGGTCATGAGGAGGCCAAATAAACTAAAAGGCACAGTATCTGGAAATATCAAAGAATTGTTCTATTGAGTTTGATGTAATTTTCACCTCAAAACCATGTTTTGAGGTGAAAACATGGTACTTCGCTTTTATTATCATCTTTTATGTAATTTTATGTCTTCATATGTAATAAGTTGCACTTCAGAAGCTGCTATCTCCACAGAGCCACCACCCTGATTTTTAAAGGTGTTTTCCATAGCAATTTTAGTGCAAAATCATGTTCTAAGTGTGTCCATCAGAAGGAGCCCGGAAAGAGCTTTCCAACGGTATATTATACTCTCAAAACTGACTCTTGGATTGAAAAATATGCCTAAGTGAACAAAGGTCCCCAAAAGCCTAGCCCTACCCCTTTTCTTATTTATCCCTTAGACTTCATTTCATAAAATTTTAAAGTTTTTCATTGTAAAACCCTTTCCCTCTGACTCGATCGCATCCCCATTTTTGCAATGCGATCGCATCCTTTTCTCCCGATCCAATCGCAACTTTCAATCCCATACTCCCAATTGACCCTTCCCCGATTGCAAATCCCCGATGCGATCCATCGCAAGTCCCCTCCTCCGATCCAATAGCTTATCGCATTCCCTTGTTCCGATCACCTGATCGCATCGCATATTTTATTTCCAGCACTTAACCTTTGCTCCGCTCACCCTCCGATTCCCGATTGCGATTGGCTGGGTCCCCACCTTAATCCCTTCTGCCTTTTTCAAATGAAAAAGGGTTTTTCCTTTATAAAGCGGAAACTCATTTTCATTCGTTTTATAAAGACTTCCCTTCCATCGCATCGTTCCATTGTAAAATCTTCGCTCCCATTCCCGATTGCTCCATAGCAATCACATTTCCTTCGCTATATGTCAAACCTGATCCCTCTTACCTTTGCGATTGCAATTGGCTGGGTCCCACCTAAAGTCTTCCGCCTTTTTCAAATGAAAAAGGGCTTTTCCCTATGTTAAGTCCTCCTCCTTTTTTTTTTTTTTTTTCATTTCACTTAAACTTTTCCTCTATCCCAAGTTTTTGCCCATCGCAATCAGCGATTCCCATAAGTTTAAACCCGCTCCCCTTTTCGTCTCGATTGCGATTTCTATTTCCCCAAAGCTTTCCATCGCATATCTCCCATCGCATCACAGTTTTTCATCTCATCACTTCATTTCGCAATACAACCTCCCTCTTTTGATGCGATTTGCGATTGCGATCACGATCGGAAAAACCCCGCCAGCATTTCGCTCCCGCTTCCCTTCCGCTGCGATTGCGATTGCAATTTCCTTTGGGCCCACCATCCCTTTCCCTTTGCTCTTTTTCAATCAAAAGGGGAATTTTCATCATTAAATGGCAAATTTCGGTTTTATTGTTTCCAAAGGAAATTTCTCGGCATAAAGGAATTTTCAAACCAAAAGAAAGAAACAGTCAAGGCCGAGAAACTAAATATGAAACAGAGACTCCTACAACAGCAATGAAAAAGGGGATCTGTTCTTCGGATTTAATATTTCCATTCATTGGGTGTAACAGCAAAATATTCAAGGTGGTCAAAATGTATTAATACTCCTTCTTTTTAGGGGCATACTGTTGGTCTTTTTCATATGTTCAGATTTTGGTTTCTGAGCTGGGGAAACAACTCCTTTTTCTGTGGATCTACTCCCCTCGAATTCTTTATATTTAATGTAATTTCTTAATCATTTGTAAAGGGGGAAGATAGTGTGGAATAAGTTGGAAATCATTTGAGGAGGCTTTGTGCTCCATTTTGTAATAGTTTGGCAGGGAATTAATAAAGATATGCAACTCTGATTTGTGGGATCCCTGTGGTATGGATTTTAGCATTGTTTTGTCCTTTGTGTTCATCTGCTAATTGCTATGTTCACCATTCATTTATTCACATTTCTGGTTGAATGCTTTCAAGATAGATGGGTAGAATCCATTGTATAATGCTTTGCCTTGGGAAATTATTCAACACTCTATGTTTTCTGTTGTTTGAAAATGATCCATCTCCTATGCCCTTTTAAGCTCCTCACCAGTCTTAATCATCTCATCATTATTTAAGCTGAATTGTTAAAATCCCTGCCTACCCTGCCCCATGAAATACCCTGTATCTCTGATTTAATTCCTCAGTTTCAAATTGCCCCATCTGTTCCATACAACCCTGAAAATTTATGAAAAGCATTTTAATTTTTTATACCTAGCCTAAAATCAGTTTGCAGTTATACTTCATGGAATATGTTTTTACGGAGAGAGCCCTTTCCTGACCTTGTAGGGCTAGCTACAAGGCTGAGTGTGGTTTGAGGTTACCCTGATTTGCCTTCTTTCACTCTAAGGTTCAAATTAGGTGATAACAGTCTCTTCGATTTTCTGATTCATCCTTTTTCCTTTGGATGGGAAGATAGTTATAGTGGACCAGCTATCCCTTTGCACCCCAGATTAATCCACATTACCTAGCAACATTGTGCCCTTACTAGGCAGAGTTCTTGACTCTTAAGTTAGTGTCGGTATCGATATTTTGAAGGCATATTCCCTTATGGGTTTCTTTCCTCTCCCACTACCTGAGGTTCCACACATGATTTCAGTGATATCCACCATCTCAAATGGCTCTGTCAACCCCTGTATCCTATTGTCACCTTCCGAAATTGATTCTTATGAAGATAAGATGCCACTATCACCAACTGATTTGGCTTATCAAGCCATCCAATCAACATCTAAGCCCTCCACTGCTTTGGTTTCGACCAATGGTACCACCCTCTCGCCCAACATAGTTCCTTCTCAGTGTCTCCTTGATGAAGTCCTACCTATAGACGAAGCTATCAGAGGGATCATTTCTCTAGAAGAACGACCTTGGGGAGAGTTTCACCATTGCGCTTCAATGTCTGATTTAGACGTGATCATTACACAAATCCCGCCTTTTGACCCACCTGATATCATTCCATCCGCTTATACGACTATTCAAACTATCGATGCGGAAGGAAACATGGGAAATATTTTTAAGACCATGCTCATAGATATCTTGATCAAAATGGGTATCGTGGAAAATATACATATTGAAGAATATTGAAGTTCGGAGGAAATCGCACGCTTCATATTCATTTTTAAGGAGTTCTGCGATGTTTTTTCTTAGTCTTACGATGAAATTCCTAACATAGATCCTTCTATAGTCGAGCATGAAATGAATATTTACGACAATTCCAAGCTTGTTTGGTAGAGGCTCCGACCTGTCCACCCTCGCAAAGCAGCAGCTATCAAGACATAAGTAAAAAAACTCTTACATGCTGGTTTCATCTACCCCATTCCTTTGATAGAATGGGTATCCAATCCAGTTCCCGTAGATAAGAAACAAGGCACCATCTGAGTCTATGTTGGCTATCGCGATCTTAACGCCGCTTGTCCAAAAGACAATTATCCTACTATGTTTATAGATCAGATTATCGATGATTGCGTTGGATGCGAATCTTTCTCCTTTATGGATGAATATTCGGGATATAACCAAATCGCGATTAAAAAGGATGACCAACATAAAACTACCGTCATTTGTCCTTGGGGCACATTTGCGTATCGAAAACTCCCATTCGGTCTTAATAATGCTGGAGCCACATTTCAAAGGCCCATGGACTATGCATTTCACAATATCATACACATTTTACAAGCTTACTTGGATGATCTTCCTGCTCATTCCAAGAAACGAGCTCATCACCTTGCTCATCTCAAAGAAATATTCGCTCGGTGTAGGTTCTACAACATCTGTTTGAATCCGCATAAATGTGTATTTTTTGTTGAGTATGGACGACTTCTTGGATTCATTGTCTTCAAGCATGGGATTAGGGTTGACCCCGATAAGTTAAGGGTAATTATTGAATTACCTGCACCACAATCCATTCTACAACTCCAACGTTTGCAAAGGAAGGCAAAATTCTTACGTCACTTCATTGTAAACTATGTCGAGATGACGAAAGGTTTTATGCGGTTACTCAAGAAAGGGGTACCGTATTTGTGGGATGATCAAGCTCAACTGTCATTTGACGCCCTGAAACAGGCACTCTTTTCCATCCCACTTCTTAATGCCCCCAACTACTCGCGTGACTTTATCCTCTATCTAGAAACCTCACCATCCTCCTTAGGAATGGTTTTGGTTCAAGTTCATGATGACGATAGTAAGCATGTGATTTATTATCTGTCAAAGGGTCTTGTTGGACCTGAATTACGGTATTCACATGTGGAGAAACTATCTCTCGTGGTGGTCTTCACTGTCACCCCCTCCGACATTACATATTGCTACGACAGACTACCATCATTACTTTGGAGAATCCCATGAGACACATCATGTCTTGCCAGATCATTAGAGGAAAATATTCCAAATGGATTATAATCCTCCAACAATTTGACATGGTTTTTGCTGCTTCCAAAGATAATAAATATCTAGTCTTCGCCGAATTACTGTCGGATCTTCCTAGAGTTGACCCAGAGGAAGTAGCTCATGATCAATTTCCTGATGAATCTGTATATCTGGTCAATTCTACTGATCCTTGGTATGGGAACATTCTTGTCTACCTCCAAACTCAATGGTTCCGCTCAACTATCATGTCAGACGACCATTGCCACATTCGTCACCAAGAGAAACACTATCTCGTGTTGAATGACACTCTATATCGTCGTGGTGTCGATACAGTTCTTTGACGTTGTCTCACCCTTAATGAGGCAGAACTTTTAAATGATTTTCGTGCCGGGGCATGTGGTGGTCATATTTTAGGCATAATTACTGCCCAGAAAAACTTGCGTGCGGGATACTATTGGCCCACTTTGTTTAAAGATTGCATCACTGCGGTCCAAAAGTGCCATCCGTGTCAATTTTTTACGAAGAAAATGCGCACTCAGTGATGGGCCTCTAAATTAGACATAAAATAAGACCCATATTACCTTTCTTAGGCCCATCTACCTTCCTCATGCACATAAAAGGATATATTAAATCTCTCCTTCTGCACTTAATAATATTTTCTTATGCTTTAATTTTTTCTTAGGAAGAATTAAAGGTAATTGCATATTTGTGCCTAATATTGGTTATTTTTGTAGAATATTGTGAGAATATTGGGAAAATTACGCAGATTTGGAGAAGGAGATGATTCAGGGACTTTCTCCCTGCCATTGGAAGATCAAGATTGGAGAATAAATGAGCACAATGTCAGGAAATTATGGAGAAACATTGGAGAGATTCAAGGGGGTTGTCCACCCTCCTTAACTCTCAAAGGAAGCCAAGCAAACTAAAGATGAAGGGCACTCAATATATGTTTACTTAGAGTCAAAGTGGACTCAATCACCATTTCCAAGGGAGTTGTTGGTAGCTTTCCTATAGAATAAATAAAGCAGAGCTAGAGCTAGGAAGGAGTTAGTTAGTTAGTCAGTGATTCGATTCCAATCATAATTTCTGTTGCAATTTATTAGGATTTTGTTGTTTAAGACCTTCGAGATGTAATAAGATTTCATTTTTGAATGCAATGAGTAGACAGCCTCCATTTTACTAATTTAATTCCAGAGAGCTGGGCTCGTGGGTTAGGGCCCAATCCATGTGCCTCAACTTCTCTGTCATTATTATCTTTTCCTTTCTTTCATTTAGCTAGTTTTGCTTCTGTCATTTAATTTAGATCTATTTCTGATAAGTTTCATTTCTATTTAGTTTTTGTGTTGTTGTAGTTTTAATTGCTTATGCATAGTGAAATAGAGGGAAAACTCCAAAACTGTGGTTAATTCTCCCCCCTCTCATCTCTGTCAATAGAGTTCGAGTAGGGCAGACCTTCCCACAGGCCAAAATTTGTTTTTGTTCGAGTTCGAGGAAGAATTTGTATTTACCAAGCCTAATCCTTTCCTTCACTATCTCACCTCGCATTTCTGTTTGTTTCCCATGCATGAATCCGTAGGTGTGCTTCACTTTTGAGCACTGCTCTTACGCCTCGATTCCCCTCCTTTCCTTCTCACCTTAATGTTGCACTTACCTTTTTTCCAAAGGCACTTAAGCCCTTCAACCTTATTTCTTTGTTTCCTCTATTCACGGTTGCCTACCCTTTTTATACAAAAGACGTGAAAACCATTCCAAACCACCGAAAACCGGACCTCGGCCTCTGCTCCTCGAGACTCCCGCCACCATACATCGCAATCGCACTTCGTTGCTCTTACCTTTTTCCATGAAGACTTATCGCTCTCCTTTGCCGATTTCCTGCCTTATTCCTTCATTCTATCGGTCACCATCGCCAGACTCGTTTCAATGCATAAATGCTTGAAAACCATTGAAAACCCCACCTCCGCCTTCCTCCTTGAAATTCCCGCTACCATACATCGCACTTCGCAAATCGTGACATTTAGCTTTTAACTTCAACACTTACCGCTTGTTCCTTGCGATTTAGATATTGCGAAATCGCAAATCACACTTCGCACCGTTTATCCTTTCTCCCTTAACGCTTACCGGTCGTTCTTGCGATTGCGATATTGAGACATTGCATATTGAAAATCACAAATTTTCCCTTTTTCCTTTCACTTCCATGTCATCCCCATCGTACATCACATCTCACGGAACTTACCACATCGCAAATCACTTCCCACAATTCTTATCCTATCGCACATCACAGCCTGCAACTTTTTCCTTTTTCTTTTCACCGCCACGTCATCCCCATCGCAAATTGCCTCACGCAACCTTTACCGCAGTGCACATTGCACTTCGCATAGTTTAGTTTATTCCCGTTAAATCCTTACTGTTATCCATTTAAACTTGCGAAGTTGCGACTGCGACATCGCACATCGCAACTTTTGTTAGCCATCGCACTTCGCCATCGCATTTTTCGATTCTCTCTGCTCCAAAGCCATTTCTTGCGCTATAATAAATTTTATAAGGTTTTAAATCCCCTCTTTACGCTTCTAAGCCTTTTTCAATTATTTCCTCTCCAAAGCCATTTCTTGCGCTATAATAAGGTTTATAAGGTTTTAAACCCCCTCTTTCCACTTCTAAGCCTTTTTCAATTCTTTCCGCTCCAAAGTCATTTCTCACGTTATAATCAATTTTTATAAGGGTTTCACCCCCTCTTTCCATTTCCAAACCTCATTTCATGTGTTAAACCTCCCATTAGCCTCTTTTAGCCCTTTTTCTTCCTCAAAGCTACAAATTAACTCTTTTTAATTAGAATTAAGTCATGGATAGCTTAGTTGCATAGATAGAAGCATGGTATATAAATCATAGGATAAGTAGAGTGCATTAGCCGTTTGGCCAAGTTAAGTGTGGTTTAGAATTAATTTCCTTTCTGCTATCTATTTTCTACAAATTAAATTAGTTTCATTCTTGGCATTCCTTTCCAGCAATTTAGTTCAATTTCCTTTCTGTCATTTCCTTCCAGCAATTTATTTTACAATTGTTCTCATAATTTAAGAAATAACACCCTTTCATAAAGCAGAAGAGGATGACATGAAAAAAATGCATCTATTGTGTATATAGCACTATCACCTCAAAGTTTGTACGAACCCCGGGTTGATAAAGTAAAGTAGGGCAGCCCCTGGGAGTTGTAGCACTCCTAGTGCAATACCAGGGCTCACCACTTTTTGGCACCGTTGTCGGGGAGGTGTCTAGTCGATGCTTTGATTCTGTTTTAGCATTCTTTTCTACTTTCATTTTTCATGTTGTTTTCGAAAAATTGAAAAATACAAAAAAAAAATATGATTTTCATGCCTCATAGGAGTAGGGATACTCGGAATATATTTTTTTAAATACTTCTCCAACACCAACCCCTCCACTTGACCACGTGGTGCAGTAAGAACCACATCACCATACACTTTTGAAGGAAGAAGATATGGATGAATATGATGACAATGAAGAAGATCTTATTGGGTTTCCCATTCAAGATATGGACATCAATGTACCTATGAAGAACATCCCTCCATATTTCCTTCCCAACTTCCATGGTATGAGGACAGAGGATCCATAAACATTTATCTTTGAATTTGAGATACTTTGTAGGTCTTATGGCTACTTATCACACTCTAAAAAACTGAGATTGCTTCCTGCAACATTGAAGAATAGAGCTATTAAATGGTTCTAGGTACTAATTCAATAAGATCACGGAATGATATGCAAAAGATATTTCTAGAAAAATATAAAGATCGTGATATTAGAGAATAAATTTTTCGAATGAACCAAGAAGAAGATGAGAGCCTTGAGGATCTAATAGAGAGGTTAATGTATAAATTTAAGAGGGAAAAATTGCATCATCTAGGATTTGACACACTAAAAACCCTCTTACTTCGAACAATCAAGGATGAGTGGATTGATCTCCTTAAACTCATGAGTAGAGGAGATGTATACCAATTTTCATTTGAAGAAATTTCTGAAACATGCAAGTGCATATCAAGAGGAAGGGAAAGAGTAAGTAAATCAACATCAACATTTTTAAGTTAAGATGAACTTGGAAACTTGCTTGATAACTTTAAAACATAAATTCTTAGCAATATAAGTGAACAAGTAGAAATGTTAAGCATCAAAAATGTGCAAAAATAAGATGTTGATATTTTTGTTATCCATGCAGAATCATATGCTACTAAATGTTGTTCATCATCCCCCAGGTTTAAAGAAGTTTACCAAGAAGACAATGGAGCAAGGAAATCACCAAAGAAGCTATGTTATGTAGCTCCAAGGATACCCTGGCATCCTAGTCAACTTGATATGATGCAATGATCCACTTCACAATTTCAAGCTTATTCACATCCATCTCAAACTAATTGGGATACACCCCTCCTTGGAAACATGGGCCAGCTCATCCCCAAAACCAATCATGGCAACATAGTTGGCAAGGTCCTTATTGGGAAAATCCACAATATCCTCAATATTTCCCTCCATATCCTCCATACCCAGCTCCATGCTATCCCTACCATCCACCTCCACCACAACCACATCCTCAACCACATCCATCTCATATATCCACCCCCACTCAACTACCTTTAACACCATTTCCAAACCCACACCATGAAGTATCTCAACTCACTTACAATGCTAAGGTACAACACTACCAAACATATCCTCTTGATCTAAATATTTTGCATCTTAGTTCAAGAAAGGTATTGCAAAGAAGATATTTTCTCAATGTCATTGAAGGAAAACATCAAGAAGAGGAAGATACAAATGAGCAGATCAAAAGATCAAGTGCTGCACTTGATGAAGAGTAGATATTAGAATTAGATGTTGAGAGAGTTCCCTCATGTTTACCAGCATTTCCTCCATGTGTTCAAGAGAACAATCAACAAAAAGAGGAAGATTTGAATATCATAATAGAAGAGGACATCCAAGGTGATCCAACTCAGCAAGTGGACCATGGGCATCATAACTATATTGACATATGGTTTCGAACATCCATTAAGTTGCAACAACGTACTCTTCTCCAAGAGTACTTGATACAATCCTAGTCAAAGCAATTCATCTCTCATATTCAGGTACATGTCAAAGCATGTATTCCAAGTGTGCACATGATTTTATATGTCATCTTGATGTGTGCATGGCTCCATTGGAAGTATTCCTATGTTTGAAAAAGGTTTTTTTTTTATCAATTAGAGTAGGAAACTGCAAAAAAAAAAAGAAAAAAAAAAGAGTGAAAACCTCTTTTGAGGCGTTTGAGATTGGATCACTGATTGAAAACCTCCATAAGGCGGTCATTGGGTTGATGAAAAGAGAGAAAAATAAAATATCCTAGGTGAAAACCTTCTTTGAGACACCTAAGCAGACCTTCTAGTTGAAAACCTCATGGAGGCAGCTAGTAGGCCTTAAAAAAAAATATATGCATTTCTCCATGTATCTCTCTCTAGTGAATGCAGGTACTCTCCAACCTTTGCAAGCATAAAACAACAAGTTGGCACAAGAAGAAAATTCAGTCAACACCCTGGTTAAAGGTAGTGAAACGTGGACTTCCTCTCTTGTGCTCAAAATCTCAAAGGAACTCAAGCAGATTATCAAATGCAGCTTCAAAACCAGCAAAGACAACTTCAACAACCATATCAACAACTTCAATATCACATGCAAAAACACATCAATGGTAAGGCTCATGTATGCAATCATCCAACCCTTACTTCGAATCTATTTCAGCTTAATACAATATTAAAAAGTGTGAGTAGGAAAGTTTTTTTATATAGCTCAACATCAGTAGCAGAGCAACCTTAGCCTTATCTAGCAACTAGCCTCACTTTCCACCAAGAAGAGGAACAAGACAAAAGTAAAAAGTACTTAAGAAAGTGGGTAGTAAGCAGTTCATGTAATGGAAGAGAATGAGTGCCAAAGGGGGAACTAAGGGTGAACTCAGGTAACAGAAAATTCTGTGATTTTATTTTGCATGCAATGAAAATTTTGAAAAAAGAAGGAAAAGAAGAAGAAAAAAGAAAGGAAAAAAGTAAGAAAAAAGAAAAGAAGAAAAATAGAATAAAGGGTGGACCCACCACCTCTCGGCATGCAAAATATATTTTTTTAGGGCACTTGAGGACCTCCGTGTAGCACCTACAAGAAGAATTGCAGATAGAGGTGTAGCAAGGAGATTAGCAGGGGGAGCAACGCATGGGAAAATAAACAGAAAATGAAATAAGCTAGCATGTAGGAAGAAACATAAGGCAAGGAGTATGAATAGGTTGCTCATAGGATGAGAAATAGTTTCAGTAGGGGGGTGATGATGGGCCTCTAAATTAGACATAAAATAAGGCCCATATTACCTTTCTTAGGCCCATCTACCTTCCTTATGCACATAAAAGGATATATTAAATCTCTCCTTCTGCACTTAAAAATGTTTTCTTATGCTTTAATATTTTCTTAGGAAGGTTTAAAGGTAATTGCATATTTGTGCCTAATATTGGTTATTTTTGTAGAATATTGTGAGAATATTGGGCAGATTACGTAGATTTGGAGAAGGAGATGATTTAGGGACTTGCTCCCTGTCACTGGAAGATCAAGATTGGAGAATAAATGAGCACAATGTCAGGAAATTATGGAGAAATCTTGGAGATATTCAAGGGGGTTGTCCACCCTCCTTAACTATCAAAGGCAGCCAAGCAAACTGAAGATGAAGGGCACTCAATCTATGTTTACTTGGAGTCAAAGTGGACTCAATCACCATTTCCAAGAGAGATTTTGGTAGCTGCCCTGTAGAATAAATAAAGCAGAGCTAGAGCTAGGAAGGAGTTAGTTAGTTAGTGAGTGATTTGATTCCATTCAGAACTTCTACTGCAAGCTATTAGGCTTTTGTTTTTAAAGACCTTCGAGATGTAATAAGATTTCATTTTTGAATGCAATGAGTAGACATACTCCATTTTACTGATTTAATTCCAGAGAGCTGGGCTCGTGGGTTAGGGCCCAACCCATGTGCCTCAACTTCTCTACTGTTATTATCTTTTCCTTTCTGTCATTTAGCTAGTTTTGCTTTTGTCATTTAAGTTTAGATATTCTTCTGATAAGTTTCATTGCTATTTAGTTTTTGTGTTGATGTAGTTTTAATTGCTTATGCATAGTGAAATAGAGGGAAAACTCCAAAACTATGGTCAATTCTCCCCCCTCTCATCTTTGTCAATAGAGTTCGAGTAGGGCAGACCTTCCCACAGGCCAAAATTGCTTTCTGTTTGAGTTCAAGAAAGAATTTGTATTTACCAAGTCCAAGCCTTTTCTTCACTGTCTCACCCCGCATTTCTATTTTTTTCCCATGCATGAATCCGCAGGTGTGCTTCACTTCTGAGCACTTCCCTTACACCTTCATTCCCCTCCTTTCCTTCTCACTTTAACACTGCACTTACCTTTTTTCCGAACGCAATTAAGCCCTTCATCCTTATTTCTTTGTTTCCTCTGTTCACGGTTGTCTACCCTTTTTATGCAAAACACGTGAAAAACCATTCAAGACCACCGAAAACCGGACCTATGCCTTTTCTCCTCGAGACTCCCGCCACCGTACATCACAATCGCACTTCGCCGCTCTTACCTTTTGCCTTGAAGACTTACCGCTCTCCTTCACTGATTGCCTGCCTTATGCCTTCGTTCTATTATTCATCGTCGCTAGACTCGTTTCAATGCAAAAATGCTTGAAAACCATCGAAAACCCAACCTCCACCTTCCTCCTCGAAATTCCCGCTACCGTACGTCGCACTTCACAAATTGCGACATTTAGCTCTTACCTTCAACACTTACTGTTCGTTCCTTGCGATTGCGATATTGCGAAATCACAAATCGCGCTTCGCACCATTTATCCTTTCTCCCTTAACGCTTACTGCTCGTTCTTGTGATTGTGATATTGTGACATCACATATCGCAAATCACAACTTTTCGCTTTTTCCTTTCCTTGCCACGTCATCCCCATCGCACATCACATCTCGCTGAACTCACCACATCGCACATCGCATCCCACGGAACTTACCACATTGCAAATTGCATCCCGCAGTTCTTATCCTATTGCACATCACAACCCACAACTTTTTCCTTTTTCTTTTTCACCGCCACGTCATCCCCATCACAAATCACCTCCCGCAACCTTTACTGCGGTGCACATCTCACTTCGCACATTTTAGTTTATTCCTGTTAAATCCTTACTGCTATCCATTTAAACTTGCAAAGTTGTGATTGCGACATCGCACATCGCAACTTTTGTCGGCCATCACACTCCGCCATCACATTTTTCGATTCTCTCCACTCCAAAGCCATTTCTTGCGCTATAATAAGGTTTATAAGGTTTTAAACCCCCTCTTTCGGCTTCTAATCCTTTTTCAATTCTTTCTGCTCCAAAGCCATTTCTTGCACTATAATAAGGTTTATATGGTTTTAAACCCCCTCTTTCCGGTTCTAAGCCTTTTTCAATTCTTTCCTCTCCAAAGTAATTTCTCACGTTATAATCAAATTTTCTAAGGGTTTCACCTCCTCTTTCTGCTTCCAAACCTCGTTTCATGTGTTAAACCTCCCATTAGCCTCTTTCAGCCCTTTTTGTTCCTCCAAGCTACAAATTAACTCTTTTTAATTAGAATTAAGTTATGGATAGCTTAGTTGCATGGATAGAAGCATGGTAGATAGAACATAGGACAAGTAGAGTGCATTTAGTTGTTTGGCCAAGTTAAGTGTGGTTTATAATTAATTTCCTTTCTACTATCTGTTTTCTGCAAATTAAATTAGTTTCATTCTTGGCATTCCTTTCCAGCAATTTAGTTCAGTTTCCTTTTTTGTCATTTCCTTCCAGCAATTTAATTTACAATTGTTCTCACAATTTAAGAAATATCACCCTTTCGTAAAGCAAAAGAGGATGAAATGAACGTAATGCATCTACTGTGTATATATCACACACACCTCAAAGTTTGTATGAACCCCAAGTTGATAAAGTAAAGTAGGGCAGCCCCTGGGAGTTGCATCACTCTTGGTGCAATACTAGGGATCACCACTCACCTTGCCCCTCTGCATCCGGTCATCTTCGTCGACCCTTTTTCTAAATGGGGAATAGATTTCATAACATGTAATCCTACTTCCACTGATGGACACAACTACATTGTAGTTGCGGTCGACTATTTCACGAAATGGGCTGAAGCCATTCCCACTTTCCGGGTTGATGGAGAAATCACTGCTCTCTTCTTGTTCAATCAGGTTATCTGTCATTTCGGTGTATCCCGCTTGATTGTCACAAATCATGGTTCTCAATTTCAGAACCAAATGATGACAGAGTTAACTTCCATGCTAGGTTTTCGACAAGATCAGTCTTCGTCCTACTATTCGCAAGCTAATGGTCAAGTTAAAGCCGTAATTGGCATCCTCAAGGCCATGATTCATCAGTTAGTTGGCTATCATAAAACCACATGGCATCGAAATATATACTCTACATTATGGTCATATTGAATGTCAGTGAAGACTACTACAGGCTTCACGCCATTCCAGTTAGCATATGGTATGGAATCAATTCTTCCAATCGAGTGCGAGATTCCATCACTTAAACTGGCCGTTGAACTCCTACCCGACACTACTTCCGAAGAAGAGCGCTTTCTGTCGCTCAATCAGTTGGAAGAAACTCGTCAAGATTCCATAGTGGCCCTCGAAGCCCACAAGAGTTGAGTTAAATCTCAATAAGATAAATCTGTGAAGCCTTATTCTTTCCAAGAGGGCGATCTCGTTCTACTCTATGCTCAAACTCTTGGGGGTAGGAACGCTTCAACCATTAAGTCTTGGTCAATATGTCGTCACGAAGGTCCTTTATAAAGGTGCCTATGAACTTCAGGAATGTAATGGAATCCCACTCATTGAGCCCCAAAACGGTATCTATTTGAAGAAGTATTTCGCCTAGTATCTTACTAGTCATTTGATTTATAATTTTATGCATATAAGTTTTGTATTTTTTTGGTGTGTCTGGAATATTTTGGGTTTTTGAGTATTTTTTCTCACACAGACTCTCTTCTTTTACACAGATGTCTTCGTCATCCTTTCCATACGTTGGATATGCAGATGTTGCTAGTCGTCACACACGACACATTGCATCAGCTGCTTGGGTCCTCTATACACCTGAGTCAGAACAACTTGGTTCCGGGGGAATATTCCTTGGCGATGCCACCAACAATATTGCTGAGTATATGTCGGTTATCCAACTCCTCACTAAAGCTGCATCTTGCGACATCTCCAATTTGGTTGTCCGGTTAGATTCCTAGCTAGTCGTTATGCATTTGAACACTTTTTATCGCGTTCGACATCCAGTCTTATTACGTTATTAATTGAGGGTACGAATTCTGGAACGTCAATTCCAAATCATTACTTTTGATCACATTCCTAGAGAATCTAATGCATTAGCCGATTCATTAGCAAATTATGTATTGTACTGACATTTGTAACATTTACTATAAAAAGTGTCATGCATGAGTGTACATTTTTCATCATAAAAATTACATAAAAATTAAAAAAATACAAGATCAAAATCGCCAATATATATATATATATATGTCGTGTCCAGTCATTTACATCAGAAAACTCTTCAAAACTTGGGTGTTTTATACAAAATTGGCTCTGCTAAGCCTCGCTCTGACATCTATACATCTATATCTACTCGTGCTAGGACTGCTGATCATGATAGCAGATAAATTCCCTAGATAACCTCCTAAGAGGCACCAAGAATCTCTCCGATACACCCATTGTGTGTCGCTGCAGATGAACCAGGATCTCCCTCATGGGAAGAGGCGACACACCCATGCTCAATCCTTCGAGGTTCCTAGCAACCTCGTGCAAACTGTGTGTATCATCTCCCTCTTCGGCGGTTGCCGTGACCTCTGCTGCTGCTCTAGCCCCAGGTAGCTACATTCCTCGCCCTGCATAGCGTGGGGATCCAGTAGGTCGTACGGGTACCACATCTATGTTAAGAAATGTGCTTCATGTCAAAAATCTTTTTCACCCATTAAACAAAAAAATTGCATAAATATTTAAAAGACAAAAAATACTTGAGCAACTGATTTCTCATCTCACCTATTGGCCCCAACTGAGTGCCAGGTGGAAATCTCAAATCTGGATCTCCTGTGAGGTTCATCCCGCATATGGATAATCCTCGATCATCAGGATCTAGCCGTTAAGCCATTCAAAGAATGCATCATCAAAGAAATGTCAGAGTGGACCCTCTCCAGTCTGAGGCATCAAGGCGAACCATCAACCCTGTCTAGCCTCTCGTGGTCTAGCAACATCCATTATCATTCGAGGCCTCATAGCAGGCACTCTCTAGTATTAAAGAGACAATCAACATGCCATACCCAAACTCTCTTTGGGACCGAGTCTTACAGGCTGTCAACTTTTATCGAACATGGCAGACAACTCCTTCACACCAATCGAATATCTGTGGTTGTAAACAATACAGTGATAGTAGTATCTGGGCCTTGGTGGCCACATGCTGACTCTTGGCTCCTGCCAAGTGTACGATCATCCACAGCAATGACCTCATCGGTTTAGAGGCTATCAGTGCTATAGGTATCCGGTTACTCATCGGTGCAGTGTTGTTGATATGGTGAGCCTGTATTAGTCCCATGGTGGTTCGGGGATCAAATCTTGATCCTGTCAGATTGGGCCTTGGGCCTCTGCATGATAGGCCAGTCAGAAAGTATATATCTTCCTTTTCTATCGTGAGCTCATGACCCTCGAGGCGAAATATATGATGATGTTCATCCCAATGTTGGATAATCTAGCTCAAAAGGTCCTCCTACCCTTTCATCATCTCAAGTCTAGCATATTTTAGTAATCTGCACCTTCGAAGAACTAATAAACATGTCAGATCGATAACCATTTCTCATTCCTCTCTCGTGCTCTCATTCGCACCAGATACTCATGGTAATATCTTTGTACCTGCACAAATCAAGATTTGCATGGATCAGTTATTGGCCAAATCACTGTAAACTAGGGCAAACCAAGTTTAAAAACTATTTGGGCTAGCTAACGTGAGGCTCTGTGCCTATCAGAGTCTGCTAACGCATTGTCCCTTAACGGGTAGTGCATTTAACGCGACCCTACCACTGGGCACTCGCGATACCCGCCCAAAATTTCTAGGGCCTGCCCAAAACTCAAATTTTGACCTGTAAAAACATTGAAAACACTAATGAAATGCTAGATGAAGGCTCAAGATCTTACTTGGAATAAACGAAATCGAAAATGGTTGCCCGAATAGTCCACAATCAGCAACAGAAGTTTCACCCTTTTTCACACTCCACAACTCTTTCACCGAACGCAAACAGTGAAAATGAAGGTCTCTATCCTTCTTATAGACATTCTAGAGGTACGACTCACTCAACTAGTCATTTGAAATTGGTAACTTTCCACTATTTTTTTATGCAAATGTTGTTTTATCGATGTTACCGATGCTTTGATGAATTGTCAGTGTTTCTATGTAGATTTGACCACACTTGACCCAAAACGAACCTTCTTTTTAGGGACTTTTTCTAGCTCATAAAACTGAAAAAACCCTGAGTTTCCTTCTTCGGGCTCGTTGAACTACCACGATGAAGAACTATGAGCCATTATTTTCCATTTTTTTCTAGCTCGTTAAAAACCAAAAAAGACACCGAGTTTTTCTTCGTTGGACTCATTAAAATTTCATGAAGAGGACCGAGTTTTTATTTGTCTGACTCGTTAAAAATTCATGAAGAATATTGAGTTTACTTCGTCTCCTCGTACTCATAACAAAATGAGGTAGACGTCCATTGAACATAGGTTTATCACTTTATCTGGATTCAATGGAATAACTTACATAAAGGGAATTGTGTTGGGCATACTATTATCCCTTTGTAACACCCGGTCATCAACCATGAAAAAGGTACCCCCTTGGAGTTGTCTTTTACGATGCTTTTTAGACTCCCTAAATATGAAAATATTACCGAGTTTACCCTTCTAGACTCATTAAACCTAATCAGATGGGGAAAATTTTGGACAAAGTAGAGACTCATTCTTTTATACTTTGAAAGATGATTTGGTAGCAACACCTTGAACATGGCACTCCTCAGAAAAATCTCTCGCAATTATCCGAACCCTACCATTCTACGATTTTAGCCTTCATATGTCGATGTCCCTGCATTGGTGAAACCTAACACTCTTTGGTGTTCATGAGTCTAAGCTGTTTGGTACCCTGTTTATTGTGCCTTCTATTATTCAAGAGATCTTTCTATCTACTGCTTCCTGTATCAACCAAGCCATCATCTGCAAAAAATCATTTAGCACCGTCAGTTAGTACCATTTTCTCTTGATTATCTTCAAAACAAAATCATATTTTCCCGTTTCATGTCAATTGATGTAGGACGCCTCATTTCCTGCCTTTTGACATATATCTTCCTATCGAATTCAACATCTTATCTAGGAAGTTGATCCAAAAACATATTAGTACCCTGGAACTTGCAAACCTCAGTGATAGGTTACCTTGTGTTTGATTGGGTGTTTTCATCATTGGCTCCCAGTCGAATGATTCTACGAGTGTTCAAAATCAACACCATTTATTCACACTCACTGGATTTTACTGTGCATATTGTAGACCATCATCCTTATCAGAGGCCATCCTCGGGTCCGTTAACAATTTTCATCATTTACTAATAATCATACGATTTCTCACATGTTCGACTACAACTCCTTTGTTCACATGTGCAGAAATATGTTGTTTAGAGAAGTGATGACCAGGACCTTGGGTTGAGGCTTACATCATTCAAATTTGTTTCCTCTCCCAAGCCGCGTATATTTCTTTCAGAGACAGCTTATCAGATTGATCCTATCATGATACAATATTACACATTGTGCTTATCGATGGACAAACTCGTCATATCTTTTCTCGGAGAAATCATTTTGATACAGCTACTGAGCATGGGAATGCCCGACTCAGGACATATATTTATATTTTTAACATATATTGTTTGTTTCAGGTATTCCTCAGTCCTCCAACTCCTCTCACTCTACTACACATTTATAAAGTATTTCGGCCATCGTCTTCGTCTTTGAACTCACACTTTAGGGGGGCATCTGTTACAAAACAAATGACCTCCTCATCAACTCAGAGGAGAAGGACACATGGAAGGAATAAATAGACCTAGACATAGACATATTTTTCCAAGGTAATGCACCCTAAATACTTCTAGGTCAAGTTATAACGCTTCCCTGCCTCTTGAAGGGAGCGTTAGGGCCTAGGTTAACATACTGTCTTGCCTAAGGGGAAGCGTTACCCATGTTTCATGAAGAAAAAGGGACAAATTCCGTAGTAACTGACTGACATTTTTGGATTTTTCTCAAGGAGTCAGTCCAAAAAGCGGGAAACCTGCGGTGTAGGCCTCTGATTGGACATTACTATATACCCAACTAAGCATCAAAAGAGAAAAAAATATAGGAAAATCATGGAAACATCATGGATTTTTCTCTATTCTGACTAATGGAGAAGAATGGCAAGGTTGATCCTCCCAAACTCTTATAAATTGGAGGCTAGGGCTCATTGTCAAAGGTTGAAAAGGTTGATTATGTGAGGATCGAACTTTTGTTGTTGAGTGTTAGGTTTCATGGTTGGCTTGGTTCATTGAGAACTTTTGGCCTAAGCATTGTCACACTTGGATATTGAGTAGAGAGAGCTTGGAGTCGGAGGACTGAGGGAAGCTTGACCAAATTGATGGTTGTAATCTTCCTTCTTTGAATAATATAACTTCCTCTATTTTGTCCACTTGGTGTCGTATTGATGCATCTATTATTTATTTGTTTAAGATACATGTTATAAGTGGCTTAGATTTACATGGTTTATTGTTTGATTATATACTTGTTTGATTTTTTGTTGTGATAATACTGTGAAGATTACGCTAGTTCGTTGTTTGTTTGCAGGATATGGACTTGGATCCGGTGAGGAGGAATTTCGCCACACTGCATTGCACTCTCCAACAGATCTTCCTTATACATCGAGGTAATCCTTCAATAGTTCACTTTGTCAATCAAGAATTAGTATGAACATACATGTAGTTTCTTTGTGAATGTTGCAGCTAATCTGACTATCTGCCTTGCGTCCCGAGAAGGCCCAAGAGGGATCTTATTCCAGCTACTAGTTGTGAATTTTACCCCTAAGCAGACACAACCCAGCTAGGTTGATGCAGAGGCAGCGCAGGGGCTGACGCAGAGGCAACGCAGAGCCTAGAAGGGTGACGGAGGGGCAGCCTGTGCTGTGCAGAGGCCACATTGAGCAGGAAAGGCTGATGCAGAGGCTAGAGGGACAACGTTGGGGTTCTAGTGGGCCAGAAAGGGCTTGTATTCAGTAATTCCTCAAGGGTTTGAATCAACCATATTTTCTGTTTCCACGTGATAAGGTACAACTGTCGTCAAATTCTTTGTCGGGAAAACCACTAATGGTCCCTTGATGTATTTATATTTTGCTTAATAATAAAACCCTCAAAGAGCTGTTGCACCGATTTTCCCGCATTGGGTTTTTCCGGGGACATTTGTTCAAAAAATCACGTGTGTCCTTTGTCATATGTGCGCTATGTTTCAGTTGCAGATTGTGTTTACGTTGATGTTTTTATGAATATTTCAGTTAAATAATTTGTGAATAATAAAACATGTAGGAGAAGTAAATCAATATTCTGCAGTAGGGTTTCTATGTTCAAAAATTTTCACATCAAGTGAGCCTGAGCCACAGCCTGAACCCAATACCTGAGCCTACATCTAGATTCAACTATACCCAGATTCAGAGTTGCAACTAGAGACAAAGAAGTCGATGAGCATGCCTTTTGTTGGTGGCCTTCCTTAAACCACTAGGGGTTGAGACCTCCCTTTTTAGGTTGAGGTTCTCCATTTTTGGGCAGGTTGAGACCTCCCTTTTCTAGGTTGATTGTCTCCCTTTTCAGAACATTAGGGACATGTACTCTAGTAGAAGACTAATAGCTTCTTTCCAGATTTGGAAGTGTTTTGGGAATCGCGCTAAGCATTCCATGGGAATTCTCCAGTGTTATAAGGCGGTTTTCATTTAGACTACAAAATTAGAGATTAGAGGGTCGATTATGCCCTTCCTGCTCTTGTTTGAATGAGGCAATATTTACTGTGAAGCACTGATTCGAGATTGGTAATTACACATCCAAACGTATGTGGATAAACAAATTTGGTCGTTGAGAGGGACCCACCATAGGGAGAGTAAGTACATGATTCTTAAACCAGAGCGACAATCAACGAACTCATAGCAATTTTATTTTAAATTCAGTGAGCATTTACGTTAAAATCCAAGTATTTGAGTTTTCTTCTCTCACAAATGTGAGTGTATATTGATGTTTTCTTTGGAATTTGAGTAACATGTCCATTAGTGATATTTAATTCCATGATTATACAAGTGTCACCATTGTTTTAAGTGAGGTTTTCTATCACAGTATAATGTGTTTAGTTACTTGTGTGGACCCTTTCTATTTAGCTTTTTCTTTCTATATTACTTTTGAAGGTAAATCACTAATAGGTAATAAACAATCATCATACCTATTTTATATTTATGGTTTCCATTTCACTCAATTCATTGCCCATGACAAAGAATATATTTGTATGCGGTAAATCTAAATTTGATAAATTGATACATTTGTTGATTAAAGAGATTTTTTTTTAATAATTTAATTTCAAATTAATATTAAATTTATGTTAGTTGCAACAATTTACAGAAGTTGTCATTTGCAACATTGTTCAATTCCTCAGAAACTTTCATAACTTCAGAGTATCATGCTTCATATAGAGGTGTTATGTCATCATGTCATCTTCTGAACTAGATGGACCATTGTATGATAGATTGATAAAGAAACATAAGAGAAATAATGAATTTATGACCATTATGAGAGAAAATTTCTTAGGGTACATAAAAATTCAAATTTGGATTGTTTTCATTGTCAATATATTTCACTTATTTATTTCCTTCCACATTCCCCAAGTCCTCCTTTAGGCATTCCTTTGCACCTATGGGTACAATTGCTAATTTATTATTATTTCAATTATATTTTTTGAGTTCCTAATTGGTTAATTGAGTTTATATTTTATTCCGCAATGACGTTTTTCCTCTCTGATTCATTGATTCTCATAAGATATGTACTCCTGTTACATCAAATTTAATGATATTTCTTTTGGACAAACTTTAATTTCAGACTCAAATTTAATGCCGTTAATCATGAATGGACGAGGACGAGCATCTCCATTTGCGCTCTTTTGATTTGAAAACAAATTTTGTTTAAAGGCGTGTTGTACTTATTTTTAAAGACTCTCCCTTAATTCAAATTTCAGTGTTTTCCTTCTGTTATCACCCAAAAAAATTTCAAACATCATTGTGTCAACTTTTTTTATTATCATGGGTCAAAATAGGGTTTTAGGAGTCATTTCTTGAATTTTACCAAAAGGGAGTATTAGATTTTTAGGTTTGAACCTTCCTTAGTGTTAAATAAATTCATTTTAAAGGTTTTTCTTGTCAAGTCATTCATCATTTCATCATTCATTTCATTTGCCTAAGTTTTTCATCAAATCTATCCAATTAGCCAAGAAAACTTACTTTCGTAGCACATCCAGTATAAAAAAGTCACTTTGTGCTATGAAAGCGCTGATAGTTTCGTAGCGCAAACAACAAAACTCTGTTTTTTATTTATTTTGAGTAGTCAAATTCAAAGGAGGTTTTTGAGCAAACAAAAAGGTATTTTAAGAAACCGAGAGAGGTTATTTTCAAAATCATATCAAATAAAAATAACCTCTCTCACTTTTCTCACAGATGTTATCAGTTGGGAGATACAAGGCTTTATTTGGATCCCTATTTTCAGAAACAAAGTTTTCCTGTTTTACACATTTTTTCAAAGGCAGTTTCTGGACAACAGGAGATATGTTTCAAAAAACCAAGAGAGGTTTTTATTCAAGACATAATGACATACAAAAATTACTTCAGTTTCTCAAAATAAATCATGGAGTAGGAGATATAGGCTCTTTCCCAAGACCTATTTTTCAAGAAAAAATAGGAAAACCAATAGGCCAACCTATTGCAAATGAAGAAGAAATGCCTCAAAAAAGATAAAATGAAGTTAGTATATGGTTGTTGTGGCTTTTAGATGATGAGATAAGTAATATTTTGAGTTTTGGGGCAATAATACTTTTCACTTGGCAATTTTTTTGACAAAACTGCAATAATACTTTTCACTTGGCAATTTTTTTGACAAAACTGCATACTCAGCAGTTTTGTACCGCATCTAGTGTAAAAAAGCAAAAAAGCACTACGAAACTACTGTAGTTTCCTTTTCTGCTCCTTTTGATCAGTTTTCAAGGGGTTAAAGGATGAGTTAAGAGCTGTAATTGTTATGGAAGATGTATTGAAGGATTATTAAAATGTTGCATAAGTAAAGAACCAAGTTTTTGAAGAAAAAGAAAAGTTGAAATGGCAGTGCTACAAAGGGCACTACGAAACTGTTGTGTTTTCGTAGCGCCATAAATTACAGCCTTTTGAACAAATTTTGCAGTGGTTTTTGAACAGCTGGAGGCTAGGGATGAGTGATGAGACATGTTAAGATAATATCCAATAGCCAAGGACCACGAAATAAATTTTAAATTATGGTCAGAATGTTCAAAGAAGGAAAAGAATCTTATGCCTAAAAAACAGGGTTTGGTTTCCTGCTTTTTTGGAGGTCAGCAAAGTGGTCATGAAGAACTGAAGCCCATCATCCAAATTCGTACATGTGATGATAAAATTGGAAAATGATGTAATTTCAAATATGTAAGGTTGTTAGGATAAGGTTTTTAAAGATAGTAATGAAGAATTTGAGTCCTAGTTGAAATAGGACTGTTAAGTAGGATAGGTGTCTGTTTCTCAAAAATTTGATATTTTATGGTTATGCAAGGTGTCAAGAGTTAGAAATTTGATGTATATAGCCTAATATGAGATCATCTCATGTTGTAAATGGTCTATTAAAGGCCATTGGATCGAATTAGCATGGGTTGGAAGATTTTTGGCAAAATGGCAGCCTATTGTAAATTCACTGTTTCAACAATACAAATATAGGGTTACTTGGCCAACTTGAGATTCTGAAGGATATTTTAGTGCTTACTTGTTCTATATTTACCTTTGATGTATCTCACTTGGAGTGGTTTTCACTTATATTATTCAGAATTCATCTATAATATGCTCTAACTTCCTTTATATGCAAATTGACTGTGTATATTCATGTTTTATTTCTATGTGTCCTACTTCTAGAAACTCTGAACAACCTCAACTTCCATGTCAAGTAACTCACTGAATCACTGAAATTTTTGAATCCATAAGCCAATGCTTACATACTGATATTATTTTTAATCTACACTCATCGGGTTGGAAAATGTGATCGGAGCATACTATTTTATTGTAAAGCCATTTGAGTGTTCTGATATATACAGTAACAATACCACTTTCCTTTCACCTGAGATTCTTAGTGTATTTCAATGAGTTTATGTCCTATCTTTTGAAATTTTTTCTTCCACAGTTTAAGTGCTTATTACTCAGAATTCATGACTGTTCATGCTCTGACTTCCTTTAAGTATTTAGCTATGGTGAAATCTCTTTCCGTATTTTTGCTTCCAATACCTTGATGTCTCATTGCTCAGAATTCGTGTGCTACATGCTCTGACTTCCTTTGAACCTCAAGTTATTGGGATTTTCTTGAATGTGTTATTCTTTCATTGAAGTATATACAAGCCTCAGGTTTCCAGGGAGAGCCTTTGTCATCTTTATCTCTGTCGCTGACTCCATAGCCCAATGGTAGCAAGCCTTCATCTTGTCAACCTACAAATATACAAAACCAAGACATAATTCATAGAGTTAGCCATCTATCTTTATCCTTAACTCTTGAGAGAGCCCTCTCAGGCTGAGGAGGCTAAGCCTCAGTCACAAGATTGGTTTGAAATAGTTACACTAAACTTGTCTGATCAACATCCAATAAGGTACAATTTTGGTGATAACATTTTGGCGCCGTTGCCGGGGACCGAAGGTGTAAATTTTCCCTGGGAAGAACGACAAAGTTTCAGTTCTAAGGTTTGAAGAGCAGCAGAAACTTAGGCACATATTGGCTGTATTTCTACTCTGGCGACTCCACACATCATATAATCAATTGGAAGGTGACTCCATTGCTTGAAGATCAGTAGCTTGATGAAGTTTCAAGATGATTTTCATTGCAAGAAAAAATGCCAGGTGTGCCCCTATGAATCGGTCTCACATCCCTGGTTTTCAAAATCCTATGCCAAAGGTTGAATGGTTAACTGATCTTCCGATATTTAGAGATGAAAAGAAAGACAATGTTTCTCTTCATTTGGTTAGATTCCATATGCATGTACACAGTCTTAAGGTTTAGTTCCCCGAGGATTGTCTCATGAAGATGTTTATGGCCACTTTAGAAGGAAAAGCATGGTCTTGGTATGAAAGCTTGCCAAATGGTTCATTACGTTCTCTTGTTGATTTCCATGTTGCATTTTATGAGATGTATGAATAATGTCATCCCTCCTTATTGCTGTTCAAAGACTACTGTAAACACTGTGTGAGTTTTATTGAATATTTGGAGAATTGTTATGAAGATGATGAGTTCATGGATGAAGAAATTTTAGAGGCTCTTCATGACAATCCTTTTCATCACCAAGAAGAAATGATAACCTCTCCCTTGGATGAAAATGAAACCCAATAGGAGCTTATTTATGAAAATCATGTCACATCCTCTAAGTTTGATGAAAATTTGTAGCAGACTTGTCAGTCTTTTGATCATCGGGAGTATGAGAATCATTTCAAACAACAAGAGGAAATATTGGAAGATAATTGCTACAATCCTCATGATGACCAGCTGCATGAAGAGGGCTATTTAGTCCAAGAAGGATTCATATATCATCATGGTAGGATCTTCTTGTCTAGACCCTCCAAGCTCAAGGAGAAGTTGCTACAAAGAGCATATGAAGAGTTTTGTTTCAGCCACACATATTCCATGAAGATCTACAACATCATCATGAGGAGCTTTGATTGGGAAGGCTTTGAAGGAGAACTACATCAAAATTTTCAAGAATGCATGAACCATGTGGAGTTGGGACAACAATATGACTCTATGAAAGAGTTATTTCAGCCATCTCTTCCTTCTTTTGAGAGAGGAGAAAGATATATGCACCACTCCATTTGTATAAGAAGGATTGTCGGTGAAGGACATACTCATGTAAATCATGTTTTATTTTCTGATTATATGTATTATTTTACCATATATATGCAGGCCATGACTCCAAGGAGGAGTATTGTACCTTATCAACTTCATGGCCAACTTTGGGCCCCAAATTTTTTTGAACATGGCCATCCCTTGGAGGACAAAGGGAGATTTTGTTTCATGATGGGTGCATTCCTAAGGCACAAAATATATCTCACACTTTCAACGATGGTAATATGACTTGGAAAAAAAGTAAGTGGTGGGGAAACCACTTACCACGTCTTGATTTGATGCAGGCAGGAGATGCACTACGCTGGTTCCACATGTGGGACTATGACCCACCTCCATATGCACAAATTTCTGTTTGTATGTATTTGATTTTGCTCCCATACATTGATGATGTACTTGTACTGTTTATGGGAATGTATGGATGGAGGATGGGATGTATGCATGTGCCCTATGGGATGGAGATTCTCCATGCATCTTATGCTACATGTTTTAGGGAGAACATTGGGCAAACCATGTTTGTTTCATTTGAGTTATTGTCTCCTTATGGGATGAATTATTTACTTCTCATGAGAACTTTGGAGGAACAATTCATGGACGACTGGATTGGTGAAAATTTAGCTTATGGAGGAAGCTTATCACATGTTGGTGTCATGAATGGAGGAGGAGAAGAGTTGCAGCACTCACCTTATGAGTTGCTTGAGGACAAGCAACATTTGGGAGGGGAGGGCTGTAATATTCCCAATTAGTCATAATCTAATTGGACTATTCATTTTTGTTTTCTGTCTTTGTTTAAAGAATAAAATAGAAAAGGAGGTTCATAGTACTCCTTAATAAAGAATAAATCCATGCCAAATGTGAAAAAGGCTAAATCTTGGCTGTTAAAACAAGCACCCTTAGGTGTGAAAGGGGCTGGACATTTTGACTAGGTCAACCTTGACCAAATCTACAGTGCTGTCTTGGAGGAGTGGCCATCAATAAGGCACAACATAGTTTTAGATGGAGATGCTTTGTGTGAAAGGAGTGATCTCATTGGAAGTGGTTTAGGGTTTGCAAGCTCTTAAATTATAAAAGGAAGAGGATGGCAGCATGAGAAGGTTGTTGATGATATAATATTTTTCTGAGTATATGGTCCGTTTAGACATACCTCATTCTCTTGCTGTTTATCTGAGAATAATGTTATTTAGCATTGGGTGTTCCTGGTCGGGAATCCCACCTCTTCCCATTGAGTAGCTCTTGGGAGAGTTTGCATTGTATTGTCCACTATCTAGCTGAAGGCCAAGCTTCTTCTTTCAACTACAATGCAGATCCTGTTGAGGGTTTGGTTATCTTTGCAAGCTGTAGCAAGTGGAGGATAGATCTCTTCAGATCTAGGCCATTTCAGTGCTCCTTTTAGTGGAGGAGGCTTCTATTCCATTGGGAGGAGAGTATTAGATGATTTGAGCTTCATTTTCTAATATTGGCATGTGGCCAACCACATTCTAAAACCTACAACGTAGTTTTACTTCCAGATCTGCGTTATTCCTATAGGTGTTGTTGCAGGGTCTTTTGGCACACCATCTGGAGAGTTGGTTTTTAAATGTTGGGGATCTGCCCTTCACTTTGGAGATCCATTAGAGGGGATCATTATTTTGCTCATATTAGATCAGATCCATTTCCAGATCTGAATATTTCTACAGATCTGTAGACTTAGATCTCATATCTACAGCTTGTACATGGTGTAATGGTGAAAACCCCAAGGGGATTTTGAAGAAGAGACTATATAGTGTATGGATTTGTTGTAGATCTGAATTTTTATGCACTTGTTTGGTCTAGATCTAAAGTGTAATCTAAAATTGTTGCAACTCAATAAAGTAACGCTATAAGGCATTTTCCAGTCTTAATACATGGTTGCAACACCTCTTTTTGAGGATTTTATTCTATTGGAGACTTGTATTTTCTGTTATGCATCTTATGGGCCATCTTGTACATCTATTTTGCTGCTGTAAATACATTTGAAAAGTCTCCATATTGGCCTCCTACTTTCTCTTTGATGAACTGCGTTATTTTCCTCCATATCTGCATTCTGTTGCTGCATTCCCCATTTGGGAATATTACAAATACTAAATTTTGACACGACATGATACTTGACTTGACACGACTTCTTTGAACACTAGCAGCTGCTGCGGTATTGTTGTGCTTGCTTCAGGTAATGGTACTTTGGTCTTGCATTGTCCTTCTAGTATGTGTCTAAGTTGTCGTATTGTGTCCTCCTTCCTTCACATGAAAGACCCAAACCAATATATAAACAAAATGCTTACACTGTACTGCAAACCATATTTTAGAGAAATATTCAAAATTCAAATGTAAATACGTTCAACATTTATGAACAAAACCCAATCAAACATACATACAAAATACTTACACTATCCTGAAAAAAACATGTCAGAGATGATATTCAAATTAAAATTCAAACACTAATCATACATACCTTGTTGTAGCAGACATACCCTTGACTGTTGATGTGTTGTCCTTATTACAGTGATCCTTGAATGCATATTTTTTCTTGCCTTCTAGAATCTCGATATTTAATCTGCTTTATATGTGTAATTTCAGATCTACAACGCCTGAAATTTTATCATGTGGTAGCCCTATGAGTCCTCTTTTGAACCCCGTAGTTATGATCAACATTGGATTCTTCAAGAAATAGTTATGCCCAATCTCCTATGATGACTTGATTATAGACTAGTTCAGTAGAGCGAACTTGTACGAAGTGCCACGTGTCACTGTTTTAACCTTTGGTCCTAAAAATGATACAAAAAAAACTAAAGCCCATTCTCTTTCTGTCACTTTTTATGGAATTTGAATCCACTGATCAGAGAGAAATTTATGAGGATTTTCCCAAGGTCACTTGTTTGACATGAAATTCGGGAGCCTGCAAAAACCCTAACTTCCTCATATCATATCTCTGAACATATAGCGAACCAGTATCTGAAATTTGGACATGCGCTTCATCAAGATTTCGCCCAAATGGGTTTTTAGTTTCAGCATCTGAAGCTTCATAGAAAAAAGTTATAGTGAAAATTCCACGATGACCTATTATAAGTAGCGAAATCCTTACATGAGGAGGATATGAGGGTCACAATTTATATAATTGCTTAGGTTGAGAGGGTATTCAATAAGTGAACGTTGGAGGGATTTTAGGAGCTTAAAAACTAATTAATTATTGACAATTTAATGACCATAACCAATGATTAGTGTCATGCCACAACCCCATGGGGTTTTAGCGCACTAACTAGGGTTACTAAATTCAAACACGAATATCTCTCAAACCATGAAGAATTATGTGACATGCCATATATCAACGGAAAAATAGCGACAAGTAGAAACCATCCGAAATATCCTTGACTCGGAGTAGAGTAAGTTTTCAAGTTAAAACTATTATGCAAGGTCGGGGTAGCCCCTGGTGCTTCTTGGGTTGACATCAATGAAAACCACTTATCAACGATCTCCCCCTTTGGCATTGATGGAAACACAAGTACTCCCCCTGTGATCATGATACCTCTTCCTACATCATTCTCTCCCCCTTTTTCATCAATGGAAAAGGGTAACTCACCCTAACAAACGTCATCCCGCGGACTTGTACACACCTCAACTCCCCCCTTTTTTTACTTAGTTAGATAAGAGAAAGAGTCTAATGAGTACTTGGGAGAATCCAAAGCTTTAGGCGAAGATACTCAAATGCTTCACGAGGTAATGGTTTGGTAAATATGTCATTGATTTGTTCCTTTGTGCCAAAATATTCAAGCTTGATATTCTTTTTGGTGACCTGCTCTCTAACGAAATGATATTTGATTGGAATGTGCTTTGTTTTGGATTGCATCATAGGATTCTTGGAGATATTGATGGCACTGGTGTTATCACTAAATATGGGAATATGCTTATCAAAATTGACTTGAAGATCTTGCAAATTTTGCTTCATCCAGAGAACTTGAGTACAACAGGCTGCTACCGTGATATATTCTACTTCTGTTGTGGATAACAAGATTGAAGACTGCTTTTTTACTTAACCATGAAACAAGGCAACCACATAGATAGAATGGTGCTCCACTAGTACTCTTTCGATAATCAACACTTCCTGCCCAATCTGCATCTCTATAAGCTTGGATAACTAGATTATTTCCTTTGGGATACCATAAACCATATTTTGTTGTGCCCTTAAGATATCGAAAAATTATTTTGACGACAATAATATGAGCTTCCTTTGGTGCTACTTGAAATCTTGCTACTTGTCCAACTGCCTACATTATGTCTGGTCCACATCCTTTGACGAATCATCTAAACTTAACTTGAAACCTGTTACCATTGGGGTAAGGACAAGCTTGCAATTTTTGTTAGGTCCCTATATTACTAGTATAGTACCTTATTGTTGTTAGTGTAACCCCTTTATTGTTATTATTGTACCCTTGTAACCCCCATTCTGTTATTATTGTGCCCCTAAATTATTATTGTTAGGTCGGCTAGGATTACATTGTGGCCCATTGGGATTACATTATGGCCCCATGGACTCCTATATATAGAAAGGAGGTTTGTAAATTGGAATCATCCAAAAATTGTTCATTCATGTAATGTATTGGAAGTTTCCCCACAAATGGCTCATTTCTAGGCGTGAATATCTCTTTTCTTCTCTCTTTAGACATTGATTTTACCTGACATTTGGTATCGAGCTTTTGGGATTCTAAGTTTTATTTTGCTCCAAACGAGTCCTTCGTAGCATTTCCTTATGCTTTTCTAAACAGGTGAAATTTTTAGGGTGTGAAGCTGAAATCTTGAGGAAGTTTTTCTAAAAATTTCAGAGCTTGGTTCACAATATTTTCGGAGATATGATCTGTGGAAGTTAGGTCTTTTTTCAATCTCCTAAAAAGGTCATCGTGGAATTTGCGCTATAAATTTTTTTAAAAGAATGTTCAGAATCTAAAATTCATATGGTGCCAAGCTGAAATCCTGAGGAAATTTTTCAAAAAATTTCAGAGCTTGGTTCGCAATATTTTTGGAGATATGATCTGTGGAAGGTAGTGCTTTTTCAGGCTCCTGAATTTCATCTCAAAGAGGTGATCGTGGGAAAACTTCAATAACTCTCTCTGGGCATTGGATTGAAGTGCCGTAAAAAGTGGTCGCAAGTACACAGACTGAAGTTTTTTGGCTATCAATTTCAGAGACAAAGGACAAAACAGTGACACGTGGCAAGTCGTACAAGTTCGCTCTACTAAACTAGTCCAGAATTAGGTCATTGTGGGAGATTGGACACAACTTTGTCTTGGAGAATCCAAATCAGGTCAGACCTGTGGCATTTGAAAGAAGCTTCAGAGATCTACTACAGGGCTAAATTTCAGATATTGAAGATTTTCAACTACAGAGATAATTCAATTTCAATATCGAGCTCCTAAAAGCTAGTAAAAGGTGTGTATTTTTTTCCGAATTGCATAAGTCTTGTTTGAAGAATCAAGTTGAATTGATTCCAAGGGCATCTTGTAGAATAGATATCAATATTGGATTCTAAAATGGCCCCAAAAAATAATTCAACACCCATCAAGCCTTCAGAAGGCTCTACCATGACTCATGAAGATGAAGAATTGCAACATGATCTATCAAAATTACAAGAACAAGTGCAACAAATTTCACTCTCGCAAAGAGCAGCAAAAAATGAAATGGAAGTTTTGAAGAAAGGTGTGGAAGTAAAGATGGATGGTTTGAATAAAGGCATGGAAGCTAAGATGGATGGCGTGGAAGTAAAGATGGAAGGTTTGAAGAAAGGCGTGGAAGATAAAATGGATGGTGTGCAAGCTAAGATGGATGGCGTGGAAGCTAAGATGGATGGCGTGGAAGCTAAGATGAATGGCATGGAAGCTAAGATGGATGGCATGGAAGTGGGCATGGAAGCTAAGATGGATGACATGAAAGACAACATAGAAAACATGAAGAATGATCTAAAAGCATACATGGAAGGCTTGATGACAAGTTTAAAACCAGAAATGATTCCTAATGGCGGAAATATAGGAGAAGAACCTCATGATGAGAACAAAATAAATGTTAATCGTGATTTCATAAACTCGAATGTTGGTGGGAAGAACCACCATATTCCAAAATGGATATGAGGAAGTTTGATGGAAAGGATCCTGTAACATGGATACTACAGATGGAGCAATATTTTGATCTCCATAATGTGCAAAACACACAAAAGGTATGCATTGCAACTTTACAATTAGAACAAAATACATTTGTATGGTATCGATGGCTTTGCTCCCGTAAAAAAATTGTCACTTGGTCAATTTTTACGGAGGAAATGATAGCACATTATGAGGATATAAAGAGCAACACCTTCTTTAGCCAATTGATAAATCTCAAACAAAAGGGTTTAATGGGGGAGCACATTGAGGACTTCCAAAAATTGAATATAAGGGTAACTGATATTCCAGAGGAACACAGGATTGATCTCTTCATAGGTACTTTAAAGGATAACATCCAACATGAAGTTCGCGTTTTGGAACCTGATTCATTAGAGAAGGCATTCAAGTTGGCAAGAAAAATTGAATGTAAAATTATGGCGACAAGGAAGCCTACCACTCACTTCTATAAAGAAGGAAGTGTTGCTACGCCTAGATTTCCACAACCTACAAGGTTGACACCACAAAAATTGGAAGAAAAAAGTACAAAAGGGCTTTGCTACAGTAGTGATAGAAAATACACTAAAGGTCATAAGTGTGCTGAGAAGAAATTATTTTACATAGATTGTGAAGAGGAAGAAGAAATGAACAAGAAGAGGATATACACCAGGAACCAGCCCTAGAAGAGGAAGAAATGAGTCTGACCATGTCGTGTAATGCATTGGCAGGAATTACCACTCTTCAAACTCTCAAGATAGAAGGACATATCAAGAAGAAAAAGGTAATAGTGTTGATTGATTCAGGTAGTACCCATAATTTTATTCATTGTAAGGTAGCCAAGGAATTGAATTGTTTTCTATACCCAGCACCAGAATGTCAAGTGATGGTTGCAAATGGAGGAACTATAAATTGCTCTGGAAAATGCCATAATATCAAGCTAACCATGGGGGAATATGTATTGAATAGTCCATTGCTTTCCATTCCTATGGGAGGTGCTGATGTTGTACTAGGAGTACAATGGTTACAATCTTTGGGGACGGTAGCTTTTAATTTTCAAGAACTTTTCTTGAAATTCTTTTCAGAAGGAAAGGAAGTCGAATTACGGGGTATTGAAGGGAAGCCAGGAAGGATAATAAGCTCTAATGGCATGACAGAGCTTCTAAAGAAAGAACAACGAGGCGTAATTGCACAATTATGCTCACTAGAAGTTCCAACATCAAAATCATCTATTTCTGCAGATCTCCAACAAGTCTTGGACAATCATTCCAAGGTGTTTGAAACTCCCAAAGGACTCCAACCTATTCGTGATCATGATCATGCTATTCATTTGATTCCAGGAAGTGTTCCTCCAAACATCAGGCCTTATAGATATCCTTACTTCCAAAAGAGCGAAATTGAACGTATGATTGCAGAAATGTTAGAGGCGGGTATAATTCAACCTAGTCAAAGTTATTTCTCTGCTCCCGTAGTATTGGTACACAAGAAGGATGGATCATGGCGAATGTGTCCGGATTATAGGGAGCTCAATAAGCTCACCATTAAAGATAAATTTACCATTCCTGTGATTGATGAATTATTGGATGAATTACATGGAGCAATTTATTTTACCAAGTTGGATCTTCGTTCAGGATATCATCAAATTAGAATGAAGACTGAAGATATTCCAAAAACAACATTTCGAACCCATGAGGGTCATTATGAATTTTTGGTCATGCCTTTTGGCCTTACCAATGCACCTTCTACATTTCAAGGGTTGATGAATTCCATTTTCAAACCCTTCCTTAGAAAATTTGTGCTAGTATTTTTTGATGATATACTAATCTATGGCAGTTCTTGGAAGGATCATGTTGAACATGTTGACAAGCTGCTCAAACTATTGTAGGAGAAACAATTATATGCAAAAACATCCAAATGTTTCTTTGGAGTACAAGAGGTGGAATATCTGGGTCATATTGTATCTCACGAGGGTGTTAAAGTAGACCCTATCAGGGCTAAAGTTGGGCTGTTTGTTCCTGTGTCCTCTAAGACAATAGTATAGCTATTTTTAGATTTCTGCCACAGTTATTATATCGTAGTTTTCCTGTTAGAGAATTATGGAATAAAGATTCTAACAAGTTGTTGAAGAGTGATTATTTTCATGGACTCTGAAGTACTGAAGTGAACATCTTAGAATGCCTAGCACTGTCGAAGCATGCCAGAATTTCACAAAATCCCACAGGAATGATGCCAGCAGAAATGGAATTGGTGCAGCTTAATGCAGAGGGAGATCTACCGCTTTGAAAGCCGCCCAATTAAAGGAAAATTTATTGCAGCCTATTTATGAGAAGAATGTTAGCAATATCACATGCACTAAAGAATGGAGACCTTACCTAATGGGAAGGCACTTCATGGTAAAAACTGATCATGATAGTCTTAAACACTTTTTGGAACAAAGACTATCTTCGAAAGAGCAGCAAAAATGGGTCACAAAGATGTTGGGTTATGACTTTGAAATAATCTACAAAAAATGAAAGCTCAATGTTGTTGCAGATGCACTCTCAAGAAAGAATGAAGAGGTGGAAGCATTGCTTTGTGCCATTTCTATTATCCAACCAGATTGGATAACCGAAGCAAGAGATGAATGGAAGAAGGACAGAGATGTATGGACACTCATTCAAAAGTTGCAGCAAGATCCTAGTACATCTGATACATTTAGTTGGAAAAATGATTCCTTATGGTACAAAGATCGCTTATATCTTTGTAAGAATTCCCAACTAAAACAAAAGATTCTTCGGGAATTGCACACTTCTCCTTTAGGAGGACACTCGGGATTTTTAAAAACTTACCACAGGGTGAAGAAAGAATTTTTTTGGGATGGCCTTAAATCTGATATTCAAAAGTTTGTGGCAGAATGTTTGGTTTGCCAGCAGAATAAAGTGGAGATAATTAAGACCCCGGGACTTCTACAACCTTTATCCATTCCAAGTCAACGTTGGGAGGAGATTTCAATGGATTTTATCACAGGTTTACCTAAGTCCGAAGGAAAGAGTGTCATCATGGTGGTAGTTGATAGACTTACCAAGTATGCACACTTTTGTCCATTATCTCATCCATTTAAAGCAAGTACAGTTTCTACTACATTTATGGACACAATTCAAAAGCTACATGGAAACCCAAGGGTTATTGTGAGCGACAAAGATCCCATTTTTACTAGAAATTTTTGGACGGAGTTATTTTCTTGTTTGGGTACTCAATTAGCTCATAGCTCGTCTTATCATCCTCACTCTGATGGTCAAACTGAGATATTAAATAAATGTTTGGAATGATATCTTCGTTGTTTTGTATCCGATAAACAAACACAATGGGTCAAGTGGTTACCTCTCCCTGAATGGTGGTATAACACTTCCTTCCATACTGCAGCAAAAATGACCCCATTTATGGCACTTTATGGATATCATCCACCATCCATCACATCATCTTTAAGAGAAAATTTGAAGGTTCAAGCAATGGAAGATCACATCGAGCATCAGCAAGAAGTTCTCCAACTCTTAAAGGATAACCTGAATTTGGCACAAAATCGAATGAAACAACAGGCAGATCAACATCACAATGAGAGAAGTTTTGATGTAGGAGATTGGGTATTTTTATGGCTACAACCATACAAACAAATGTCCCTCAAGCAAGCTAAGAAGGATAATAAATTATCGCCAAAGTACTATGGTCCTTACAAGGTGTTGCAAAAGATTGGTACTATGGCATACGAATTGGAGCTTCCTACTTCTTCGCGAGTACATCCAGTTTTCCATGTTTCATGCTTAAAGAAGGTTATAGGAGAAAATCTTCCAGTTCAAACAATATTGCCAGACCTTGATGAGGAAGGAAAAATCATATTGGAACCAGAAGCGGTCATGGAAACAAGAACTCGACAACTACGGAATCGATCAATTTCAGAGTATCTCATCAAGTGGAAGAATTTATACACTGAAGATTCTACATGGGAGGATGAAAAATTTATACAGAAGCACCCAGAGCTACTCAAGCGTTGAGGACAACACTTTTTTGAAGGAGAGGGGCATGTTAGGTCCCTATATTACTAGTATAGTCCCTTATTGTTGTTAGTGTAACTCCCTTATTGTTATTATTGTACCCTTGTAACCCCCATATTGTTATTATTGTGCCCTTAAATTATTATTGTTAGGTCGGCTAGGATTACATCATGGCCCCACTAGGATTACATTGTGGCCCCATGGACTCCTATATATAGAAAGGAGGTTTTGTAAATTGAATCATCCAAGAATTGTTCATTCATGTAATGTATTGGAGGTTGCCCCCTCAAAGTGGCTCATTTCTAAGGCGTGAATATCTCTTTTCTTCTCTCTTTGGAGCTGGTTACACAACAATTTTCCATCTTGAATTTCTTGAGAATTTACTTGATGTACTTGGTTTGATATATAGATATTCCTTTATCCTGTTGAGATATATGAAGCCCTAAAAATTATGTCAGCTCACCAAATAGAGACATTTCAAACTCACTTTGCATCTTTGTGACAAATTTTTTACTTAATCTGTCATCATTGCTTCCAAAACTTATATTGTCTACATATAACTCGATAATTGTTAGGTTATCTTGATCCACTTTCACATAGAGATTGTTTTTGGCGCTTCCTTTCTTGAATCCTTGTTGAAGTAGATATCCATCAAGACGAGCATACCAAGCTCTAGGAGCTTGCTTGCGACCATATAATGCCTTCTTTAATCTGCAGACATAGTCTTCCTTTTCAGAGAGAATAAAACCTTTGGGTTGTTCAATGTAAACTTATTCTTCCAATTCACCATTTAGAAAGGCTGACTTAACATCCATTTGGTAGACCTTGACTTTTATCGAGCATGCATAAGCGAGAAACATTCTGATAGATTCCATTCTGGCAACGGGAGCAAATGTTTCTTCAAAATCAATTCCTTCAACTTGTGCATATCCTTTGCAAACTAATCTTGCCTTATTCCTGGTAACCTATTCATCCTCACTCAATTTGTTTATGAAGACCCATTTAGTTCCAATAACATTTTTATCCTTTGGTCGTGGAACCAATTCCCAAGTATCCTTCTTCTCAATTTGATCCAATTCTTCATTCATAGCTGCTACCCAGTGTTCATCTTGACAAGCTTCCTCAAAATTGATAGGCTTAAAAGTTGCTAAAAAATCAAGGTGGGATTGTTGTGATGAACGAAGCTATCGACTTCTTCTGGTTCCAATTCCTTCATTTATGTTTCTAATGATTTGATTTGATGGATGATTCTTTTGACACCATTCTTTTAAATCTTTTGGAGAATTTTCTTGTACATCCTGCTGATCATTTCTTATTTCCTCTTGGTTGATTGTTGTTTCCTTATTTGATTGGTATTGTTATGGAGCTTCTTATTCATCCTTCACATATTCTCCCTCAGATCCCTCAGATTTTCTTGAAGGGAAAATCTCATCGTCATCCTTTGTAACAAAATCTTCATCAAAAGTAACATTTATGCTTTCCACTATTTGTTTTTGCCTCAAATTGTAGCATCTGTAAGCCTTCCTTTAGCGTGAATAACCAACGAAAATACCTTCATCGACATGGGAATCGAACTTGCCCAATTTTTTATCTTCTCTTTTGATGTAGGATTTGCTTCCAAATATTTTGAAGTATTTGATGTTAGTCGATCTTCCTTTCCATAATTTGTATGGAATCATATTACAATTGTTCCTTAGAAAACCTCTGTTTATAATGAATACAATTGTATCGATTGATTGAACCTATAATTTATCATCAAATTTTGAGTCATTTAACATTGTTCTGGCCATTTCCTATATGGTTTTGTTTTTTCTTTCAACAAATCCATTTTTCTGTGGTGTTATGGCTATTGAGAATTGCCTTTTTATTCCATTTTTATCACAATACTGCTGAAATACCTTGGAAGTGAATTCTCAGCCATTATCTGATCTCAGATATTAGATCTTCAAATCAGTTAATTCATTTTTGACCAATTCCTTGTAGATTTTAAAACATTCAAATGCCTCAGTATTTTTCTTTGAGAAGTTGATGATTGTCATTCTGGTATAATCATATATCATTAGCATAAAATATAATTCTCCATCTAAACCTTTTGTTCTCATAGGACCACATAGATAAGTATGTAATAATTCCAATGGATGTGATGCAAAGTGTTCTTTTGTCTTGAACTCAACTTTTGTATGCTTGCCATGCCTACAAGATTCACATATCATATTGGTGGGTTTTGAAATTTTAGGCATTTCTCTTACTGCTTCCTTCTTGCTGATCCTAACCAAATTTTCGAAATTTATATGTCCCATTCGTTTGTGCCATAACCAAATTTCGTCTTCTTTCGCCAAAAATCACCCTTTAGGTGTCTCATCAAAATATATGTCATTTGGAACTCTGCTTGTTGTAGCCACAATTTTACCGAAATTTCCTTTCTCGATTTCACATCTCTTAGATTTAAATAACATTGTGTGTCCTTGATCACACATTTCTCCAACACTGAGCATATTGTGATTCATATTTTCAACCAACAACACATCTGTCGTGTTAGGAAACCAGCTCCAAAAATAGAAGAATAGAGAGATCAACACCTTAGGAATCAACCACTTCAAGGGGGCAACCTCCAAAAATTAAATAAATGAACAATTCTTGGATGATACAAACGACAAAACCTCCTTCTCTATATAGGAGTTCATGGGGCCACAATATAATCCTAGCTGACCTAACAATAATAATCTAAGGACACAATAATAAAAATATTGGGGTTACAGGGGTACAACAATAACAATAAGGGGGCTACACTAATAAAAATAAGGGACTAAACTAGTAATATAGGGACCTAACATGCCCCTCTCCAAAAAAGTGTTGTCCTCAACGCTTGAGTAGCTTTGGGTGCTTTTGTATAAAATTCTCATCCTCCCATGTAGAATCTTCAGTGGGTAAGTTCTTCCATTGGAATGAGATACTCTGAAATTGATCGATTTCGTAGCTGTCGGGTTCTTGTTTCCATGATTGCTTCAGGTTCCAATATGATTTTTCCTTCCTCATCAAGTTCTGGCAATATTGTTTGAACTAGAATTTTGTCCCCTATAACCTTCTTTAAGCATGAAACATGGAAAACTGGATGCACTCGCAAAGAAGCAGGAAGCTCCAATTTGTATGCCATAGTACCAATCTTTTGCAACACCTTGTAAGGACCATAATACTTTGGTGATAATTTATTATCCTTCTTAGCTTGATTGAGGGAAATTTGTTTGTATGGTTGTAGCCGTAAAAATACCCAATCTCCTACATCAAAACTTCTCTCGCTGCGATGTTGATCTGCATGTTGTTTCATTCAATTTTGTGCCAAATTTAGGTTATCCTTTAAGAGTTGGAGAACTTCTTTTTGATGCTCGATGTGATCTTCCACTACTTGAACCTTAGAATTTTCTCTTAAAGAATATGTGATAGACGGTGGATGATATCCATAAAGTGCCATAAATGGGGTCAGTTTTGCTGCAGTATGGAAGGAAGTGTTATACAACCATTCAACGAGAGGTAACCACTTGACCCATTTTGTTTGCTTATCAAATACAAAACAACGAAGATATCCTTCCAAATTTTTTTTCACTATCTCAGTTTGACCATCAAATTGAGGATGATAAGATGAGCTATGAGCTAGTTGAGTACCCAAACAAGAAATAATTTCGTCCAAAAATTTCCAGTAAAAATGGGATCTCTGTCACTTACAATAATCTTTGGGTTTCCATGTAGCTTTTGAATTGTTTCCATAAATGCAGTAGCAACTGTACTTGCTTTAAATGGATGAGATAACGCACAAAATTGTGCATACTTGGTAAGTCTATCAACTACCACCATTATGACACTCTTTCCTTTGGAATTAGGTGAAACTGTGAAAAAATCCATTGAAATCTCCTCCCAACATTGCTTGGAATGGATAAAGGTTGTAGAAGACCCGAGGTCTTACTTGTCTCAACTTTGTTTTGCTGGAAAACCAAACATTCCGCCACAAACTTTTGAATATCAGATTTAAGGCCATCCCAAATTTTTTTTTTCTTCACCTTGTGGTAAGTTTTTAAAAATCCCGAGTTTCCTCCTAAAGGAGATGTGTTCAATTCCAAAAGAATATTTTGTTTTAGTTGGGAATTCTTACAAATATATAAGCGATCTTTGTACCATAATGAATCATTTTTCCAATTAAATGTATCAGATGTACTAGGATCTTGCTGCAACTTTTGAATGAGTGTCCACACATCTTCGTCCTACTTCCATTAATCCCTTGCTTCGGTTATCCAATTTGGTTGGATAATAGAAATGGAACAAAACAATGATTCCACCTCTTCATCCTTTCTTGAGAGTGCATCTGCAACAACATTTAGCTTCCCTTTTTTGTAGATGATTTCAAAGTCATAACACAACATCTTTGTGACCCATTTCTGTTGCTCTTTTGAAGATAGTCTTTGTTCCAAAAAGTATTTAAGACTATCATGATTAGTTTTTACCTTGAAGTGTCTTCCCATTAGGTAAGGTCGCTATTTCTTTAGTGCATGTAGTATTGCCAACATTTCCTTCTCATAAATAGATTTCTGTAAATACTTTCCTTTGATTGGATGACTTTCAAAAGCAATGGGTCTTCCTTCTTGCATCAAAACAACACCAATTCCATTTCTTGAGGCATCACATTCCACAATTAAGGTTTTTGTGAAGTCTGGCGTAGCTAAGACTAGTGCTAGGCACATTGCCTCTTTAAGATGTTCAAAGGCCTTAGTTGCTTCAGGAGTCCATGAAAATGCATCTTTCTTCAATAATGTTGTTATAGGTGCCGCTATTCTCCCAAAATTCTTAACAAACTCACGATAATACCCTGTTAACCCGAGAAATCCTCGCAACTGATTTATGGTTGTGGGGACTTTCCATTCCTTAATGGCTTTAATTTTGTGAGGGTCTACCTTAACACCCTCATGAGACACAATATGACCTAGATATTCGACCTCTTGTACTCCAAAGAAACATTTGGATGTTTTTTCATATAATTGTTTCTCCTCCAATATTTTTGGCACCCTGTCAACATGTTGAACATGATCCTTCCAAGACCTACTGTAGATTAGTATGTCATCAAAAAATACTAGCACAAATTTTCTAAGGAAGGGTTTGAAAATGGAATTCATTAACCCTTGAAATGTAGAAGGTGCATTGGTAAATCCAAAAGGCATGACCAAAAATTCATAATGACTCTCATGAGTTCGAAATGTTGTTTTCAGAATATCTTCAGTCTTCATTCTTATTTGATGATATCCTAAACGAAGATCCAACTTGGTAAAATAAATTGCTCCATGTAATTCATCTATTAATTCATCAATCACAGGAATTGGAAATTTATCTTTAATAGTGAGCTTATTGAGCACCCTATAATCCGGACACATGTGCCATGATCCATCCTTCTTATGCACCAATACTACGGGAGCAGAGAAAGAACTTTGACTAGGTTGAATTATACCAACCTCTAATGTTTATGCAATCATACGTTCAATTTCGCTCTTTTGGACATAAGGATATCTGTAAGGCCTAATGTTTGGATTAACACATCCTGGAATCAAATGAATAGCATGATCATGATCACGAATAGGTGGGAGTCCTTTGGGAGTTTCAAACACCATGGAATAATTGTCCAAGATTTTTTGGAGATTTGGAGAAATAGATGATTTTGATGTTGGAACTTCTGAGCATAATTGTGCAATTACGCCTCGTTGTTATTTCTTCAAAAGCTTTTTCATGAAATTAGAGCTTATTATCTTTCCTGGCTTCCCTGCGATACCCCGTAATTCAATTTCCTTTCCTTCCGAAAAAAATTTCAAGAAAAGTTCTTGAAAATTAAAAGCTACCGTCCCCAAAGATTGTAACCATTATACTCCTAGTACAACATCAACAACTCCCATTGGAATGGATAGCATTGGAATATTAAATACATATTCTCCCATGGTTAGCTTGATATTATGGCATTTTCTAGAGCAATTTATAGTTCCTCCATTTTCAACCATCACTTGACATTCTGGTGCTGGTTATAGGAAACAATTCAATTCCTTGGCTACCTTACAATGAATAAAATTATGAGTACTACCCGAATCAATCAACACTATTACCTTTTTCTTCCTGATATGTCCATGTATCTTGAGAGTTTGAGGAGTGGTAATTCATGGCAATGCATTACTCGATATGGTAGGACTCATTTCTTCTTCTTCTAGGATTGGTTCCTGGTGTATATCCTCTTCTTTTGAAGTCTCTTGTTCATTTTCTACCTCCTCTTCATAATCTACGTAAAATAATTTCTTCTCGGCACACTTATGACCTTTAGTGTATTTGCTATCACAACTGTAGCAAAGCCCTTTTGCTATTTTTTCTTCCAGTTGTTGTGGTGTCAACCTTGTAGGTTTTGAAAGTCTAGGAGTAGCAACACTTCCATCTTTATAGATGTGAGTGGTAGGTTGCCTTGTCGCCATAATTTTACATTCAATTTTTCTTACCAACCTGAATGCCTTCTCCAATGAATCAAGTTCCCAAACACGAATTTCATGTTGGATGTTATCCTTTAAAGTCCCTATGAAGACATCAATCTTGTGTTCCTATGGAATATCAATTACACTTATATTCAATTTTTGGAAGCCCTCAATGTGCTCCATCACTGAACCCTTTTGTTTGAGATTTATCAATTGGCTAAAGAAGATGTTGCTCTTTGTATCCTCATAATGTGCTATCATTTACTCCATAAAAATTGACCAAGTGACAATTTTTTTACGGGAGAAAAGCCATCAATACCATACAAATGTATTTTGTTCTAAATGTAAAGATGCAATGTGTACCTTTTGTGTGTTTTGCACATTATTGAGATCAAAATATTGCTCCATCTGTAGTATCCATGTTACGGGATCCTTGCCATCAAACTTTCTCATATCCATATTTGGAATATGGTGGTTCTTCAATCCAGCATTAGAGTTTATGAGATCATGATTAACATTTATTTTGTTCCCATCACGAGTTTCCTCTACTATCTTTTCGCCATTAGGAAACATTTCTTGTATCAACTTTGTTAACCCTTCCATGTATGATTTTATATAATTCTTCATATTTTCCATTTTTTCATCGACCTTATCTTCCATGTCATCCATATTAGCTTCCATGCCATCCATCTTAGCTTCCATGCCATTCTTCAAACATTCCATGCCTTTCTTCAAAACTTCCATTTCATTTTTTGATGCTCTTTGCGAGAGCGAAATTCAGTGCACTTGCTCGTGTAATTTTGATATGTCATGTTGCACTTCTTCCTCTTCATGAGTCATAGTAGAGCCTTCTGAAGGCTTAATGGGTGTTGAATTCTTTTTATGTGGCATTTTAGAATCCAATACTGATATCTATGTTTTTTCTTGCTTTGTATGATCTCGATATTGAAACTGAATTATCTCTGTAATTTTGGATCTTCAATATCTAAAATTTGGCCCTGTCGTATCCCTCTAAATGTTCATTTGAATGCCACAGGTCTGACCTAATTTTGATTCTTCAAGTCAAAGTTATGCCCAATCTCCCACAGTTACCTAATTATGGACTGGTTCAGTAGAGTGCACTTGTACGACGTGCCACGTGTCACTTTTTGCTCCTTCAGCTCTGAAATTGATATACAGGAAACTACAGTTCGTGTACTTGCACCCAATTTTTACATAATTCCAATTCGATGCTTAGAGAGATATTTATGATGATTTTTCCATAGTCACCTCTTTGAGATGAAATTCAGGAGTCTGAAAAATGCCTAACTTCCACATATCATATCTCTTATTATTGCGAACCAAGATCCGAAATTTTTACAAAAAGTTCCTCGGGACATCGGCTTCGCTCTGTAAAAATTTAAGCTTCTAAACATTCGTAGAAAAAATGTTTTAACACGAATTTCACGATGGCCTTTTTTAGGTGAAATTCAGGAGTCTGAAAAAATCCTAACTTCCATAGATCATATCTCCGAAACCATTGCGAACCAAGATCTAAAATTTTTACATGACGTTCCTCAGGATTTTGACTTCGCTCTATATAAATTGCAGTTTCTGAACCTTCGTAGAAAACAAGTTATAGCGAAAATTCCACGATGACCTGTTTGGAGCAGCGAAACCCTAGAATCCAAAGCTTTGATACCAAATGTTACGAAACCAGCTCCAAAAATAGAAGAACAGAGAGATCAACGCCTTAGATATCAGCCACTTCGAGGGGGAAACCTCCAATAAATTACATAAATGAACAATTATTGGATGATACAAATGACAAAACATCCTTCTATATATAGGAGTCCATGGGGCCACAATATAATCCTAGCTGACCTAACAATAATAGCCTAAGGGCACAATAATAACAATATTGGGGTTACAGGGGTACAACAATAACAATAAGGGGCTACACTAATAACAATAAGGGAGTAAACTAGTAATATAGGGACCTAACATGTCGCTAATGCATTCTTGCTTCCAAGTGTGACTGTACCTACTCCTATGACGTTTGAAGACCCATCATTTCCAAAAGACACTATTCCATCCTTCTTTTTCTTCAAGGATATGAACTTATTCCTATCTCTAGTCATATGTTGAGCAACCACTATCAACATACCAAATGTTTTGTTTGCTTTGAGCCTTGAGAGCGATGACACATTTTTCAGTCTTCTTTTTCCATATTTGTTCATTATGATTTTGTGAGAATTCCTTTGAGGAACTTCCAAGTCTGCAATATTTATCCAGGTGTCCAAAATTTTTACATTTGTAAGATTCGACATCATCTCTCAAATGATCAAATATGTTAATATTCTATTGAGTTTCGGAATATCCATTTCTAAAATATCTCCCGAAACTTTATTTATTCCAAACATACATGCGACATTCTATAGCTCTATGTCAAAGCCTTCCACATTAATAACAATGACCATAGAAGATAGGTTGATACCTCAAAGGATATCTTCTTCGAGGAATTTCCTTCCATGGTTCTTCCTGTGAGTCCTGATCTCTTGAGTTGGCTGGAAGGTCTACCTGCTTGTTAGATTTTGCATATCCATCTTCTTTTGTTGTCATAGAAGGACTTGGCTCCTTTTCAGATTTTTATTTGTAACCAAGATGAGTCTTGTCACTATTTGATTGTTAATTGTTGATGATTTCTTCCAATGCCTTGGAGTTGTTGGTGTAATTTTGAAGAGTTTTTCCATTTTTTACTTGCTTTCGAAGAGAAACTATTTCAGCTTCCAATGCTTCTCTTTCCTTGTTGCTTTCCTTTAATTATTCCTTGAGCGATTCTTCGACTCGTTCGTATTCTTCAACCTTGATCTTAAGATTTAGGACATGTTCCCTTTCTATATTTAATTCGTCTTCAAGAGTGTTGACATGATTCTTCTCGACCTTGAGCTCTTTGATAACCCTGATCAATTTTTTTTGAAATTCAACCTTAGTCATCTCTTCTTCTTCCTCTCCTTCTTCGTCATATGCTTCTTTATTATTATGCTTGGCCATAAAAAATACTCTTCCGTTCATTTCTTCTTCGTTATCACTGTCTTCATCAGATGAAGAGCTATATTCTTTGGATAAGAAACTCTTCTTAAACCATTTATTCTTGCCTTGATTGTTGAACTTCCTTAGACCTTTCTTTTCTTTCGTAACAACCTCATTTTTGTGAGGACAATTGGCTGCAAAATGCCCAACCTCACCATTATCAAAATATATCAATGGAATTTTACATTTGAATTTCCCAGTACCTGTTCTCATTTTTTGCATGAAGTAGGAAAATAGTTTAACTTTAAATTCTTCTTCATCTTCTTCCTTTTATTCTTCCTTAGAACTACAAGTTTTCACTTTCGGAGTATGCTTGTCCTTACTAGTTTTTTTGGAAGTGATGAATGTTGTTTCTAGGTGAGATGTGTCGTTCTCTTATTCAATACTCATTTCATATGCCATAAGAACTCCATGAAATTCATATTTTCTGAGATTGGCTAGATTCGAACTATATTCCAAGACATATACCTTTGGGTTGAATCTTGACGGCAAGGTTCTAAGGATCTTTCTGACAAAAATTTTCGTGTCGATAGGTTCTCCCAAACCTTCCAATGCATTTGTTATTTCATCAACATGCTATAAGTATGCACCAATATTTTCATCTTCCTTAATTTTGAGTTGCTCAATTTTTGCCCTGTAAATTTGAAGCTTTGCTTCTTTCACATTTGAGTCACCTGCACATATATTCTCAAGTTTGCCCCATACTTCTTTAGCAGTTTTGGAACTTAGTACCTTAAGATAGACAGATTCGATAAGTCCACTGATAATGAGATCTTTAGCCCTTGCATCATATACCATATTTCTCTTCCCTTGTTTATCCTGGGTCACTGTAAAGCCTTTTTCAATGATTTCCCATACCTTGTATCCTTGCGCCACCAAATGAACCTACATTCTTCCACTCCAAAGTGCGTAGTTATTTCCATTAAACAGAGAAAATATATTCTTAGTATACTCCATGACTTCCTTCCAATTGTTAGACTGCTATTGAAGGAACCAAGCTCTGATACCAATTGTTGGAAATACTGAGAGGGGAGGTGAATCGATATTTCTTATCAGTTAGCACTTTTTAAATATTTTCAGAGCATTAGTTAATCTTCAATTATTCTTGCTATTTATCCAGTTGTTAGCACTCCTCCAGATTCCCAAGGCTGAAGAAGGAATCCCAATAGAGATAACCACAGACCAAGCTTTTGACTTGATAGCTAGCCCTATCAAGTCGGAGAGGGCTCTCTCCAAAAGGTCACAGCCAGGAGGGCTGGAGGAATTTATGTTTTTATGCTAGATATTGAGTGCAGGGGTTATTTTTATTTTATTTGGTTGGGTTTCATTGGATGAAGAAATTAGGTCAAGGGAGCTAGGTTAGGGAAAATGAGATAGGGTTGCAGGGATTAATGGAGTAAGGTAGGCATAAGGCTTATCACTAAAATATGATTGTGATGGAATGGTTTTGAGACTGAAGAGAATATAGGAAGAGCATGGGAGATGTATTCTTCCTAGACAGAGGAAAATGGACAAACTATGATCAATTCCCCAAAACAGAGCATGAGCAAGCATGTGTTCTGATTATCAAAATTGAAAGAGATCATACCATATAGATAAACTGAAAATGAATACAATACATTATAACATATGAAACTGAATAAAATACAATGATAAGCATTATACCACAAGTATCCCATAAAATAGCGGCAACTCCTCTTTATTAGCTGGCCAAACTGAGTACAATAGTTTCCTTGATCAATAAGAAAAAATACAAACTAATTCCAACCTTTGAAAATGAGTAAAAAATTACATGATATAGGCCTCAAACAAAATCTCCCAACCTCATGGGTCAAATCCCTAAGTTGAGGAGTTGATCCACAATAATCTGAATTGATACCTAGAGTGTAGGGAGCTCTAAGTGACTCCTCCCTAAATACATTCAACTGATTCATTATGACTCAATGATGACTTTTACCCAATGAATCTACCCCTAGGTAACTTATACTTGAAATAATTACATTTAACATGATAAATTACATAAGTAGAAACATGATTTCTTGAGGAAAAGTCAAAATTTCAGAGAAACTTGGAAAAAATCAGCGAACTGGTGATTTGCGTCCTCCACTGTGCATTTGCGCCCTCTCAGTGTTATTTTCCCCCTCTGTGTTCAGGGCCACTTTTGGCTGAGCTACAGGTGTCCAAATCACACCCAATATGGCTTGATGGAAAGCCCTACCTATCCTCTGTCTGAATATGCCTCAAGTTATGAAAATGGAGGTCATTCCCCCCTCAAAAAGTCAATCTCCCAAGAATGGTATTTGCACTGCGCCTAGGTCAAAACATGGGCAGAAAGATGATTTTTTGATGGTTTTTTGAGATTTTCACCTTTCAAAACTGCAAACCAAGGCTAGAAACATGGTTTTCTGAGATGTACTGGTCATTAGGAATCCAATGGTGCCTTTCTTTCCCTCCAAAAGTTCCCTAATTATTTGCGTAGCACCTAGGGTGTTGCGCAAATGACCAAATTTCTACTAAATTCCCGTACAAAAAACTTAGGAAATCACTGATTTTGTAGGAAACGTTTGGAGGCCTTCCTGGTGTCCAAATTGGGCCCAGAATAGCTCGTTGGAAATATTATCCTATCCAATTTCCATATCTTCCTTTAGTTTCCAAAATTAAGGTCATTTCCCCCTCAAAACTTCATTCTCCCAAGACTGGTATTTGTGCCCTCTCATAAGCATTTGCACCCTCACAGAAGGATTTGCACAATGCCTTTTTCAGACAACTATTGGAGACCTTCCCTAACTCCAAATTGGGCCTAGGATAGCAAACCCTAGCTCAGTGGGAGAGGAAATTAGGGTTTGGTGTAGGAAAAATAGGGGATTTAGGACTACCTTCTAGAGGGAGGGGAATGAAGGGGTTAAGGGATTTATAAATTCTTGGGGAAATTTTGGGGGATAGGGATATATGCTAGAGAGTAGGGTAAAGTGGAATTTCAAGGATTGAGTGAGGGGAAGGTTTCTAAAAAGGAAAAACACAGGCCTAGTCTAGAAAAGTGTGAAATTCTAGCAATAGGCTAGGGTTTGTGGAAAAATGATGATTTTGAGGGATAGGAGTGATGCGAAGTGTTTAGGAAGGTATATTAAGGATAGGGGAAGGTGTAAGAGCATCAGGATACAAGTTTTGTTGATATTTTTAACCATGGAAGTCATGAAACCAAGAAAAATGTTCTCAAAACCTTAGGAGAGGGAAATGAGATTTCCAATCACAACTGGGAGACAAATATGGTAAACACAAAGCCATTTACTTGGAAATGATAGTTTGGAACCTGAAATTGTTGAAGACCTTTGACTATTAATACTCCTTCAAAATATGAATTTGATGGTGAAATCACCAATTTTAATGATTTTGACCCTATGACCTAATGATGGCACAACAACGAAGAATGAGCTGAATGATGAGAGTGATGACTATGTGACTCTTTAAAAAATGAATGACCTGACCATGATGATTTCCATTGACCATGGAGGTGAAAGGAGTAGTAATGATCTCAATACCCTAGTTGTGGTGGAAGAAGAAATCACCTAACAATCTAAACCAGTGAACAAATTTTTATTTTGACACTTGATGAAATACTAAAAATTTGAAAAAGACTCAGACAAATTTAGAAAGAGGATACCTATTTGATCATTGGTGACAGGAAAAATTGACTGGCACTAACATTTGCCTTATTAGGGATGGCACCTCCTTGGAGTTGTCAAGAACACTATAGACCAAGTGCCTAGCCATGTGGGCCAATACGGTAAAAAATCAAACTGAAAAAACATGACTAAATGCTGACAACTCAAATGACGCAAACTAACTTTGAAACTGTCTGGAACAGATTAACAAAAAATAAAAAAAATAAAAAAAATTACTACAATTATTGATGGCAGCATATCACCGAGATGTGAGGGCTTCAAATCCTAATGAAAACCACCTGCCTACTGAATACATATGTACAATCATGTGAAATTATCCTTCCAGTGTAACCAATCCAACAGATGGCTACTTACTGAAATTATGCTCTTATTTTCCTCGAGCAGGCAGAAAAACAAAAACTAGGCCACTCCAAGTGTCTGCTGAACATGTGCCTCTCGTCTGTGGAAATAAGAAAATACATCTTCAAATTCATATTCTAAGTCATCTTTGAACAAAAAACATTCTTCGAGATTGTTAGACATGACAACCCTATCTTCTTCATGAAAGAAAACAATATCTGTTAGCTGATCTCCTTGTAGAAAATCACCATCACAATTCAGTTTACTCACAACAACTTCTTGCATGGTTTCATCAGTCTCATGACTATCATCATTCAAACCCAGACTTTAATTTTCAATAATGGAAGATGCTTCACTCACACATTCTATACTGTGTGAACACTGTAAGAGTTGCAAATCTACATTCGCTTGGGATGTAACATGATTTTTCAAGAGCTAATCTATTTCAACTTCAGACAAAGGAGAAAACTGAGTTTTAAAGCAATTTACATTGATTTGGTGATTTTCATTTTCAGGATCGGGAATTGGCACTTCTCTTTCTTGGTCCCATTCTGTCTTATCTAAGGAGGGAGCTACTGATTCTTTTTGGTGATGAAAAGTGTTCTCATTCAAAGGCTCAAGGATCTATTCATCCAAGGAGGAAAATTTTGATTCTTGCTGGGAAGAAAAATAATGAAGGGATTCTATGATCTCATTATCTAGACACTCTTCATCCCCATACAACTTTCAAGAAACTCAAGGAAATTATCAGATATCTCACAACAACTATCAATCATCGTCAAGGAAGAATTAGAGCTTTGATAATGTTGAAAGAAAACTGAATGAAAGTCATTTAGAGAATATAAACTAGCAGATGGTAGACTCTCATATCATGATCTCGCTTTTTCCTACAAGGTAGCCATAAAAATCTTCATTAGACAATCTTCACAAAAATCAATCTTTAGTCTATGAATATGCAAATGAAATATGACCAAATGCAAACTAGCATCTTCACTGTTTTGACCCTTAAACTTTGATTGTCTTGATTGCCAATCTATACGAGGAATACAGTTCGTAAAACCAGGAATATGAGCTCGATTCATAGGATCATACCTTCGAGCAATCAAATCCATTTTAACTATAGTGAGTTCACCAAGAATATCTTCAAAGTACATGTTCTTGGAAAGTGGAGTTTCCATGAAAAATTCAAATCTTGGGATTTTTCGACACTGGAGTCGCTAGGTGAATGATTCATTATGACTCAATGATGAATTTTACCCAATGAATCTACCCCTAGGTAACTTATACTTGACATAATTACGTTTACCATGATAAATTACATAAGTAGAAACATGATTTCTTGAGGAAAAGTGAAAATTTCAGAGAAACTTGGAAAAAATCAGCAAACTGGTTATTTGCGTCCTCCACTGTGCATTTGCGCCCTCTCAGTGTCATTTGCGCCACTTTTGGCTGAGCTACAGGTGTCCAAATCATGCCCAATATGGCTTTTTGGAAAGCCCTACATGTCCTCTTTCTGAACATGCCTCAAGTTATGAAAATGGAGGTCATTCCCCCCTAAAAAAGTCAATCTCCCAAGAATGGTATTTGTGTAGCGCCTAGGTCAAAACATGTGCAGAAAGATGATTTTTTGATGGTTTTTTGAGATTTTCAGCTTTCAAAACTGTAAACTAAGGCTATAAAATATTGAGATTCAACAAGATGACGAGCTTAGTGAAAAGAGTCGCCTTCACTAAGTGGGCCCGCAGGCTATTTTTGGTGCAAAGTCTATTTTTAGACATGTCGATCATATTCTATGAGTTGCAGGATGCTATTTGTGGATGGTTGGTCAAGTTGGAAAAATAGATGGACTTCTATTTTTAGACATATTGGGTGGAATCTATTTTTAGATTGCCAGTCTAAAATAGATATGTCGAATATTATTAGCTCTTAATAATATTTGGACTATAAACATTATCTTATTCTCTTGGAGCACTTCAGTTAAGTGCACAGATGTGGCACAGGAGATGATAGAAGGAATTATGCTATTCCTAAGGGTTAAGTGGAGCTAATGCATGGAGAATTAAGCTAGAACTCATGTGACAGAGTTTGGTGGAGATGTAGAAGTAGTTGGTGGAGTTGTATTCAGTTTAACTTAGTTAGACTCAGTTGAGCTAGTTGTATCTAGTCTAACTGATTGATACGCTAGTGAGAGTGGTGTGAATTAATTAGTTAATTAATTCACTAAATAATAACTCATTAATCAACTGAAGAATACATCAGTTAACTATAGTGCATGGAAGTTTCAGTGGAGACCAGTGGAGAGGTAGGTGAAAGAGCAAGTGTGACTATCAATTGTGACTATAGTGATGCATTGATTGCATCCAACACTTAGTGGAGATTCCAATGAGGATTGTGCAGTGCAAGCTTGGTGGATTTGAGTTCATTCAGAGACATTCTTCAGTAGGGATTGTGCAGTAGAGGCAGGCTAGCAAGTGGCAAAGATCGGTGCATGGATTTGCAAGATCGAGCCTGATTAGTGTGTCAATTGTATTGTACTGAGAGCTTGATATGATCAACTTTGTATGAGGATTGTTACATGATCTATATGACATATATTATATACATATAGTTGGGTTTTTCAGCTTTAGGCTTTCCTGTTAAACAACTGTGTTAATGTGTGTGAATTTTTATTGTTTCATGTGTGCATTGCAATCTTCATTTAATTTCCGCAAATGATCAATGGTGGAATAGATTTTGTATTTTGCATGAAGTTAAAATAGTGTGAGATCAGGAGAATCTTGGACATATAACACATAAGTTATATAATTTATACATGGTATCATAGCAGTTGATCATTGGAGGAGATTGCAATTATTGAAGCAGTTGAGTTTTGTGCTGGTGGAATTCGAATTTGCTGCAGTGTTTTCTTGGTGTCAAAGTTGAGCATTCATTGACATGTCTTTCAACCGATTCTGATTGGAGTATGCCCTTGAGGGTAGCTCAAATTATATTGCATGGAAGGACAGATGGAGGCGGTGCCGGGATGACGATGGGGTTGAAGGAGTTCATAGATGCGGTAAATTCCAAAACTCCGGCTTAGGCAATGTGCACGACTGACGCATGGCAAAATAAGATAGAAAATGTCGATACTTGCCAGTGCAAGGCCCATAGTGTCCAACCTTCATGGTAAATCTTCTCCATTCTTGATGTGGAATGCTTTGACAGACTTGTTCCAAAGAAGAAGCGACCAGAGGAAGTTGGTGCTTAAAGACAAACTTAGGAAGATAAAAATGGAGAAAGGCGATAGTATACCCAAGTACCTCACGAAGTTTTCCAGTGCAGGGATGAGCTGGGAAGTGTGGGGGTTACTGTAGATGAAGAGGACTTGGTGAGCTTGGCTCTCCTTGGGCTACCAAAGAGTTGGCATAGTTAAGTGAAGACTAAGCTAATGGTCGGGAGAAACTGTCGGGATGGGAGCGACTTTGGTCAGATCTTGTGTAGGAGGAGATAAGGCGGAGTACCAGGGATGGATCTTCATCGAAGAATGAAGATGAAGAAAATAGCGCTTTGGTTGCCAAAGCAAGGAAAGGGAAGGGAAAGAAAAATCCTTCTCAATCCAGTGCGAAAGGCAAGAAGTAGGACTTGTCCAAGGTGAAGTTCTTTCACTGTCACCAACACAGACATTACACCACTAATTGTACATAGAAGAAGAAAAATAAGCAGGCTGCTGGATCTACAGTTGGAGAGGCCTTAGCCTCGTAGTTTGAGTTGGATTTTTCGCTGATCGCATGCTTGGTCTCAAGTGTGATGGGATCAGTGTGGTTTCTTGATAGCGGTGTGTCTTTCCATATGACCGGAGACAAATATTTGTTTACTGATCTGGATGAGAAGGATCTTGGAGTGAACATCGAGATAGGCGATGATGGTAGATACAGTGCGACTGGTGTCGGGACCATTTCCTTTGAGAGGGAGTCTGGTAAACCTTTCATATTGAAGGATGTCATGCATGTTCCAGGATTGAAGAAGAATCTGATCTCTGTGGCGATGTTGGAAGACAAGGGATATGATGTTGTCTTTAGCGAAGGAAAGGATTTCTTGCGCAATAAGGCAAATGGTGAAACCCGGAGGATAGGGGTTCGAGTTAAGAACCTTTATCAATTGCAGGTAGATGGCTGTGCAACAATGGCAGGAAAAGCAGAAGGAGTGGTGAGCTGGGATGAGGGCAAACTGTGGGACAGGAGATTGGGCCATATTCACCATGGCACTTTGAAAATTTTGCAGCAGGTTTCTACCGGGCTTCCCAAGGGTACACTTGCGCAGTTAGATCAGTGCAAGGGATGTACCTTGGGAAAATTTGTGAAAGCCATCTTTCATGAGAAGGATAGTCGCGCCACGATGATCCTTGAGAGAATTCACACAGACGTGTGTGGACCTTTCTCAGTAGCTTCGATAACAAAGCACATGTATTATGTGATATTTGTTGATGCATTTTCTCGTAAGTGTTGGATCTTCTTCATGCAGAAGAAGAGCGAGACATACTCAAAGTTCTGTGAGTTCAAGGCACTGGTTGAGAAAGATTCGGGGAAGTAGGTGAAGGCTCTTAGGAGTGATAATGGTGGTGAATTAATCTCTGGCGAATTCAAAGACTTTTGCAGCACAAAAGGAATTCGAAGAGAGCTCATAGCGCCTCATAACCCACAACAAAATGGGGTCGCGGAGCAAAAGAATAGAACGATCGTGGGTGCTGCATGGGCGATATTGCATGATCAGGGCCTTCCCATACACTTGTGGGCTGAAGCATGCAACATTGGGGTTTATGTGCAAAACCGTTGTCATCATAGAGTACTTGGCATGAGTACACTTGAAGAGGTGTTTTCTAGTAAGAAGCCTGATATTTCTCATTTGAAGATTTTTGTCTCACCTGTTTACATTCATGTGACGAAGGATGCTAGGAAGAAGCTGGAGCCGACCTCAGAGGTTGGGATATTTGTGGGGTACACAGAAACACCCCACAACTATCGTGTGTATTTTCTAGATAGTCAGAAGACTGTTGTGTGACGAGATATCAAATTTCATGAGGAGAAAGCCATGAAGTGTTCGCTTTAGAGGGAGCCACACTTGCATGCAGATGAGGAGCTATTAGTTCTTAAGGATGATCCTCAGGATGTGGATCAACCACAAGAGGAGCTTCATGGAGTGGAAGAAACCACTCATGCAGCGCCAACCATCAGAGGGCGGAAGCGCACTATAGAAGCTGAGCGACTATATCTTGATGCAGAGAAGATTGTAGGAGCACCTACATCACAGCGCAGACAGAGACAATCACCTGACCGATATACTGGATACATGGCTTTGATGAGAAAGTGTATTGTGACAGAACCATCCTCTTTCGAGGAAGCTGTGGAGGACCTTGCATGGGTAGATTCCATGGTGGAAGAGTATGATTCGATTGTTAGAAACAGTGCATGGGAGATTGTCCCAAGGCCAGAAGGGAAATCAGTGGTAGGTTCGAGATGGATCTACAAAGTGAAGCAAGTTGCTGACGGGAGCGTCGAGAAGTACAAGGCAATATTTGTTGCCCGGGGGTTCTCACAGATTGAGGGGATAGACTATGAAGAAACCTTTGCACCTGTCGCAAAGTATTCTTCCATACAGACCATACTTACTCTCTCAGTGCAGATGGGTTGGCACATTCATCAGATGGATGTGAAGACTGCGTTCCTCAACGGAGTCATTGAGGAGGAGGTGTACATAGAGCAGCCTGAAGGATTCGAAATCTTCAACAGCGAGTCACATGTGTGCAGGCTCAAAAGAGCACTGTATGGGCTGAAACAAGCACCTCATGCTTGGTACACACAGATAGACAGTTATTTCACTGGACTTGGTTTCCCCAAGAGTGAGGCGGATCCGAACCTATACCAGACTGTGGTGGAGGGTAAGTTGTTGATCATTTTACTTTATGTATATGATTTGATTATGACAGGTGATGAACTGTTGATACACTCATGCAAGGCTGATCTTGCAAAGGAGTTTGAGATGAAGGACTTGGGCCTCCTTCATTATTTCCTGGGATTGGAAATTTGGCAGCGGAAGGATGGACTATTTGTGTCTCAAGGCAAGTATGCCCAGGAGATATTGGAGAAGTTCAAGATGCAAGGCTACAAGCCTATCGACACTTCTCTTCTAGGTGGTTGGAGGAAAGAGGATGCTACATTGGTAGAGGTAGTGGATGCCGCTGTCTATCGACAGTTGGTTGGTTCGCTCATGTATCTAGTCAATACACGACCAGACATATGCTATGCAGTTAACCAGCTTTCAAAGCTATGGTTAAGCCTACCAAGCTCTTTTGGAAGGCAGGAAATCATGTATTGAGATATCTTAGAGGCACGTCAGGATATGAATTATGGTACAGACAGTCGGATGAGGTGAAGCTGCATGGCTTCACGGATACAGATTGGGAAGGGAGCCCAACACAGAAAGAGCACATCTGGAGGGATATTCAGTATCGGGTCTACAATAGTTTCTTGGTACAGCAGGAAATAGAGATCCGTGGCACTCAGTTCAGGGGAGGCCGAGTACATGGACACAAGTTTGGCTACATGCGAGGCTATATGGATGAGGAAGATCCTGGTCGGGTTGTTCGGTTCACACTTAGATCCTACTGTGATATATTGTGATAATCAGAGTTGCATTAAACTCTCGGTTAATCCAATATTTCATGATATATCTAAACATATTGACATCCGGTATCATCATATCAAAGATTGTGTGCAGCGGAATATCATGTTTCTTTCTTACATTCCCACGGAGGATCGGGATGCAGATATTCTTACGAAGGTGCTCACCAAGAGAAAATTCGAATACCATAGAGACAGGATCGGGGTGGCAGATAATCCCTATCTTGTTGAGAGGGAGTGTTGAGATTCAACAAGATGATGAGCTTAGTGAAAAGAGTCGCCTTCACTAAGTGGGCCCGCAGGCTATTTTTGGCGCAAAGTCTATTTTTAGACACGTCGATCATATTCTATGAGTTGCAGGATGCTATTTGTGGATGGTTGGTCAAGTTGGAAAAAATAGATGGACTTCTATTTTTAGACATATTGGGCGGAATCTATTTTTAGATTGCGAGTCTAAAAATAGATATGTCGAATATTATTAGCTCTTAATAATATTTGGACTCTAAACATTATCTTATTCTCTTGGAGCACTTCAGTTAAGTGCACAGATGTGGCACAGGAGCTGACAGAAGGAATTCCGCTATTCCTGAGGGTTTATTGGAGCTATTGCATGGAGGAATTCAGTTAGAACTCATGTGACAGAGTTTGGTGGAGTTTTAGAAGTAGTTGGTGGAGTTGTGTTCAATTTAACTTAGTTAGACACAGTTGAGCTAGTTGTATCTAGTCTAACTGATTGATACACTAGTGAGAATGGTGTGAATTAATTAATAATTAATTCGCTAAATATTAACTCATTAATCAACTGAATAATACATCAGTTAACTACAGCGCATGGACAGTTCAATGGAGACCAGTGGAGAGGTAGGTGAAAGAGCAAGTGTGACTATCAGTTGTGCATTGATTGCATCCAACACTCAGTGGAGATGCCAATGATGATTGCGCAGTGCATGCCAGGTGGATTCGAGTTCATTCAGAGCCATTCTTCAGCAGGGATTGCGTAGTAGAGGCAGACTAGCAGGTGGCAAATATCGGTGCATGGATTTGCTAGATCAGGGCTTGATCAGTGTGTAGCAATTGTATTGTACTGAGAGCTTGATATGATCAGCTTTGTATGAGGATTGTTACATGATCTCTATGAAATATATTATAGATAGATAGTTGGGGTTTTTAGCTTCAGGATTTCCCATAAAATCACTGTGTTAATGTGTGTGAATTTTTATGGTTTCATGCGTGCATTGCAATTGATTTAATTTCCACATGTGATGATCAATGGTGGAATAGATTCTATATTGTGCATGAGGTTAAAATAGTGTGTGATCAGGAGAATCTTGGATATATAACACATTAGTTATATAATTTCTACAGAAACATGGTTTTCTGAGATGCATTGGTGATTAGGAATCTAATGGTGCCTTTATTTCCCTGGAAAAGTGCCCCAATTATTTGCGTAGTGCCTAGGGCGCTGCACAAATGTCCAAATTTTTGCTAAATTCCTGTACAAAAAACTCAAGAAATCACTGATTTTGTAGGAAACGTTTGGAGAACTTCCTGTTGTCCAAATTGGGCCCAGAATAGCTCGTTGGAAATCTTATCCTGTCCAATTTCCATATCTTCCTTCAGTTTCCAAAATGAAGGTCATTTCCCCCTCAAAACTTCATTCTCCCAAGACTGCTATTTGCGCCCTCTCATAAGCATTTGCGCCCTCTCATAAGCATTTGCGCCCTCATAGAAGGATTTGTGAAACGCCTTTTTTCAGAAAACTGTTGGAGACCTTCCCTAACTCCAAATTGGGCCCAGGATAGCAAACCCTAGCTCAGTGGGAGAGGAAATTAGGGTTTGGTGTAGGCAAAATAGGGGATTTAGGACTACCTTCTAGAGGGAGGGGAATGAAGGGGTTAGGGGCTTTATAAATTCTTGGGGAAATTTTGGGGGATAGGGATATATGCTAGAGAGTAGGGTAAAGTGGAATTTCAAGGATTGAGTGAGGGGAAGGTGTCCAAAAGGGAAAAACACAGACCTAGTCTAGAAAAATGTCAAATTGTAGCAATAGGCTAGGGCTTGTGGAAAAATGATGATTTTGAGGGATAGGAGTGATGGGAAGTGTTTAGGAAGGTATATTAAGGATAGGGGAAGGTGTAAGAGCATTAGGATACAAGTTTTGTTGATATTTTTAACCATGGAAGTCATGAAACCAAGAAAAATGTTCTCAAAACCTTAGGAGAGGGAAATGAGATTTATAATCACAACTGAGAGACAAATATGGTAAACATAAAACCACTTACTTGGAAATGCTAGTTTGGAACCTGAAATTGTTGAAGACCTTTGACTATTAATACTCCTTCAAAATATGAATTTGATGGTGAAATGATCAATTTTAATGATTTTGACCCTATGACCTAATGATGGCACAACATCGAAGAATGAGCTGAATGATGAGAATGATGACTATGTGACTCTTTAAACAATGAATGACCTGACAATGATGATGTCCATTGACCATGGAGGTGAAAGGAGTAGTAATGATCTCAATACCCTAGTCATGGTGGAAGAAGAAAACACCTAACAATCTAAACCAGTGAACAAATTTTTATTTTGAGACTCGATGAAATACTGAAAATTTGAAAAAGACTCAGACAAATTTAGAGAGAGGATACCTATTTGATCACTGGTGACAGGAAACCTTGACTGGCACTAACATTGGCCTTGTTAGGGACGACACCTCCTTGGAGGTGTCAAGAACACTGTAGACCAAGTGCCTAACCATGTGGGCCAATATGGTCAAAACTCAAACTGAAAAACATGACTAAATGCTGACAACTCAAATGACGCAAACTGACTTTGAAACTGACTGAAAATAAAAAAAACTTACTAAACTTATTGATGGTAGCATATCACCGAGACTTGAGGGCTTCAAATCCTGATGAAAACCACCTGCCTGCTGAAGAAATATGTACAATCATGTGAAATTATCCTTCCAGTGTAACCAATCCAACAGATGGCTACTTATTGAAATTTTTCTCTCATTTTCCTCGAGCAGGCAGAAAAAACAAAAACTAGGCCACTCCAAGTGTCTACTAAACATGTGCTTTTGGTCTGTGGAAATAAGAAAATACATCTTCAAATTCATATTCTAAGTCATCTTTGAACAAAAATCATTCTTAATACATCTTCAAATTCATATTCTAAGTCATCTTTGAACAAAAATCATTCTTAGAGATTATTAAACATGACAACCCTTTCTTCTTCATGAAAGAAAACATTATCTATTAGCTGATCTCGTTGCAGAAAATCACCATCACAAATCAATTAACTCACAACAACTTCTTGTATGGCTTCATCAGTCTCATGACTATCATCATTCAAACCCAGAATTTCATTTTCAACAATGGAAGATGCTTCACTCACACATTCTAGACTGTGTGAACACTATAAGAGCTGCAAATCTACATTCGCTTGGGATGTAACATGATTTTTCAGGAGCTGATCTATTTCAAACTCAGACAAAGGAGAAACTGAGTTTTAAATCAATTTACATTGATTTGGTGATTTTAATTTTCAGGATCGAGAATTGTCACTTCTCTTTCTTGTGTAGAAATTTGAATAACTGAGATATTATTCACCGAGATTCTCCTGATCACACACTATTTTAGCTTCATGCATAATATAGAATCTCTTCTACCATTGATCATCACATGCGGAAATAAAATCAATTGCATGCATACATTAAAACCACAAACAATCACACATATGAACACAGTATTTAATGGGAAAGCTTAAAACTGAAAACCCCAACTATCTGTATATTATATGTCATGGAAATCATGTAACAATCATAGTACAAAAGCTCCTCACAAGCTCTCATGCACACCCTCAATTGCTACACACTATCAAGCTAGATCTAGCAAAACACATGCTCCAATCTTTTGCCACTTGATAGCCAACCTCTATTGCATTTTCAATGCTATGGGATGGCTTCATTAAATAGATAAACCACCTGGCTTGTACTGCGCAATCCTCATGGGCTTCTCCACCTATCTTTGTGTTGCAAATAGCAACTGTATAGTCACAACTGATAGTTAACCTGCTCTTTCACCTATTTCTGCACTGGTCTCCACTGAAACTGTCCATGCACTGAAGTTAACTGATGTATTCTTTAGTTGATTAATGAGTTTATAATTAGTGAATTAATTAATAATTAATTTACACCACTCTCACTAATTGTATCAATTAGTTAAACTGAATACAAATAGCTCAACTATTTTTAGATTAGTTAAACTGAATACAACTCCACTAACTTCCTCAATCAACTCCACCAAACTCTGTCACATGAGTTCTAACTGAAGTATCCATGCAATAGCTCCACTTAACCCTCAGGAATAGCGTAATTCCTTCTGTCAGCTCCTGTGCCACATCTGTGCACTTAACTGAAGTGCTCAAAGAGAATAAGATAATGTTTATAGTCCAAATATTATTAAGAGCTAATAATATTCGACATATCTATTTTTAGACTGGCAATCTAAAAATAGATTCCGCCCAATATGTATAAAAATAGAAGTCCATCTATTTTTTCCAACTTGACCAACCATCCACAAATAACATCTTGCAACTCATAGAACATGATCCATATGTCTAAAAATAGACTTTGCGCCAAAAATAGCCTGTAGGCCCACTTAATGAAGGCGACTTCTTTCCACTAAGCTCATCATCTTGTTGCAATCTCAACACTCCCTCTCAACAAGATAAGGATTATCTGCCACCCCTATCCTGCCTCTGTGGTATTCGAATTTGCTCCTGGTGAGCGCCTTCGTCAAGATATCATCATCCTGATCCTCCGTGGGAATATATGAAAGTAACATGATCTTCCGCTGTAAACAATCTCTGATATGATGATACCGGATGTCAATGTGTTTAGATCTATCATGAAATAATGGATTAATCGAGAGTTTAATGCAACTCTGATTATCACAATAAATCATAGTAGGATCCAAGTGTGAACCGAACAACCCGACTAGGATCTTCCTCATCCATATATGCCCATCACTGGTAAGTAGCACCATATGCTGAACTTCTTGCGAAATGAGTGCCACGGATCTGCCCTTCTTGTTGTACCAGCGATGTCTACAGATACTAAAAATCCCTCCGGATATTGCTCTTTCTGTCCTTTGGGCTCCCTGCCCAATCTACATCCATGAAGCCACATAGCCTCACCTCATCTGACTGTCTGTACCATAATACATATCCCAATGTGCCTTTGAGATATCTCAATACATGCTTTCTTGCCTTCGAGTAGAGCTTGGTTGGCTTAACCATATCTTGTAAAAGCTGGTTAACAGCATAGCATATGTTGGGTCGTGTATTGACCAGATACATGAGCGACCCCACCAACTGTCGATAAACAGTGGCATCCACTACCTCCGCTGAAGTAGCATCCTCATTCCTCCAACCACCAGGAAGAGGAGTATCAACAGGCTTGTAGCCATGGATGTTGAACTTCTCCAGTATCTCCCGGGCATACTTACCCTAAGAAACAAACAGTGCACCACTGCACTGCAAAATTTCCAATCCCAGGAAATAATGAAGGAGGCCCAAGTCCTTCATCTCAAACTCCTTTACAAGATCCTCCTTGCATGAGTGTATCAATAGCTCATCACCTGTCAAAATCAAATCATCTACATAAAGTACAATGATCAGCAACTTACCCTCCACCACAATCTGGTATAGGCTAGGATCTGCCTCACTCTTGGAGAATCCAAATCCAGTGAAATAACTGTCTATCCATGTGTACCAAGCACGAGGTGATTGTTTCAACCCATACAATGCTCTCTTGAGCCTGCACACATGCGACTCGCTGCTGAAGATCTCAAAACCTTTGGGTTGCTCTATGTACACCTCCTCCTCAATGACTTCGTTGAAGAACGCAGTCTTCACATCCATCGATGAATGTGCCACCCCATCTAGCAACGAGCAAGAATCATGTTGCGTATGGAAGGAATACCTTGCGACAGTGCAAGGTCTCCATAATCGATCCCCTCAATGCGTAAGCCTCGGACAATAAATATTGCCTTGTGCTTCTCCACACTCTGATCGGTACTGCTTCACTTTGTAGATCATCTCGAACCACTGCTGATCCCTCCCTCAGTCTGGGACAGTCTCCCATGCATTGTTTGACATTAGAATCCATACTCTTTTATTCTACACATAGGCATCTACCCATGCGGGGGTCTCCACAGCTTCCCAGCTTCTCGAAAGAGGATGGATGCAATCACGATACACTTGCTCATAAGAGCCATGTATCAGGTACCGGTCGAATTGGTGTCTCTATCGCTGTGATGTAGGTGCTCCTACAACATTCCTTGCATATTGAGCCATTCGCTTAGCTTCTGTAGTGTGCTCCCGCCCTCTGACGTTTGGCGCTACCTGAGTGGTCTCTTCCACTCCATGCACCTCCTCTTGTGGATGATCCACATCCTAAGGCTCATCCTTAGGAACTAATAGCTCCTCCTCTGCATGCAAGTGTAGCTCCCTCTCAAGCGAACACTTCATGGCTTTCTCCTCCTGAAATTTGATATCCCGTCGCACAACAGTCTTGCGACTGTCTGGAAAATACACATGATAGTTTTGGGGTGTATCAGTGTACCCCACAAATATCCCAACACCTGCTCATGATTACTCCGGCGTCTTCCTGGCATCCTTCGTCACATGAATGTAAACGGAGTGGGAGCAAAAATCCTCAAATGGGAAATATTAGGCCTCTTACTAGAAAACGCCTCCTCGGGTGTACTCATGCCAAGTATCCTGTGAGGACAACGATTCTGCACATATACTTCAGTATTGCATGCCTCAGCCCACAAGTGTATGGGTAGGCCCTGATCATGCAACATCACCCGTGCAACACCCACGATCATTTTGTTCTTCCGCTCAGCAACCCCGTTCTGCTGTGGGTTATGAGGTTCTATGAGCTCTCTTCGAATGCCTTCTGTGCTGAAAAAGTCCTTGAATTCACCAGAGATGAATTCACCACCATTTTCGCTCCTAAGAGCCTTCACTTTCTTCCCCGATTCTTTCTCAACCAGTGCCTTGAACTCCTGGTGAGTATGTATGTGTACATGAAGATCTACTTTCTGAGAAAAAATCATCAAAAAAAATATCACATAATACTTGTGATTTCTTTGTGAAAATTTCTTGAGAAAAGGTCCACATTATGAATTATTGTTGCGAAAGTGAGCGCGACTATCCTTCTATTGAAAAGGTGGCTTTCACAAATTTTCCCAAGGTACACCCCTTGCACTGATCTGACTGTGCAAGAGTGCCTTTAGGAAGCCCAGTAGAAATCTGCTGCAGTATCTTCAAAGCTCCATGGTGAAGGTGGCGCAATCTCTGGTGCCACAACTTGCCATCATCCCAGCTCACCACTCCTTCTGCCTTGCATGCCATTGCTACACAACCATCTACCTGCAATTGATAAAGGTTCTTAACTCGAATCCCTATCCTCCAGGTCTCACCAGTTGCCTTACTGCACAGGAAAGCTTTTCCCTCGCTAAAGACAACATCAAATCCCTTGTCTTCTAACATCACCACAGAGATAAGATTCTTCTTCAATCCTGGAACATGCATCACTTCCTTCAATACGAAGGGTTTACCAAACTCCCTCTCAAAGGAAATGGTACCGATACCGGTTGCACTGTATCTACCATCATCGCCCATCTCGATTTGCACTCCAAGATCTTTCTCATCCAGATCAATAAACAAATCTCGATCTCCTGTCATGTGAAAAGACGCACCACTGTCAAGAAACCACACTGATCCCGTCATACTTGAACCAAGCATGCGATCAGTGAAAAATACAGCTCAAACTGTGAGGCTAAGGCCTCTCCAGCTGCAGTCCCAACAGCCTGCTTATTTTTCTTCTTCTGTGGACAATTAGTGGCGTAATGTCCGTGTTGGTGACAGTGAAAACACTTCACCTTGGACATGTCCTGCTTCTTGCCTTTCACACCGGATTGAGAAGCTTTCTTGCTCTTCCCCTTATTTTATTTGACAGCCAAAGCGCAATTCTCTTCATCAGAGTTCTTTGATGAATATCCGTCCCTGATACTCCACCTTATCTGCTCTTGCACAAGATCCGACCAAAGTCGCTCCCATCTTGGAAATTTCTCTCGACCATTGACAGAGTCCTGATAGGAGTGCCAACTCTTCGAAAGCCCAAGGAGAGCCAAGCTCACCAATTCCTCATCATCAATAGTAAGCCCCACACTTCCCATCTCATCCTTGCATTGGATGAACTTCGTGAGGTACTTGGGCATACTGTCGCCTTTCTCCATTTTTATGTTCTTGAGTCTATCCTTGAGCGCCAACTTCCTCTGGTCGCTCTTGCTTTGGAATAAATCTGTCAAAGCTTTCCACATCAAGAATGGAGAATATTTACCATGAAGGCTGGATACTACGTGATCCTTCACGCCCTCCAACAGAATCCTTCGACACTTTGCCATGCGTCAAGATCCGACCAAAGTCGCTCCCATCCTGGCAATTTCTCCCGACCATTGACAGAGTCCTGATAGGAGTGTCAACTCTTCGGAAGCCCAAGGAGAGCCAAGCTCACCAAGTCCTCATCATCAATAGTAACCCCCACACTTCCCAGCTCATCCCTTCATTGGATGAACTTCGTGAGGTACTTGGGCATACTGTCGCCTTTCTCCATTTTTATGTTCCTGAGTCTATCCTTGAGCGCCAACTTCGTCTGGTCGCTCTTGCTTTGGAATAAATCTGTCAAAGCTTTCCACATAAAGAATGGAGAAGCTTTACCATGAAGGCTGGATAATATGTGATCCTTCATGCCCTCCAAAAAAATCCTTCGACACTTTGCTGTCTTCTTTTGCCATGCGTCAAGTACGGCAACATCACTAGAAGTAGGCTTTGGAATTTCTACATCTATGAAATCCTTCAACCCATTGTCATCCAACACCACCTTCATCCTGTCCTTCCATGAAATATAATTCGAGCTGCCCTCAAGGGCATACTCCAATCGCAATCCGTTGAAAGACATCTCAACTTCGACACCAAGAAAACACTGCTGCAAATTCGAATTCCACTAAAGTTCAAGACAAACTCAATCGCTTCAATGCTTTGCAATTGCTCCAATGATCAATATCGCCCGATACTATGTATAAATTTGAATAACTCAGATATTATTCATCGATATTCTCCGATCACACTATTTTAGCTTCATGCATAATACATAATCTCTTCTACCATTGATCATTACATGCGGGAAATAAAATAATCGCATGCATACATTAAAACCACAAACAATCACACATATGAACAAAGTATTTAATGGGAAAGCTTTAAAGCTGAAAACCCCAACTATCTGTATATTATATTTCATGGAGATCATGTAACAATCATAGTACAAAAGCCCTCACAAGCTCTCATGCACACCTCAATTGCTACACACTATCAGTTTATCTAGCAAAACACATGCTCCACCTACACACTTGATAGCCACTCTCTATTGCATTTCAATGCTATGGGATGGCTTCATTAAAATGATAAACCACCGGGTTTGTACCTGCTAACTCGTGGGCTTCTCCACCTATCCTGTGTTGCAAATAGCAACCGTATAGTCAACTGATAGTTAACTCGCTCTTTCACCTATTTCGCATCGTCCCATCGAATTTTCCATGCACCGAAGTTAATCAAGGTATTCTTTAGTTGATTAATGAGTTTATAATTAGTGAATTAATTAATAATTAATTCACACACCACCTCTCACTACCTACCAATTAGTTAAACCGAATACAAATAGCTCAACTATGTTTAGATTAGTTAAACCGACAACTCCACTAACTTCCTCAATCAACTCCACCAAACTCTGTCACATGAGTTCTAACTAAAGTATCCATGCAATAGCTCCACTTAACCCTTAGGAATAGCGTAATTCCTTCTGTCAACTCCTGTGCCACATCTGTGCACTTAACTGAAGTGCTCCAAGAGAATAAGATAATGTTTAGAGTCTAAATATTATTAAGAGCTAATAATATTTGACATATCTATTTTTAGACTGGCAATCTGAAAATATATTCCGCCCAATATGTCTAAAAATAGAAGTCCATCTATTTTTCCCAACTTGACCAACCATCCACAAATAGCATCCTGCAACTCATAGAACATGATCCACATGTCTAAAAATATGCATAGTCTAAAAATACACTTTGCGCCAAAAATAGCCTGCGGGCCCACTTAGTGAAGGCGACTCCTTTCCACTAAGCTCATCATCTTGTTGCAATCTCAACATCTTGGTCCCATTTTTTCTTATCTAAGGAGGGAGCTACTGATTCTTTTTGGTGATGAAAATGGTTCTCATTCAAAGGCTCAAGGATCTATTCATCCAAGGAGGATACTGTTTATTCTTGATGGGAAGAAAAATAATGAGGAGATTCTATGATCTCATCATCTGGACACCCTTTATCCCAATACAAATTTTCAAGAAACTCAACGAAATTATCATAGATCTCACAACAATTATAAATCATCGACAAGGAAGAATTAGAGGTTTGATAATGTTGAAAGAAAACTGAATGAAAGAAATTTAGAGAATATAAAATAGCATATGGTAGACTCTCATACCATGATCTCGCTTTTTCCTCCAAGGTAGCCATAAACATCTTCATTAGACATTATTCACAAAAATAAATCTTTAGTCTATGAATATGCAAATGAAATACGATCAAATGCAAACTAGCATCTTCACCGTCCTGACCCTTAAACTTTGACTGTCCTGATTGCCAATCTATACAAGGAATACGGTTCAAAAAACCAGGAATATGAGCTCGATTCATAGGAGCATACCTTCGAGCAATCAAATCCATTTTAACAATAGTGAGTTCACCAAGAATATCTTCAAACTACCTGTTCTTGAAAAGTGGAGTTGCCATGAAAATTTCCAATCTTGGGATTTTTTGACACTGGAGTCACCAAGTGAATGATGCATAGCCTTTTTGTGCATGATCATTGTTCATCATCAACAATCAAATCTGATCTTTGTCATTCTTTCCCATGGAAGATTTGTCTTTTCACCTCCCCAGCGACTACGCCAGAATGTTAGCACTCCGCCAGATTCCCAAGGCTGAAGAAGGAATCCCAACAGAGGTAACCACAGACCAATCTTTTGATTTTATAGCTAGCCCTATCAAGTTGGAGAGGGCTCTCTCCAAAAGGTCACAGTTAGGAGGGCTGGAGCAATTAGGGTCTTTAGGCTAGATATTGAGTGCATGGGTTGTTTTGATATGATTTGGTTGGGGTTTCATTGGATGAAGAAATTAGGTCAAGGGAGCTAGGTCAAGGCAAATGAGATAGGGTTACAGTCGAATTAATGCGGCAAAGTAGGCATACAGATTATCACTAAAATATGATTGCCTTGGAATGGTTTTGAGACTGGAGAGAAGCTAGGAAGAGCATGGGAGATTTATTCTTCCTAGACAGAGGAAAATGGACAAACTATGATCAATTCCCCAAAACAAAGCATGAGCAAGCATGTGTTCTGATTATCAAACTTGAAAGAGATCATACCATAGAGATGAACTAAACATGAATAAAATACATTCTAACATATGAAACTGAAGAAAATACAATGATAAGCATCATACCACAAGTATCCCATAAAATAGCTGCAACTACTCTTTATTAGTCGACAAAACTGAGTACAATAGTTTCCTTGATCAATAAGCAAACATACAAAATAATTCCAACCTTTGAAAATGAGTAAAAAATTATATGATATAGGCCTCAAACAACCTCTCCCAACCTCAGGGGTTGAATCCATAAGTTGAGGAGCTGATCCACAATAATCTAAACTGATACCTAGAGTGTAGGGAGCTCTAAGTGACTCCTCCCTAAATACATTCAACTGATTCATTATGACTCAATGATGACTTTTACCTAATGAATCTACCCCTAGGTAACTTATCCTTGACATAAGTACATTTACCATGATGAATTACATAAGTAGAAACATGATTTCTTGAGGAAAAGTCAAAATTTCAGAGAAACTTGGAAAAAATCAGCAAATTGGTTATTTGCACCCTCCACTGTGCATTTGCACCCTCTCAGTGTCATTTGCGCCCTCTGTGTTCAGGGCCACTTTTGGCTGACCTATAGGTTTCCAAATCACGCCCAAGATGGCTTGTTGGAAAGCCTTATCTATACCATTTCTGAATATGCAAATTCTGAAAAAGAAGGTTATTTTCCCCCTCAAAAAGTCAATATCCCAAGACTGGTATTTGCACAACGCCTAGGTCAAAACAGGGGTAGAAAGGTGATTTTTTGATGGTTTTTTGAGATTTTCACCTATCAAAACATCAAAAAAAGGCTGGAAACATGGTTTTATGAGATGCATTGGTCATTAGGAATCCAATGGTGCCTTTATTTCCCTAAAAAAAGTGCCCCAATTATTTTCATAGCGCCTAGGGCGCTACACAAATGACCAAATTTCTGCTAAATGCCTATTCAAAAAACTCAGAAAATCACTGATTTTGTAAGAAAATTTTGGAGGCCTTCTCTGTGTCCAAATTGGGCCTATAATATCGCATTAGAAATAGTATCCTGTCCACTTTCTAGACATTCCTTCAATTTCCAAAATTAAGGTCATTTTCCTCCTCAAACTTCATTCTCCCAAGACTGCTATTTGCGCCCTCATAGAAGGATTTGCGCAACGCATTTTTCCAGACAACTGTTGGAGGCCTTCCCGAACTCTAAATTTGGCCTAGGATAGCTCGTTGTAAATATTACACTATCTAATTGCAAAATATGCATTTATTTTTCAGAATGGACTTGATTTTACCTATAAAAAATGGATTCTCACAAGGTCACTCCAGAAGTGCAGAAAACCTCTTGTAGCACCTATATTTTTGACATTTCTCCCAAACCATGATACATGTGTAAAAAATGAAGGAGTTTTTTCTTTCTTGGCCTATGACGGACAAAATTTCCTCTCACTTTTGTCAAATTAATCTCTGTTTGGTTAGAAACACATTTTGAAGAAAAACTAGCCCGATGTGTGGCAAATGATTTGTCCCTTGGAATGAATTCTTGAAAAATGGTGGGGACATGATGTTTATGACCTGAAATGATTTCATACTTGCTGATATTACCTTCGTTATGCCTACTTTTCTCAGATGTATATGATTCCATAGCAAACCCTAGCTCAGTGGGAGAAGAAATTAGGGTTTGGTGTAGGCAAAACAGGGGAATTAGGACTACCTTGTAGAGGGAGGGGAATGAAGGGGTTAGGGGTTGTCTAAATTCTTGGAGAAATTTTTGGGGATAGGGATAGATGTTAGAGAGTAGGGGAAAGTGGAATTTCAAGGATTGAGTGAGGGGAAGGGGTCTAAAAGGGAAAAACACAGGCCTAGTTTAGAAAAGTGTCAAATTGTAGCAATAGACTAGGGCTTGTGGAAAAATGATGGCTTCGAGGGATAGGAGTGATGGGAAGTGTTTAGGAAGGTATAGTAAGGATAGGGGAAGGTGTAATATCATCAGGATACAAGTTTTGTTGATGATTTTAACCATGGAAGTCATGAAACCAAGAAAAATGTTCTCAAAACCCTAAGAGAGGGAAATGAGATTTCTAAGCACAACTGGGAGACAAATATGGTAAACTCAAAACCAATTACTTGGAAATTATGGTTTGTAAGCTAAAATTTTTGAAGACCTCTGACTATTAATACTCCTTCAAAAGATGAATTTGATGGTGAAATGACCAATTTTCATGATTTTGAACCTATGACCTAATGATGGCACAACATGGAAGAATGAGTTGAATGATGAGCATGATGAATATGGGACTCTTTAAAAAATGAATGACCTGACCATGATGATTTCCATTGACAATGGAGGTCAAAGGAGTAGCAATGATCTCAATACCATAGTCATGGTGGAAGAAGAAAACACCTAACAATCTAAACCAGTGAACAAATTTTTATTTTGAGACTCGATGAAATAATAAAAATTATAAAAAGACTCAGAAAAATTTAGAACAAGGATACCTATTTGATAACTGGTGATAGGAAAAATTGACTGGCACTAACACCAGTAACAATAATAAACAATAGAACACAATATGCACACGAATTTTAGGTGGGAAAACCCCTCTAGGTCAAAAACCACCAAACGATTTTATAATAAATTATTTAATATTCAACCCCAACTGAAATGAAAGGGAGAACTTCCTATAATTCTAGAAAATCATTCTTCTCTAGATCCCATTGTAAGGACGCCCCAACACCCTAGTTTCTTCAGTAGTCAACTGAATGGATGCCCCAACATCTTAGACCAACCTAGCACCCTATAGTGCTCATAGGCTCCAACCTGTAGGTGACTTCATGCACCAACCTAGCATCTCCCTGCCACCCTATAATGATTAGAAATAATACATGAGTGTGGAATCTTATGCCAGAGACAATGCTCCACGATACAATATGATTCACAATGATTTTCTTGAACTAGATCAATCACCCAATCACACTATGAACTGCAACCCAACCATAACATTATCCGACAATGACACTTATACCTCCAAACAATGCCTCTCCAACTCTAGGAAGATTGACTCTTTTACAATTTTACAATGATGATTTTTAAAATACTGACTTTTGACACGACCTAATACTTGAATTGACACTGCTTCTTTGAACACTAGCAGCTGCTAAGGTATTGTTGTGCTTGCTTCAAGTAATGGTACTTTGGCGTTGCATTTTCCTTATAGTATGTGTTTGAGTTGTCCTATTGTGTCCTCATTCCTGCACATGCAAGACCCAAACCAATATAGAAACAAAATAATTACACTGTCCTGCAAACCAAATGTCAGAGAGATATTCAAAATGCAAATGTAAATATGTTCAACATTTATGAACAAAACCCAATCAAACATACATACAAAATACTTAAACTATCCTAAAAAAACACCTTTTAGAGATGATACTAAAATTAAAATTCAAACACTAATCATTATACCTTGTTATAACAGACTTACCCTTGACTGTTGATGTGTTGTCCTTACTGTAGTGATCCTTGAATGCATATTTTTTCTTGCCTTCTAGAAGCTCGATATTGAATCTGTTGTATTTGTGTAATTTTATATCTCCAAGGTCTGAAATTTCATCTTGTGGTAGCCCTCCGAGTCCTCTTTCCAACCCTGTAGATCTGTTCAACATTGGATTCTTCAAGAAATAGTTATGCCAAATCTCCTACGATGACCTGATTATATACTAGTTCAGTAGAGCGAACTTGTACGAAGTGCCAAGTGTCACTGTCTCAACCTTTGGTCCTGAAAACGATATACAACAAACTAAAACATGTACTATTTCTATCACTTTTTATGGAATTTGAATCCAATGCTCAGAGAGAAAATTATGAGGATTCTCCCAAGGTCACATGTTTGACATGAAATTAGAGAGCCTGCAAAAACCCTAACTTCCTCAGATTATATCTCTGAAAATATAGTGAACCAATATCTGAAATATAGATAAAAGCTTCATCAAGATTTCTCCCAAATGGGTTTTTCGTTTCAGCATCTGAAGCTTCACAGAAAAAAATTTATAGCGAAAATTCCATGATGTCCTGTTATAAGTAGCAAAATCCTTACATGAGGAGGATATGAGGGTCACAATTTATATAAATGATTAGGTTGAGAGGGTATTAAAAAATTGATCGTTTTAGGGATTTTAGGAGCTTTAAAAATTATAAATTATTTACAATTCAATGACCACAACCAATGATTAGTGTCATGCCAGAATCCCATGGGGTTTAGCCCACTAACCGAGGTTACCAACTTCAAACACGAATATCTCTCAAACTGTGAAGAATTGTGTGGCATGCCATATATCAACGAAAACATATTGACAAGTAGAAACCATCCAAAATATCCTTGACTCAGAATAGAGTAAGTTTTCAAGTCAAAATTCTTATGTAATATCGGGGTAGCCCCTGGTGCTGCTTGGGTTGACATCAATGAGAACCACTGATAAAAAATAACGTCATTGTTGCTTTTACAAGTGATCGAAAACAAGTCACCACTTTTACATTTTAAATTTGCAACACATGATTTACAAAAATAAGGCCATAACAAGCTAACACATTTATAAAAACCATCTCTCACTTATCAAAGTGAATGGATTATCTCCCAATGGCGGATTCGATTGTCGAACAAATTCTTTAAGTGGTTTGTACATAGATGCTTTGTCCTTGAGACGTTGCTATGGATGGATCCTCTAACACATGGTGTATTATGGTTTAAACATGGTGTAAGGTTGTTTGATGGAGCCGCCGCCAGCAGGCTGGCCCACTGACCGGTACGGGTTTGACACCCGCCGACCCTGACACATATGTTGACAAGTGGAATGGCCATTGCTGTTATAATATGTATGGCATATGTTTGTTACGAGGTCGGGGGTGGATGGGTTTGACCGCCATCCACCCCGTAATATAATATGTAATATGACATGCAGAGTGTTGAGCTCCAAAGATGTTCTTTCTTCCACCACATTCCACTCCATTTCCTTTGTCCATTATTAATTACAGGCCCAAATTATCAATAGAATTAATTAAAATTTCTTTAAGAATGTATATCATGACTAAATTTCTATGTTTTTATGATTCTGTCATTGTAGTACTTTTTGAACTAGATCTAGCTACATAATGTAGACACTCTGTAGCTAGTTGCCGATTCTGCAGCTGTCTTCATGTCTACGCAGGTTCCAGGTGTCATCTCAGAGAAAAACACATATGGTCATATTCCACATCATTCCCTCATCATTTGTTGCTCTCCACGAAGTTTGAACGGAATTCTGTAGGCGGTTATGCACGTGGGAACTCAAACTAGGAGATAGACTCCTAATAGGACAAGGACAATCTAGATGTCCTTAATCATATTACGAGACCACCAGTAGAGTTCCAGTTTGATTTTAATTTGAAAATACAATTATCCCTAGGTTATCTCAAGACAGTTATGTAACTTTGTTATAAATATGGCTCGGGAAACTGAGGGACGAGGTTAGATTTTGTGTTTAATTGCTAGATTTCAGAAGTCTGAAAACACTCTGTTTTGAAGTAATTTCTCTTTTAATGGAAGAAGAATCATTTTGTTGAAAGCACCGTGTCAATCTTGAAGTAGATTTTGCGTGCTAATCCGGTGGTATAGGGCCCCTACTACCTGAGCAGCTTTGTTTATACGGCTTAGATAAGTATTTTAGTTTCGTTTTTCATTTCTAGCTTAAGCAAGTTTTTGAAGTTTATGTTTCATATTTGTTTACATTAATCATCACAGCTAGACTTACTCTTATAAACTGTTCCAAAATATCATTACGATGAATAAGGCATAGCTATGGTGTTGTAGATTTTAGTTGCATTTCCTTTCAAATTTTATGATTTCTGCTTGTTTACACTAAGTGTCATAGCCGGTCTTACTCCTACAAACTCTTCCAAAACATCATTAACAATGAATAAGAAACAGCTGTGGTATCTTAGATCCTAGTTGTATTTGCTTTCAAATCTTATGTTTATGTTCAATTGCATTGAATAATACAGCCAGACTTGCTTTTACAAACTCTTCCAAAATATCATTCACATTGAACGAGATGGGCTGTAGAATTCCATAGACTAGTTACATGTTAATTTAGTTAGAACACTCCGGAGGATGATTGCATTTAGTTCAGCTCTGTCACTACATCTCAAGTTTGATAATGGCATTCTAGTTTAACTCTGTTCACTGTACTTCAAGTAGATTAGTAGCACTCTAGTTCGGTCTCAGTTCATTTTGTTTCAAGAAAAGAATAATGGCATTCTAGTTTAGTGTAGTCACTGTATTTTAAGATTGATAGACTACGTTCTAGCCTAGTGTTATCCATTGTATTTCAAGTAGTACTAGTTGTCAAAATTAGTCTCTCGGCCTTCATTATTTACAACTTACTTTTGTTCTGAATTTATATTGATACATCATCTCATGAACAGGGGTCAGTAATATCAGTTTAAGGCTTTGATTATTCTGCAAACCTTTTACAAATTCACCTATAGCCTTTTTCCCAAACATTGTTCTAGAAAATCTCTAAACCTATGAATAAGGCCTAGTAGTGATAAATCAAGTTGCAGAATAGGGTAACTTCAGCATCATAGGATTATATAGAATAGAAACCTTATTGTGTTACAAATAATCATTTTTTTTGTAATATTGTGAGTTGATTGTTTATTTAGGAGAACTTCATTTACACTTAACTTGTCCATTTATCAAGCTCTTCCAACACATATTTAATGAATGAATTGGCTAAGTTCAAGCTCATGTTGTGATTTACTTCCTTGCAATGAAGTCATTATCAAGCTTTGCATTTGTTGTTTTCCATCCATAGTTTAGGCTTTGTTCTATTTTAATAATACCACTAGCTTCTTTTCACCAGCGCTTAGTTCTTTCCCTTTTCAAACATAAAACCAAAAAAAAAAAACCAAAAACATCATAAAACACTAAACATTTTGAGCGAGAAACAAATACCTAGGCACATATAATGCACCACACTTCAGCAGTTTACTAACCCTAGTTGACAATTAATGAACTCAATTTAGGAACACTAAGTTGAGCACAAACATTTTGGCACCGTTGCTGGGGAAGTGTAACTAGGTAGCCTTGTTTCTCAACTCCCAAAAACAATGATACGCGTAGAGAGAGAGACTCAAGGGGTAGATTCATAAGAAGCAGAAGCAGAAGCTTGATTCCTAGAACACCTCTTGTTTCACCTAGACCAAGAGCCAGCACACCTCCAAATAAGACCCACATTCCATCATTTACTGATCCTAGACTTCCAAAAGACTTAAGATTATATATTCCATTAGAAATACCTTCCACTTCATCCACTGAACCTGTCTTAGAAGAAGATTCAACGATCCCTGCTAGAGACACAAACTTTTCCACTTCCACAGAAGAGTCAACTATGGCAAAAGAAGGGGGAGGAGGAGTCTTTAATGGAGAACACGCATTATTTGGAGGGGGTAGAGGTAGAGGTAGAGGAGAAGGAGGTAGAGGTGTAGAAGGAGAAGGAGGTAGAGGAAGAGGTAGAAGAGAAATGGGAAACTCTTTTGGGTTTCATATAGTAGATGAAGAAACCAATACAACTATGAAAAAAATTTCACCCTCTGTCCTTCCAAACTTCTATGGACTTAAAACTGAAGATCTTGAAACCTTCTTATTTGAATTTGAAGTCCCGTGTAGAACTTATGACTACTTACAAGATGCTCAAAAACTTAAACTATTTCCTTCAACATTGAAAGGAGCAGCATTGAAGTGGTTTATGATTTTGATCAACAGTTCTATTAGGACATGGGAAGATATGAAACAAGCATTTCTAGAGAGGTATTTGGATTATTGTATGCCAGTAAATCATAAGGAGGAAGTGTTAAAGATGATACAAAAAGAAGATGAAAACCTGGAAGATTTCATTACAACATCAAAAGAGAAAAAATGGAGAACTTAGATCAAGACACCTTAAAAGCTCTCTTGTTGAAGACAATTAGGGATGAATGGATGGATATCCTTAATATGATGGGAAAAGGGGATATATCTCAGCTCACATCACCTGAAATATCTGAGTTATGTATCAACCTTTCAAGAGGGAAATCCAAAACTGTAAAAGGTCCAAGAGACCCTGCTCTTGCAAGGGCAAGTAAGTCTGCTTCTGGGACAGTAAGTAGGGAAGAGATAGGGCATATGCTTGATGAATTCAAATCTGACATCTTAGGGAGTCTTAGTGAACAAATAGACACCCTTAAGTTACAAAACAAGCAAAAAGCTGAATCTGATGCCTTAGCCATATTTTGTCCCAAATGTAGAAAGAAGCATGCCTTGAGAGAATGTCATTTGGATGCAAAATTTGTAGAGACCTGTGTAATTTTTTCAGAAAAAAATGAGACCAAGGGTTGTCCTTCACTTCCTGGTCTTAAAGTTGTCTTTCAAGAAGATACTCCTACAAGTTCCACAGAATCTCTCAATTTTGTCTCTAGAAGGCCTTGGCAAGGACCTCAAACACAAGGATTTCATGATCAATTGTATAATCAACCTCCACTAAATTGGAATTCTTGGCAGCAACCTTGGCCCCAATTTCAAAATCAATCTCAAGCTTGGGCACAAGGAACACAAAATCCCTATGGAAGATACTCCCAGTACTATCAATATCCACCATCCTATCCACCATACCCACATTTTTCTCCTCAAAATCCTCAACAAAATCCTCAACAGAATCCTCAGAACCCACAACATCAAAATCAACCACTCCCTTTACCATTTCCTCAGAAATCAAATCAGTTTCCTGCTCAACCCATACCAAACCCCGACAATAAAAATCCTCAGAATACATACATGATAGAAGGCCAACAGTTTCCAACTTATTTAATTACTCCTCTAGACCTTAGTAATGTTCAACTTAGGTTTAGAAAAATACTTGAAAAGAGGAAACCGTTTGTGATCATACAATAACAAGACAACTCCGAGGAAGATTCTCTACGGGAAAATAAAATTCTTGAAGAAGACACATCTTTGCAGGACCCAAACACTGAAAAACCAAAAAAAAGAAAGAACCAATAATTTCAACTCCTATATTAGAGCAGCCATCAACATCCACTCCTACACCTCCCTTTCCAGAAAGATTACAAATTGATAGAGGTGTAGAAAAATAAATTATGGTGCCTAATTATGATTTCCTAGATGAGCTGAGAAATGTCTGTATTAAGATTCTGTTATTACAAGCTATCAGGGAAATTCCAATTTTAGCAAAGACAATAAAGGAGTTGAGCATGAAGAAAACAAGGAAAAGAATAAGAGAGACAAAGAAAATTCAACTGGAAGGAAAAATAACAGATATCATGATGGGTAAGATTTATATTCCAAAGTATCTAGACCCAGGAAATCCAGTTGTTAAAATTCACATCAATGGAATTGAGATCCAAATCACACTCATTGATTTAGGAGAAGCAATCAATATCATGAGTAGAAAAATTATGGATAAACTGAAACTTCCTAATCTTCTTTTTACACCCATGTTATTACAATTATCAGACAGATCTGTGATCAAACCTGATGGGGTAATAGAAGACATTCCAGTGTCCCTAGATTCTTGGGAGTACCCTGTGGATTTGATGATCCTAGCTCCTAAGAATAATCTAGGAGGGCATCCTATTATATTAGGAAGACCTTGGTTAGCTACAGCTGATGCTTTCATTAGTTGTAGATCCGATGATATGTACATCTCTGATGGTAGTTCAACCAAGAAATTTACCTTGTATCCTCCAGCAAAAACAATTACAGAATTAGATGATACTCAATGGATAGAGGATGAAGAAGACTTACAACCTCTCTTCACAATTTCAGAAATTAGTGAAGATAGCCAGATTCTGAATACCTTGGAAAACTTTGAATCCTCTTCGGAATATAAGCATGAACAATTTCAAGAAGAATCCAACATTGATTTTTTGTCATCAAGGCAGATGTCTCTCTATTCCATGGATAAATTTGGCAGCTCTACAATTGAGATATTTCCAGGCAAAACTTTAAACATAAACAAGAACCTAGAAAAATCTCAACGAGAAGAGCTAGTCAAAATTTTACAGAGACATTCTTTTGCATATGCATGGGAGTACACTGATATGAAAGGGATAAGCCCCAAGACTTGCACTCATCACATCTACATAGAGGAAAATTGTAAACCAATCAGACAACCTCAAAGACGGATGAATCCAAATCTTAGGGAGATTGTTAAAGAATAATTGCAGAAATTGTTGAATGTCAACTTTATCTATCCTATTTCAGATATTCAGTGGGTTTCTCATTTAGCGATTGTGCCAAATAAAAATGGTAAATGGAGGGTATGTATTGACTATCGAGAATTAAACAAAGCTACTCTTAAAGATCATTTTCCCCTACCTTTCATAGATCAGGTGTTAGATACCTTAGCTGGCAAAAAGTACTTCTCATTTCTAGATGGGTTTAGTGGTTATAATCAAATTCAAGTAGAACTTGAGGATCAAGACAAAACCACATTTACCTGTCCTTGGGGTACCTATGCTTACCGAGTATTGCCATTTGGATTATGCAATGCACCTATAACATTTCAAAGGGCAGTATTAGGAATCTTTTCGGATCTAATACATGATTGTGTAGAGGTATATATGGATGATTTCACAGTTTATGGAAACACATTTGAAGAAGCGTTAGAAAACTTGGAAAAAGTTTTAAAAAGATGTAAAGAAGCAAATCTTTCACTTAGTCATGAGAAGTGTTTTATGATGTTTACTGAAGGAATTGTTTTAGGACATCACATTTCAGGGGATGGGATTAGAGTTGATGAGTCAAAAGTTGAAGTCATCTCTAAATTATTTATTCTAAGTTGTCAAAAATATGTTAGGATTTTTCTAGGATTTACAGGATATTATCGAAGATTTATAGAAAACTTCACCAAGATAGCATCTCCACTCTTCAAATTACTTACCAAAGACTGTGAATTCAAATGGAATTCTGATTGCCAGTTAGCCCTTGAGACCCTGAAAACAAAAATTGTTGAAGCACCTATTTTAAGGGGACCTAACTGGAAGTTACCTTTTCATATTTCAACAGATGCCTCGGATACAGCTCTAGGAGCAGTATTGGGATAAAAAGACCTGATTCCTTATGCCATCTACTATACCAGTAAAAATTTGACTCCTTCAGAGTTAAACTATACTGTAACTGAAAAAGAGTTTTTAGCTATTTTTCATGCCATAAACAAATTCAGACACTATATAACATGCTATGAAACTTTTGTTCACACAGATCATTCTTCAATTAGATACCTAATGAACAAATCAATTACTAATGGCAGAATCATAAGATGGTTATTTCTTTTACAAGAATTCAACATTACCATTCTAGATAGGCCTAGAAAACAAAACACAGTAGCTAATTTCCTATCTAGACTCCAAAACATCAAAGATGACACTCCAGTTGAAGATCAATTTCCTGATGAATATCTTTTTGCAATTTCTACTCAGACTCCTTGGTTTGCTGACATTGCTAATTATTTAGTTTCAGGGAAATTTCCTTCAATAATGAATGCAAGAGACAAAATAAAAATCATTTATGACAGTGCAAAATATTCATGGGTTGCTAATGAGTTGTACAAGACAAGTCCAGATTTTATCATTAGGAGATGTGTTTGGGAAGATGAGATGCCTGAGATTCTCAAAGCATGTCATGATGAACCTTGTGGCAGACACTTTGCTGATAAGAGGAGAGCTTATAAGGTCCTTCATTTATGATATTATTGGCCATCTCTTTTTAAAGATGCTAAAGAGTATGTCAAAAGGTGTGACAGTTGCCAAAGGGTAGGGAAACCTTCTCCTTCAGGTGAGATGCCATTATAGCCTCAGGTACATATTGAACCTTTTGAAAAATGGGCTTTGGATTTTGTAGGACCTATTAGTCCTCCATCAAGACAAAAGAAATATATATTAGTTTTCACTGATTATGTTACCAAATGGGTAGAGGCCAAGCCATTCATCTTTGCTACTAAATCATTTGTAGTTAATTTTCTTTTTGAGGATATTTTTACTCGTTTTGGTGTCCCAAGGGAAATTTTTACAGATCAAGGAGCTCAATTCACATCAAGGCTAGTGGAGCAAATGATGGAGAGATACCAAAACAGACACAGAAAATCTACTCCCTATCATCCACAAGAAAATGGCCAAGTGGAATTTACTAATAAGGTCATTCAAGGGATCTTAACAAATACTATTCATTTACATAGAAGATATTGGGCAGATAGGCATCCTGAAGCCTTATGGGCCTATAGAACTACATGGAGAAGCACAACAGGCCATACTCCCTATGAACTTGTTTATGGAAAGCAAGTTTTTCTTACCATAGAGTTCCAGATTCAAACTTTCAAAATGGAAGTTCAGCTAGGACTTGATCTAACAGAAGCACAAAAGCACAGATTGGAGCAGATTAACGAATTGGATGATATCAGACAAGATGCAGTTCAGAAACAAGTATAGTCCAATAGCAAAGGACTAGATGGCATGATAAGTACATCAAGGAAAATAAGTTCAAAGAAGATGACTAGGCTCTCTTGTTTGATTCAAAGTTCAAAGATTTTCAAGGTAAATTTCAAATACATTGGCTTGGGCCATATGAAATTGTGAAATTTTTTGACAATGGAGCAATAAAAATCAGGACAATAGATGAAGAAAAGGTCACTTTTCTTGTGAATGGTCATAGATTGAAGCTGTATCACAAACCACTCTCAAGAGAAGAATTTGTCAAGAGATTACAAGAAAACAATGATGTGAAGTTAATGAAGAAGAATTTCTCTTCTTCATCAACTTAACTAGATTTTCTGAAGTCAGATTATTAAAAATAAAAAATAAAAAAATAAAAAAAATAAAAGTATAAACATGAAAACTAATCACTGATTAGCATGTTTATACAGAAAAGGTAGAGTTAAAATCAGAATCTTTCTGACACTTTAGCTTTTCAAATTTGTTTTTTTGCAAGAAGTTGTTACAAAATCATAAGTGCAGATCCATTTCACTTATGGTCCATTTCATTCATCCATACTTCATTTCATTCATTCATCCATACTCAATTTCATTCATTCATCCACACTTCATTTATTCCACCCCATGGTCCACCTCATTTCCATCCCAGATTTTTTTTAAGTTTGATGTTTTTCTGCAATTGAATAATACATATCATGAATTGTAGGCCACTTCTCATACTTCACTCCATTTCATAAGTTGTGATCCATTCCACTCCATTATTCACTTCATTCATATCCCATTACATCATATTTCATTATCCATCTTCACTTATTCCATACAACATTCCATTCATGCTCCAAACCATTCCATTTCATGTCTCAAAGTCTTCCACAGGTACATTCTACAATCAGACAGACATTCTGCAGCTAATCGGACATTCTGCTGCCAGACAGACATTCTGCAGCTACAGATCCTGAAGGCACTGTCCAAACTTACAACAGAATGATCCTACATATTCATGACAAACAAGAAAAGTCAAGGGATTTATGAAGACTCAAAAGTTAATGATTTTCAGGGGAGAACAAAGCATATAAATATCACAAAAATCAGAGGAAAGGAAAATGTAAAAGTTCTGATTATAATGACATATCATGAAAAAATTTAGTATAGTTAAGTTATGAATAATTCAAAAAGTTGTTTTAATTAATTTTGTTGATCATGCCTAACAAACCTCCCGTAAAAAAATTGGATAAACCTCCTTCTATTCCACCATTTCAAATCCCATATCCAATCATCATTTAAAAATATAAACGATTAAAGTGCTAAAGTGATTGGATTAGTCACGTCACTAGGCCAAAAGCATTTAATGATACTTTTGAATTCCTTACAAAATATCTCCGCGGTCTTTTCTTCCGAGATATTTCCCAACTCATTAATTTGTTTTCTTCACCGTCACCTCATTATACCCATTCCGTAACCACCCCATATCATTCTTTCCCGTAGCCAACTCTTAACCATTTCAGTCTATAAAATAGAGGCATCTCTGTAACAGCCATTGTCACCGAGAAAAGAGGAGAAAAAATTTGAAGGTTGGAAAGAGAAATTATGGGTCTCATAGTGAGGACCGAACCGGTTGGAACTAAATACTTGGAAGGTTATCCCCAAATCAGAGAAATGTTACAACAAGCAGGATGGTTGCAATTTTTTGAAAAATTCAGTGGTTTTCACAAAGAAGTGACTAAAACGTTTGCAAGATCCTTCAATGGAGCTGAGGTCGAGATAGGAGATATTAAATTCACCATTACAAAAGCCTCCATTGCAGAAGCAACGGAATTGCCTAGACAAGGAGAAAGGTGGTTCAAGAATAGAGAATTTCATAACGAGACATGGAAGCAGATACTCAAGTCACCAGGTATGGATGTTTCCATCTTTAAAAAGGGTATCCCTAGCTCTGCACTAAAGAAAAAATGGAGGAAAATGTTGCTTATCTTGTAAAAATTCATCACTTGTGAAGGAAGATATGGTACCTTCTATGTTTATCATACTCGGTTGATAATGCATTTCTTAGAAGAAGAACTCAATTTTCCTTTTTCTTGCTTCATAGTTTAAAGAAAATGGCCTCAAGTGTTCAAAAGAGAGTCCAATTTCTAGAAACAACCTTATACCACCATGGTTTAGTCAAATTTTTTTTTTTTTTTTTAACTAGAATGGATAATTTTATTGATAGAGGAGTTCTTAGTGAGAAATCACTTTGAGGAACCTAAGGAATCTCCACCTAAAGACAAACCTACAAAAAGAAGCAGAAGATGGAAAACCTCCAAAACTAAAACTGGTAAACCAATACAAGAAGGTAGTGAAGAAATGATTTCTAAGAAATTGGCCCAAATTTAAGAAAGAGAGGATAATAAAAAAATTTGCCAAAGAGAAAGGAGAAGGGCCATCCCAACCAAGACGAAGCCACAGACTTAGAGGGATACAAAAGAAAACAAAGGTTAAAAAAACTAGAGTCATAAACATAGAAGATGAAGAAACACCTACTGAGGAGGAGTTTGATGAGGGAGCTCCTGAAATAGACCCAACACAGTAAGAAATTTACAACTATGTGGAGACATTAGAGAAAAGAGCTTCAGAAAGTAGAGACAGAACTCCTAGTCCACCAAAATCTGCAGTTGATATCCTAAGGAGAAATAAATATGAGTTAGAAATACTCAACAGCCATATCAAGAATGAGAATGAAATTCTGAGAGAGTAGGTTAAACTGAAAACTGATATGAATTCAACTCTATCACTACAAATGCAAAAGTTGTACAAGGCCAGTGAAAAATTGAAGAAGAAAAATAAAAAGCTAACCAGGGTACTCACAAATTTGAGATTCAAGTTAGTCATAAGGAAACCCAGAAGGCCATTGAATGCCAGACAAAGTAGAAGAAGAGGGTTGGATGTCCTTGCAGAGGTCTCAGAGTTCATGGAATAGTTGCATGAGGACATGCAATAACCTAGTAGTGGGGGTATGTTGAGCTCCAAAGATGTTCTTTCTTCCACCACATTCCACTCCATTCCCTTTGTCCATTATTAATCACGAGCTCAAGGCTCAAATGATCGGTAGAATTAGTTAAAAAATTGCTTAGAATATATATCATGACTAACTTGCTATGTTTTATGATTTTGTCATTGTAGTACTTTTTGAACTAGATCTAGCTACTTTGTCGAACCCGGGAGGTAACTCCTGGAAATCGAGAATGTGTATTAGGCGAAGAATGCATATGGATTTATACATGGAGGTGAGCTATTAGGTAATAATATACGATATTAATGTGCACACCCATCCCATAGGATTAGGTGTCAACATTCCCTCCTTTAATCTGGGAGGATGTTGGTGAGTCAAGCATCGTCTCGAACTTTTCCATAAACTTTTCTCTTCCAAGTGCTTTGGTGAAGGCAATTCGGCGGTTTTCTCATTTGTGGAACAATGATGTAGATGGATGGTTTTGGCCTGAAGATGATGTTGAATTAGATGGTACTTTGTATTGATGTGCTTTGTTTGATCATGGAACTTTGGGTTCTTGGCCAACTTTATTGCAGAAGTGTTTTCGATCATGGGTGGTGTGGAGTACATTTGTTTCATCTGCAAATCTTCCAGGATTTTCCGGAGCCACACAATTTTCTTTGTTGCTTCAGCTGCTGCCACATATTTTGCCTCGGTGGTGGAATCTGCTGGAACTGACTGTTTGTGTGATCTCCATGAGACAACTCCTGATCCAAGACTCATTGTGTAACCTGTAGTAGACACCCCTGTTTCTTTGTCGCCATCAAAGTCTGAATCAGAGTATCCGATCAAGCTGAAGTTGCCTACCTGTGTATATTTGAGTCCAAAGTCTTGAGTCCCCTTCAAATACCTTAGCACTCTTTTTGCAGCAGACCAATGTCCTTCACAAGGTTTTTGCATGAACCTTGAGAGGATTCCAACAGCAAATGAGATGTCAGGTCTGGTGGTGGTCAGATAGATAAGACTTCCTACAAGCTGTCCATACTTAGTTGCATCCTCAAATTCCTTCCCTTCAACTGATGTGAGCTTCAAGTTTTGTTCCATTGGGTGGTTGGGGATTACGGTCATCCCATGCCAGAATTTTTAGGTCTCCGATGTACTTCTTTGAAAGAAATATGAATTTAGGATGTTGAATTACTTCAATACCCAAATAGTGAACATGACCCAAATCGGTCATTTCAAACCTTTCTTCAAATCTTTCTTCATGGATCTGATATAGCTCTCATTGTTTCCTGGTATCAAAGATCATCTACATATACCCTGAATATACAAGCTTGTTTTCCAACTTTCTTAACAAACAAAGTTGCATCATCAAGATCAAAATGTTTGAAGTCAAGTTTCAGAAGATGCTTGGTTAATTTCTCATACCAGGCTCGTGGTGCTTGCTTGAGGCCATACAAGGATTTTATAAGCTTCCAAACTTTGTGTTCTTGGCCCTTTACAACAAATCCTTCTGGCTGGGACATAAAAACTTTCTCCTTTAGATCTCCATTCAAAAAGGCGGTTTTTACATCCATATGATGGACTTTCCATCCATTCTGAGCTACTAGGGAAAAGAGAGTCCGGATGGTGGTCCATTTTGCTGTGGGAGCAAAAGTTTCTTCATAATCGATTCCTTATTTTGTGAATCCTTTCATTTTCCACAAGCACGGCCTTGTCATATTTTCCTGAGCCGTTTGCTTTGTACTTGTTCTTGTAGACCCACTTACGGCCAATTGGTTTCGTTCCCAAAGGTGGATCAACCAGCTTCCAAGTGCCATTCTTTATCAAGGCATCATACTCCTTCTGCATCGCTTCTTTCCATTCATCATGAGAAGCGGCTTCTTTGAAGGAAGTTGGTTCATGATCTGCAGACAAAATCAATTCACAGTTATAAGCAATATCCATATCAACGGGGAATCAAAATTATCATCACCTTCGATTTGTTGAGTGGAACTTCTTGTTCTGTTTTCCATACTCTTCGGGATGAACATTCTCCGGTGTCTTTGTCGGCCATTTGGGAGGACCTTTCGAGATGGCCCAGTGGTCATTTGGCCCGAGTTGGGATTGATTCAGATTCAATCTCCCAATTTTGTTAATCACATCATGCAATGTGTCATACGTGGTTGTTTCTTCATGTGGGGGAGAGTGCTTCAGGACATGATTCACGGTTATATTCAATATAAATCCCCTTCAATATGTGGAATCTGATTATCAAATTCTTGAAAATACTTTGCATGTGTGAATCTATCCAAGCGATCAAGTTGCCGCTCAACAACATTGTCAGTCTTGGAAGATTCAAGGAATATGACATCTCTTGCTATTACAAACTTCTTATTGACTTCATCATAGAGATGATATCCTTTGGAGGTATTGGAATACCCCAAGAAGATACATTTTCGACTTCTAGCACCAAGTTTATTCCTTTGTACCTTGGGTATCAAAGCATAACAGGTGGAACCAAAGACCCTAAAATGCTTTACCGAAGGAATGTGGCCATGCCACATTTCATAAGGAGTTTTGTTTCTGATTGAATTTGAAGGACACCTATTCTTTATGTATACAACACATAGAACTGCATCAACCCAAAACATCAATTTTACATTCTTAAAAAACATCATGGAGCGAACCATATTTAAAATTGTCCCGTTCATTCTTTCAGCTACACTGTTCTGTTGGGGATTATAGGGCACAGTTGTTTGATGTTTAATCCCATGTTGAAGAAAATAATTTTCAAAATCGTTTGAAGTTTATTCTTTTCCATTATCAGTATGCAAAGAGCCAATATGAGTTTGTGCATCATTTTCAATCCATGCATGAAAATTCTTGAATGTTTTAAAAGCATCAGATTTGTTCTTCAATAAGTAAACCCAACACATTCTAGTGTAATCATCAATAAATGTCATCATATATTTATTTCCATTGAGAAGCAATAGACATGGGGCCACAAATGCGAATGAACAAGTTCAAGTTTTCACTGTGCTGCGGAGTGTGAATCATGAAATGGTACGTTTCTTTATGCTTTCTAGAATACAAGCATCATTCCTTAGGTTTCTAGGAATTGTAGGTAGTCCATCGACACCATTTTTCTTCAATAAACGAAGGCTTTCATAGTTTAAGTGTCCAAATCTAGCATGCCATAAAAGACTTGATGGGAATGTACCTTCATCATGATGTGAACTGAATGCAAAGTTTTGAGCATGAGCTAGATGAGCCTTTCGGCTTCCAAGAGTCTCAGTTCTTCTATTCCCTCCATGACAGTGAGTGATCAGATGCTCGACCTCGCCTTGCCATCGGAAACAAGTGAATTGAGTGTCCTTTGCTGCCGAATTTCGACCGGGGACAACAGGGACAGCAAGTTTCTCTTCAACTTCGGGAGGTATAGAACCTCATGTAGGATATGATCTGGAAGACCAGGCAGTTTAAGCCTGACTGTGCCAAGCCCTGATGGCTTGAGTTTGGATTTATCTGTGAAATATACTGCTCCATCAACTTTGTCAGTGAAATCTTCAAAAAAATCTTTTCTAAATGTCATGTGACATGTTGCTCCTGAATCTAGAAACCAATCATCTCTCCATGAAGTAAATGAAACATCAAATAGGTTTTCAGTTACTCCATTTTTACAATGTGCTAGAATAGAATGAGCTGATTCAACTGGTTTACCTTTGTCTTTGTCATTAGTTTTACCTTTGTCTTGATTTGTTTGCTGCTGAGGTTTAGATTGTTTGCCCCCCTTTTCCCTGAAGTTTCTTCTTCGTCTTCTGCCTTCTCTTCCTCTGGATGGACCTGAAGCATGTCTTTTTTCTCTCTATGCCAAGTAGGCAGCCTCTTTAGAAGATGAAGGGACTGGCATCTTCTTTTGAAGGAGGAGAGAAAAAAACTTTGCTGGAGAATCTCTTTTGAAGGAGAGAAAACAAAAATACTCTTTGTTGGAAAATATACTGAATTTAAAGGACAAAAACAATTTTTTCTAAAAGACTGAATTTAAAAGGACACAAAATCTCTTGCTAAAAAACTGAATTCTGCACCAAAAAAAATATATGTATTTTTTTTTGTTTGGAAAAAAAAATTTGTATGATATGGTTGGGGAGGGGCGGTATAATATGAAGTGGAATGGTATTAAATATGGATGGCCTAGTATTATATGAGGGCGGTATTGAATATTAGAAATGGAAGGCGGTAATAATGTGATAGAGCGGTACTGTGAAATGGAAGGGACGTGGTATTAAAAGATGGGAGGGCAGTGTGGGGCGTGGTATATGGAGAGCGACAGACATCGTTTTTATATATATCGACACATATGACAGCGTATGGTGTGACAACGTATTATATATGCAAGAGGGGCATATTATTAAATAGGAGAGGGTGGTATTGAATGTAATGAGGGCGGTAATATATGAACAGTGGCAGCGTGCAGTGTAGAATGAATTGGGCGGTATTATGATTGCGGTATTGTATATGGATTGCGTATTAAATGGAGAATTCTATATACAGACCAAATAGCGTTTATATGTGACAGCGTGATAGATATATGGAGGGGGAGATTTATACAAATGGGAGAAGGGCGATGTATTAGTATGGGAGAGGGTGTATTAATATATCACCAAAGGCGGCATTGTATAACATATGATCTGTCATACCATTAAACACCACTGTCGACTCATATGCTCTGTCATACAATTAAATACCGCTGTCGATTGAGAAGAGGTATTGAACGATAACTATGGGATACAAAGATTATATGATAGCGCTGGACAGACAGTGGTATAAACGCTGGTCGAGGGCGGGTAGACAGCGTGGTGATATCGCTTGGGAGTGTATGCAGCATGGAGGAATGGTAGCGTTGTATTATAACTAGAATGGGAGGGGATGTTATAACAGGTGGGAAGGGTCGAACAGGGAGAGAAGCGTTGTATGGTATTAAACGCAGATGGTATATAACAGTGACAATGTTGGATATAACGTAGTGTAGCTCAAGTCGATGGGGAATGAAGGAGTGTAGCGCAGTCGAATGGGGAGTTAGGGCGTGGGGAGGGCCGAGAGGTAGCAGTGAGGGTGGAGTGTGGAGCGGATTCCACTGTGGAGGGCGTATTGAACAGTGCAAATGACAGTGGGACTGTGGAATATAGGGATGTGAGGAATGTGAATGAGAGAGGAGTGCTGGTTGATGAGGGAGATAGGGTAGTGAGGGAAGTGTGAGAGGTGTTGGGTAGGCGAGGGAACTTAGGGAGAGAGTAGGATGTGAGGTGCGTTAAAAAATTTGGAATGGCAGAGTGCAGGACTGTAGAATTGCAGAGTGGCAGGGGCTACAATTTGCAGAATTTCAGGGTCTGCAGAATTGCAGAATCTCCAGAAGCTACAGGAGCTGCAAATGTCAGACCTATGGACAATTGAAGAGAAAAAAAATGCAGAATAACAGTATAGAAATTTAGGAGAAGAAAAAAACTATTAATAAAAACTGACTGAGAAAAGGAGAGGGAGTTACACCACAGACAGAAATGCCAATAGTGGGACTGGCTCTGATACCATGTCAAACCAGGAGGTAACTCCTCAAATCAGAATGTGTATTAGCTGAAGAATGCATATGGATTTATACATGGACGTGAGGCTATTGGGATTCATCTCCTAATGAATCTTGGCCTTCCTTATTTCCTAATATTAAATAATATACAATATTAAATGTGCACACCCATCCCATAGGATTAGGTGTCAACAACTACAGAATGCAGACATTCTGTAGCTAGTTGCCGATTTTGCAGCTGTCTTCATGTTTATACAGGTTCTAGGTGTCATCTTAGAGGAAAATACATATGGTCGTATTCCACATCATGCCCTCATCATTTTTTTCTCTCCACAAAGTTTGAACGGAATTCTGTAGGCGGTTATGTACGTGGGAACTCAAACTAGGAGAGAGATTCCTAATAGGACAAGGACAATCCAGATGTCCTTAATTGTATTAAGTGACCACCATCAGAGTCCTACTTTGGTTTTTATTTGGAAAGACAATTATCCCTAGGTTATCTCAAGACAGTTATGTAAATTTGTTACAAATATGGCTCGGGAAACCGAGGGACAAGGTTAGATTTTGTGGTTGATTGCTAGATTTCAGAAGTCCGAAAACACTCTGTTTTGAAGTAATTTCTCTTCTAATGAAAGAAGCACCATTTTATTAAAAGGCTGAGTTAATCTTGAAGTAGATTTTGTGCGCTGATCCGGTGGTAGAGGGCCCCTGCTACCTGAGCAGCTTTTTTCATATGGATTAGATAAGTATTTTAGTCTCATTTTCGTTTCTAGCTTAAGTAGGTTTCTGAAGTTATGTTTCATACTTTTTTACATTAATCATCACAGCTAGGCTTACTCTTATAAACTCTAACAAAATATCATCATGATGAATAAGGCATAGCTGTGGTGTTGTAGATTTTAGTCGCATTTCCTTTCGAATTTTATGATTTATGCTTGTTTACACTAAGTGTCATAGCCGGTCTTATTCCTACAAACTCTTCCAAAACATCATTAACAATAAATAGGAAACATCTGTGGTATCTTAGATCGTAGTTGTATTTGCTTTCAAATCTTATGTTTATGTTCAATTGCATTGAATAATACAGCCAGAATTTTTCCTACAAACTCTTCCAAAATATCATTCACATTGAATGAGATGGGCTGTAGAATTCCATAGACTAGCTGCATGTTAATTTAGTTACAACACTCCGGAGGTCAATTGCATTTAGTTCAGCTCTGTCACTACATTTCTAGTTTGATAATGGCATTTTGGTTTAACTTTTTTCACTGTAATTCAAGTCGATTAGAAGCACTCTAGTTCAGTCTCAGTTCATTTTGTTTCAAGAAAATATTAATGGCATTCTAGTTTAAGTTGTAGTCATTGTATTTTAAGATTGATAGACCTCCTTCTAGCCTAGTGTTATCCATTGTGTTTCAAGTAGTACTAGTTGTCAAAATTAGTCTCTCGGCCTTCATTATTTACAACTTAATTTTGTTCTGAATTTATATTGATACATCATCGCATGAACAGGGGTCAGCAATATCAGTTTAAGGCTTTGATCACTCTGCAAATATTTTACAAATTCACCTATAGCCTTTTTCCCAAGCATTATTTTAGAAAATCTCAAAAATTATGAATAAGGCCTAGAAGTGATAAGTCAAGTTGCTGAATAGGGTAACTTTAGCATCATAGGTTAATCTAGAATAAAAACCTTACTGTGTTACAAATAATCATTTTGTAATATTGTGAGTTGATTGTTTATTTAGGAGAACTTCATTTACACTTAACTTGTCCATTTCTCAAGCTCTTCCAACACACCTTTAATGAATGAATTGGATAAGTTCAAGCTCATGTTGTGATTTATTTTCCTGCAATGAAGTCATTATCAAGATTTGCATTTGTTGTTTGTCATCCATAGTTTAGGCTTTGCTCTGTTTTAAATAACCAGTAGCTTCTTTTCACCAGCACTTAGTTCTTTCCCTTTTCAAACATAAAACCATAAAACCAAAAACATCACAAAACACTAAACACAACGTAGTGAGAAACAAATACCTAGGCACATATAGTGCACCACACTTCAGCAATTTACTAGCCCTGGTTGAAAATTAATGAACTCAAGTTAGGACACTAAGTTGAGCACAAACAAACATTACGCCGAAATGTTGCCTCTGGTTGGGCTGCCCATTCATACAACATAGTCGGTGATCTAGCCCAATCTCCTGCTACCATTTCAACACTGGAACTACTCCAGTCGTGTCCTTCTCAAAAGAGGGCTCTACAATCTACCATGGGCGTTGTAGATCCTCCTGATGACCAATTGATTTTTTTCGACACCCGTCAGTCAGACCATCCCCCTCTTCCTCCTTTGGTTGCTTTCCAAATCCCATTCAAAATTCGAAACGCCAATGTTTCTCGGTGTATTATTGATGAGGCAGCATCTACCTGCGTAATGTCCACTTCGGTTTTGAAACAATTCGAATCCCCTGAACTGGCCCCTTCCACCATCACCCTTCGCGTATGGGATGGCCATGCCTCCCAGCCCATTGGCCTATTCCGTAACTGTCCTATCACCCTTGCCGGCAAGACTGTTTGTGTCAATGTTGAAGTTATCGATGCCCCCCTTGACTACAACATCCTTTTGGGGTGTATTTACACCTATGCCATGTCTGTCGTCCCATCCGCAGTCCACCGCAAGATGTTCTTTCCACACAATGGCAAGATTTTTACCATTGACCAATTGACTTACAATGAACCAAAGTCTCCGCCCTCCCCTGAGTCCACCATCTCTACTGTTACCAACAAGAAAATTGTTGATTCTTTGACCAGTGTTTCCCCTGGCGTCTACAAAGACTCCTCCTTGCTTGGAACCTTTTTGGACTCTCCTCCCGTCTCTGATCCTAACTCCGCAAACGTTTTCATGATGCAATCATCTTGGGATAACCTTACAGAACCCACTTTGGCTAGTCAGCAACCTCAACCTCATCCAGCTCCTAGCCCTTCACCCCTGTTAGCCACCCTTCTTCCTTCTGAATCTTCTTCTAAATACACTCCTCCTGGGTCGATTTCACCCGAAATCAACCCCCTTAGCACCATTCCTCCTGGCCATTTCCATGCTGGTAAGATCCCTTTCCTTGCTCCCCCTACCGGAGCTTATTCGGTCCCTACCTTGGCTACCTTATCCCTTCCCAACTTGACCTTAGGTATACCCATCTGGTATCTTGACCCTCCAGCCACTACTCCTCCAAGTCAACCTAAAACATATATTACTTTGACCCCGATTCAACCAATCCCCACGAATTCTCTTGCTACACTAGTACCTCAATCACCTCAACAAGCACTGCCTCCTGTTGCAATCGCTTCGAGTAAAACTGGCAAAGCTCGTAGGGGGGCATCAAAGAAAAAACCTTCCCCGACCAACCATGCCCCTCCTCAGCCTCCCAAGCATCCCATCCAGTGTGCTATGTGTGATTTTGTTGGTCACGCCACTCATACCTGCCCTGAATTACCGCCTCTCAAGACCATGGTTAATGAAATGTTTCCAGAATCAGACATCCCAGAAGTCCATGTCACCATACCAGATTCTACCCCAAAACTTAAGAACTTGCACACCAATCACCCTTGTTCTTTGTGTAATTTCTAAGGACACTATACCCATATTTGCCCCCGCCTTGACGAGTATCGTGCTTCTTTAGCCACATACCACCATTTCGAAGCTGCACTCACCCGTAACCCTTCTTCCCTAACACCATACCACATGTCTACCCCGATTACCATTTCTCCTCCTGATACTGAAATGGCCGAAACTTCTGCTACCATTTCCTACCTTTCCTCATCACCGCGGTTCTCGGCTACCAACCCCTTAGTACCTTCCCCCGACGCTTCGCCTGATCATTCAAATGATCACTCTGTCACCTCACATGACATCGTACCTATGAGCCCTTCCCATCACAATCAAGAGTCTCATCCCTCTACCCCATCAGGTCCACCTCTTCCATCCTCTCTTCCCATCTTCTAGTCCGATGAAGACATCATGGAAGCCATGACCAACCCTGATTTTCCATGGGACGGTATGCACCAACGTGCATATTTCCTCCCACATCAATCCCATGACCAATATGCCCTTGAATCCAAAGACTTCATTCCTGATAAAGTTGATTGGTTCAAAAACCCCATCCCTGCACCTGACGCTTTCGAAGAAGGCAATATGGCTAATATCTCTCCCACCATCAAAATAGACATTTCTGTCAAACCAGGTATTGAATAACATATCACCATGGGTGCCCAATGCACTTCGGAAGAAATTGAAGCCTACACCAAACTCTTCACAGAATTCCGTGATATTTTCGCCTAGTCATACTCAGAAATGCCCGGAATCTATCCTACCATTGTCGAACATCACATCGACACATGGCCTGATGCCATTCCGGTTTGTCAAAAGTTGAGACCCATCCATCCTTCTAGACATGAAGCCATCAAAGCTGAAATCAGCAAGCTCCAGTAGGCTGGTTTCATTTACCCCATCGAATATACGACTTGGGTGTCTAACCCAGTTCCCGTCCTCAAAAAACAAGGCACCATTCGTGTTTGCACTGAATTTTGTAATCTGAACAAAGATTGTCCCAAAGTCAACTTCCCCACACCATTTATTGATCAAATCATTGATGAGTGTGTGGGGCACGAGATTCTCTCCTTTATGGATGGCTTCTCCGGATACAACCAAATTGTTATCCGTCGTGCTGATCAACTTAAAACCGCGTTCATTAGTCCGTGGGGCACTTTCGCATACTGAGTCACGCCATTTGGCCTTAAAAACACCGGCGTTACCTTTCAACAAGCCATGTCCTATTGCTTCCATGACTTAGCCCATATTATCCTTGCCTATTTAGATGACCTTACTACACGTTCTAAACATCAGGCGCAACACCTTCATGACCTGCGTACCATTTTTCTCTGATGCCGCAAGTATAACATTCACCTTAACCCTTTGAAATGTGTCTTCTGTGTTCCCGCCGGTCATCTCCTCGGCTTCATCGTGTCTAAATATGGGATAACTCTCGACCCTTTGAAGGTTCAAGCCATTCTTGAACTTCATATGCCTCGTACCTTACGCCAGCTACAAAGTCTCCAAGGCAAAGCTAATTTTCTTCGTCGATTCGTTCCTCACTACACCACTACCGCACATGGTTTCCTTAGACTTCTTCAATATCACACCCCTTTTGTCTGGGATACATATGCTCAAGAGTCTTTTTATGCCCTCAAGCATGCTCTCACATCCGCTCCCTTGATCCGTCCCCCTGACTTTGACCGAGATTTCATCCTATACATCTCCACTTCCACCCATTCGGTTGCTGGTGTCCTTATCCAGGAGGATCATAACTGTGTCAAACATGTGATCTATTATGTGAGTAAGAACCTTGCCGATCCACCTGTGTCCTACTCGCATGAAGAAAAAATAGCACTAACTGTCGTGTTCTCGGTCCAAAAACTGCGTCATTATATCCTCATGTGTTGCACCAAGGTTGTGACTAATTCCAACCCCATGGCTTTCCTATTGAGTCGCCGCATCCTCAATGGGAAGTACGCCCGTTGGGTTGTTATACTCCAAGAATTCGACCTTGAATTTGTCACCCCAAAAAGTAAGAAAGGTTTAGTCCTAGTTGAACTCATTTCTGATTTGCCTACCAGGACGCAAGATACTCCAATTAATGATGCTCTTCCGGATGAACATTTGTTTGCCATCATCACCGACGATCCTTGGTACGGTGACATCCTTACTTACGAACCCAAAAGTTCGCCCTTCATATTGATCGTGATGCTCGACAATGTATCCGACACCAAGCCTCTCACTACCTTCTAATTGGCAACGACCTTTATCGTCGCGGAATAGATACTGTCCTTCGTCGTTGCCTGACACACGCTGAAGCCGAGCATGTCCTCAATGCCTGTCATAGCGGCGCTTGTGGTGACCACCTCTCCAGCCTCGCCATCGCTAAAAAAATCATGCGTGTTGGGTATTTTTGGCCTTCTATCTTCAGTGATTGCATTGAAGCAGTCAAACACTGTTCCAATTGCGAACATTTCTCCCCCAAGGTGCGAGCTCCTCCTACTCCTCTCCATCCTGTCGTCACCGCCGGTCCTTTTTGTAAATGGGCCATCGACTTTATGGAATGCCGACCCCCATCTACTAGTAACCACAAATATATCATTGTGGCGGTTGACTATTTCACTAAATGGGCTGAAGCTATGCCAACATTTAACAATACGACAGCCACTGCAGCCCTCTTTTTCTTTAACCATGTCATTGCTTGATTCAGAGTTCCAAAACAGTTAGTCTCAGACCATGGCCGAAATTTCGAAGATCATATTTGGCAGGAGCTATCCTCCCTATTGGGTTTTGAGCACCAATATTCATCTTCTTACTACCCCCAAGGTAATGGCCAAGTTGAAGTGGTGAACAAAACTCTTAAGACCATGCTTCAACGAATGGTGAATAAGCACAAACCCAATTGGCATCTCATTCTCTTCCCTACTTTGTGGACTTATCGTACTTCTATTAAAACTTCCACCGGTTTCACTCCTTTCCACCTTATCTTCGGCGAGGAGGCAGTCTTACCAATCGAGTGTGAAATCCCTTCCCTTCACTTGGCCATCGAACTTCTCCCTGATATCCAACCTCTTGAACAACGACTTATCATGCTCGAGCGTGCCTCTGAAGACCGTCGTGTTGCATTGCAAACTCTTGAAGCGACCAAAAAGCACACCAAAGCTCAGTATGACTGAAAAGTCCACCCTCGTACCTTTCATGAAGGTGATCTCGTTCTAGTATATGACCAGGCCCACGATATCCTCGGTCATGGGAAGTTAGACTCATTATGGCTAGGTCCTTACATCACCAGTAAAGAACTTGGTAAGGGGGCATATATTTTAGAGGACTTTGAAGGCCATATCCTTCCTAATCCTCGCAATGCACTCTATCTTAAGAGATATGACCCCCAGCATTTTCCCTGCCAAATGAGGGTTTTCTTCTCTTCTAGATAGCCAGAATCTGTTTGTTTTGCATTTTGTCACTTCACTAGGACACCTGTCCTCCACGAAGCATTACTTCACCTCCCCTCAAAATCGGATTTTCTCACTTACTACACATTTCATTGGGGGCACCACCTTGCCTCCACACTCATTCCTATTTGTGTCAATTTCCGTCATGAGATACCATTTTGTACTCGTGTTCTTTGTGATCCCCTTTGGATCATCCCTCCTTCCCTCATCATCATTAGTCTCTAGCTATTCGTCACTTTACTCTTTTCCCTCGTGCCTCAGTTGGGGTTTCCTTATTGCCTCACGTATGGTGGACCCACTTCTGTCGACCTCAGCTCATTTACTTCAGAAGCCAGGTCTAGGGGGAAATGTACTTTGGTTCGAGCTCTTCTCAGCCTGATCGTGATCTAGACACTTGATGGTCCAGTGATGCAAAAATAGCTATTGGTGATTCTCGGGCGTGTGTGAGATGTCTCAACCCTCATTAGGAGGTGGACCTGCAGGTAGCCCCCCACATGCCCGGATGACTTCTTCATTTCCGCCCTTGATGCAGTGCCTCTCATTTGATGATATCAGCCTCAACCGCTCGTAGCGCCTCTTCGATTTGCATATATCAATAAGATTTTGTGAGCCCTTCCCCGTGTGTAGGGGGCATTTGGGTATACTTGTGTCTCATGTACTAAAATATTCTTGTATAAGTCCTGAAGGTTATTCCAGGCATCACATGTATGTGGGATTCATAATTTTTATCTGGCTCATGTTTAGGCCAGAACATTCTTCATTATTGCGTTCCGTGGTTTTCTGGGTGCCTTATTCTTTGTACTATTGTATCGGCGGGCATAGGTATGCCTCCCCTGCCACCTTTAACACTAGTACTACTTTATCACCTAAAGACTTGTTGCACCTATAAGTCTCATCTCCTCCGGGTCTAATCCTTTAGCACATTAGACTACCTTACATTCCTCTCTCTCACTTCCCTCTTAATGCCTAGTGATTGAGTTCTTACAACGTACTTCAGTCATACGATTTGCTCCTAACACTCGTACGTTGGGGGGCAATCTGTTACACCACTTTTTTGGTCATCTAACCCATTATCATTAGATGAACATAAGTACACCATGTAAGACCAATTTTACCCCAAGTAAAATTGATTTCACCATATAAAATAACATTTGTCCATATTTCCTAGTCATATTTAACCCAAAACAAGGAAATTGATTAAATAAATCATCATTTATTTAATTATTTCCTAGGAATAATTTATTCAAATCATTATTTAATAATATTCGTAGTTAAATTGGACTAAATAATTTGTAAATAAATAAATAAATCATTATTTATTTAATTATATTCCCATCATCTCCCTAAAATAATAAATAAATCATTTATTTATTTATTGTTTATAAATAAAGGAATTGACCCAAGTCAAAAGAAATTTTCCCTCCAACAAATATAATTAAATATTCCTAAAGGGTGATTCTAGAATGTGATTAATAATATTTTATTCATGCACCGAGTTCTAGAACACCCCAATATTTTGTTATAAATAGAAGGGTTTTCCCCATTCATTAGTCACCTTCATTGCATTAGATCACCCTGGATCTACTCTTGGTCACCATTTTCCATTTTTCTTTATGAACTCCCATTGAGTTCTATGTCTTTTTTTCTACACCAATAAGAGAGAGGAATGTTAGATCTGAAACACTGAGGACTTTCAAGAACCCATCCCACTGAGGAGAACCAGAAAACATCTATATTGTTTTCCTCTCAGGTGCCCCATTCTTTAATATAATATAAAATTATTTTAAATACATTATTCTTGTCTTGTCTATTGATGCATGGAGCCATATTGTATTTTATCTGCTTAATGTCTTTTGTGCTTAGATCTGAATTTGTGCAGCAAACTTAAAGATATTTTGTAGCCATAATCGATGTTCGGGATATTTTTTATGCGTAGCTAAAATGATCTTTTATGAAGAAAGATTCGCCACGATGTTAATTGGCCTGCTATGCCAACCAAGCTCCCCTCTGACATTCCCAAGTTTGAAGGCATTGCTAGTGAAGATCCCTCCAACCATATCTGATCTTTCCACATGTGGTGTTCATCCAATTCTATTACCGATGATTCCATCCGTCTTTGGTTGTTCCAACGCACGCTTACTGGTGAATCTTCTAAGTGGTATGTTGACCAGCCCACCTCTTCCCATACCACCTTTGCGACCCTTGCCTATGCCTTCTTATCTTATTTCCAGATTCCCTCTTGTTATGACACCGGTATTGAGATTTTTACTTCTTTCTGTCAATCGTCTGCGACCCGCCTATTTGATCATGTTAAAGAATGGTGGAGGAGAAAGAGCCTATGTCAAGCCCCTACCTTCGAAGACCATGTCTATATGGACTGGTTCCTTCGCTCTCTCTTACCTCCCATTGGAAAAGATGTCACATCCCACTTCCCTCAAACCGAAGAAGTTGCCCTCTAAATAGTCTTGAAATATGACCTGATCTATGCTCAATCTGGTTATGTTTTTACCATCCTTCCTGACCTCCCCAGACCCAATGGCACTAATGCACCGGGGGCACCTCACGCCACCGATAGTATCGTTGGAGCTCTCTCTCATCCACCCACTCAACCTCCCATGAACTATGGTTTTCCTGGGGGAGGGGGCACCTCCCCCTGCACTTCTCACCCTCCCGGTAGCACGCATCCAGGATCCGGCATGCCTCCTCTTTCTGCCCAACCTCAGGTTTACCACACTATTACCCAACCTCATTCTCATCCATATCCACAGCCTAGTGCTCCAGCTCCTCTAGCATTCGCACCCCCACCTCCCTGGTCTTCTCAACCCCCGCAACAGTAGTCACCGCCCCCTCAAGAGCAGGTGGGTGCACAGCTGGGATTTGTGGCTACCCAACCACCTCACGGACCGGTAACCACTCAAAATCATCCATCTGGTACCTCTGATTACCAGATCCTCATGATGAACTCTGACCAACCTATAACCGTCAACCTTAGCCTTCAAACTCAGTCTCGTCTGTACCCTCAGCCTCTTGCTCCATCTATCCCTAAGTCACCTTCTTCAGGTTCTATAGAGCCTCTTTCAACAACTAATGGTCCCTTGCATATCCCTCCACCCAAAGCTGAGGTTCATACCATGACTCCTGAGGGTCCATTACGCCGCAATGATGCTTCTAACCAAGCTGCCCATTCCTATAGCATAGTAGATGAGCTGGCCCAATCTCATGCTTCCATTTCAACGCTGGAACTCCTCCAGTCATGCCCCTCTCAAAGAAAATCTCTACTATCTACCCTGGGTGCTGTAGATCCCACATATGACGAATTGATTTTTTTCGATGCCCATCAGTGAGAGTCTCCTCCTCTGCCTGCTTCCCTAGCTTTCCAAATCCCATTCAAAATATGGAACACTAAAATTTCCCAGTGCATCATCGATGAGGGGGCATCCACCTGTGTGATGTCCGCTTCGGTTTGGAAACAAATCGGATCTCTTGAGTTGGCCCCTCCCACGATCACTCTTTGCGCGTGGGATGGCCATGCCTCCCAGCCCATTGGCCTATTCCGTAACTGTCCTATCACCCTTGCCGGCAAGACTATTTGTGTCAACGTTGAAGTTATCGACGCCCCTCTTGACTACAACATCCTTTTGGGGCATAGTTACACCTATGCCATGTCAGCCGTCCCATCCGCAGTCCACCGCAAGATGTTTTTCCCTCATAATGGCAAGATGGTCACCATTTCCCATTTTGCTTTGTGAACTCCCATTGAGTTATATTTTTGTTTTTCTACACCAATAAGAGATAGGAATGATACGTCAATGATGCACCAGAAAATGTTAGCGTTTTGAATTTTGACTGATATTTGGAAAGCTATGGAAGCAGGAAGAGGAGGAGACTTTGACTGAAGGGCATCAAAAACAATCAATTGGTCATCTGCTGGATCTACAGTGCCCAGGGTAGATAGTAGAGCTTTTCTTTGGGAGGGGCACGACTGGAGGAGTTCTAGCGTTGAAATGGAAACATGAGATTGGGCCAGCTCATCTACTATGCTAAACGAATGGGAAGCTCGGTCAGAAGCATTATTTCGGCATAATGGTCCCTTAGGAATCTTGGTATGAACCTCGGCGTTGGGCGGAGGGATATGCAAGGGACCATTAGTTGTCGAAAGAGGCTCTGTAGAACCTAAAGAAGGTGACTCGGGGGCAGATGGAGCAAGAGGCTGGGGGTACAGATGGGACTGAGTTTGAAGGTTAAGGTCGACAGTTATAGGTTGGTCAGAGTTCATCATGAGGATCTAGTAATCAGAGGTACAAGATGGAGGAGGTTGAGTGGTTACTGGTCTGTGAGGTGGTTGGGTAGCCACAAATCCTTACTGTGCATCCACTTGCTCTTGAGGGGGTGGTGAATGCTGTTGCGGGGGTTGAAAAGACAAGGGAGGCGGAGGTGTGAATGTTGGAGCACTAGGCTATGGATATGGATGATAATGAGGTTGGGCAGAAACACGAGGCATGCTGGATCCTGGATGCGTGCTACTGGGAGGGGGAGAAGTGCAGGAGGTGGTGTCCCCTCCCCCAGGAAAACCATAGCTCATGGGAGGTTGGGCTGATGGAGGAGAGAGAGCTCCAACAATACTTTCGGTGGCATGAGGTGCCCCCGGTGTATTACTGCCATCGGGTCTGGGGAGGTCAGGAAGAACAGTATAAACATAACCAGATTGAGGATAGATCAGGTCATATTTCAAGGCTATTTGGAGGGCGGCTTCTTTGGTTTGAGGAAAATGGGATGCGACATCTTTTCCGATGGCGAGTAAGAGAGATCTAAGGAACCAATCCATGTAGACACGGTCTTCGAAGGTAGGGGCTTGACATAGGCTCTTTCTTCTCCACCATTCTTTAACATGATCGAATAGGTGGGTCGCGGATGATTTATGGAAAGAAGTCAAAATTTTGATACGAGTGTCATAACGAGGGGGAAGCTGGAAATAAGATAAGAAGGCATGGGCAAGGGTCGCAAAGGTGGTATGGGAAGAGGCGGGCTGGTCAACATACCACTTAGAAGCTTCACCTGTAAGTGTGCGTTGGAACAACTGAAGACGAATGGAGTCATCAGTAATGGAATTGGAGGAACATCACATATGGAAGGATCAGACATGGTTGGAGGGATCGTCACTAGCAAGGCCTTCAAACTTGGGAATGTTAGAGGGGAGCTTGGTTGGCATAGCAGGCCAACCGACATCGTGGCAAATAGGATCATTGATCAGCTGATTGAAATCAGGGAGACTGAGGCCAGCCATATAAGGGAGTAATGGGAAAGTCGAGGTAGGTCCTGTACGGGTTCCACTGGAAACGTACCCAGCAGTAGAACTAGGGTTAGGGCTAGGTCCGGAACTAGACATGGTGAAGGTAACAGGGGGGGAACCAAGAGGAGGGGGAAAACCCAAACAATCAGAGGAAGAGTCAGAGTGCAGACTCAGGGGAGGACTTGCTCGATGATGACGGGAAGGAGGAATTTGACTGACCGGAAACTGAGGGTGAAGGCCAAGAATTCTCCGGGAGAAGTGCCTTGTGGGCGCAACGATGACGGGAAGAAGAAAATCTAACAAGGGCAGAGAGGGACAAAATCAAGTGAGGTCAAGGGTTGAGACATGTAGTGACAATTGATTTTAAAGTCTTTTCCAGGCAGTGTTAACCAGGCTCTTCTTCACTTAGGGTCAGTGTGTGGCGTGTGTTAATTTTAATCGTTTAAACCCAAACGTTTTGAGAGTAAAAGAAAAAGTGTTCTGTGTAACTGAAAATAAATCTGCAGGAAATAAAATGAAAAGAACAGAAAATTAACAACTACTAATGCATCAATGTAACCCAAGAAGGCGGGTCTCTCAAAACTAGTCTATAAGAGGGAAAAAAATAAGCCAAGCATGCAAAAAGGAGGCCAATAGATATAATATCAGGAGGGACTGGGATCTAAAGGAGAAATCTGCTAAAAAGTGGTGCAGAGAACAGCAAATAGGCAGAGGAAAGGTTGCTGCTAAAAAGGAGGAGATCAGCTAAAAATAGAAGAGACAAGGTGGTGGCTGTGGAAAGGAACCCAAAAAAAACGATATGAGGTGATTGGAGAGGGAGAAGAGCTAATCTAAAGGGATCTGAAAAGGAGGTATCAAATATGAGAAAAATAAGGCTGAAACTCTAAAAATTCAGACTTCTGAAATAGCAAAGACTCTGCCACAAAAAGTGGAGGGTACTAGAGCCCTAAGAGGCAAGATTTCCTCTTAGTTGAGTGAAGAAGATCGGAAACAGGTCTAAACGGGCAGAGATGGACGCTGGAAAACCCTGACAGAAGCTTCAGACAAACCCAGAAAAAGTGCTGAAAAATTTGCAGAAAAAGTGCAGGTCGTAGGTTTTGACCTTTTTACAGTCCAGGTCATAGGTTTGGGGCAGAAAAGTGTGTCCTCAAGCTCAGGTCGCACTTTTTTGGCCGATAAGTGTGACCTGCAGATCTGGCTCTTTCGGTGGCAGATTTTAGAAAAAAAATTGTCTCAGTTGCGGTTGATGTCTGTCAACTGCACAATAAGGCCAAAAACACACGGAAGTTAAAAATTTGACTGTTTGAGAGTTTTAGAGGTGGAAAGCACCATAAAAATAGGAAAAACGAGAAATGGAAGAGAAACACTAGGATCTGAAACAACTGGATATGTAGGAATAGATAAAACGACAGCAGTCGTAAAATAAAACCCGTGTGGAGTTGCCAATTGTCAGTATGAATCTTTCGTCATAAAAGATCACTTTAGCTATGCATAACAAATAGCCCTAACACCGATTATGGCTGCAAAATATCTTTAAGTCTGCTGCACAAAAAGACATTAAGTAGATAAAGTATAATATGGCTCCATGCATCGAATAGAAAAGACCAAAACAAAGTGTTTAAAAGAATGATTTGTATTATATTAAAGAATGGGGCACCTGAGAGGAAAAAAAGGAAGGTGTTTTCCGGTTCTCCTCAATGGGATGGGTTCTTGAAAGTCCTCAGCGTTTCATATCTAAAATTCCTCTCTCTTATTGTGGTAGAAAACCCTGACAAACATAGAACTCAATGGGAGCTCACAAAGCAAAAATGGAAAATGGTGACCAATAATAGATCAAGTGTGATCTAATGCAATGAAGGTGATTAATGAATGGGGAAAACCCTTCTATTTATAAAAAAATATTCGGGCGGTCTAGAAATCGATGCATGAATAAAATATTATTAATTGAATCTAGAAGCACCCTTTAGGAATATTTTATTATATTTGTTGGAGGGAAAAGGATTTTTGACTTGGGTCAATTCCTTTATTTATAAATAATAAATAAATGAATGATTTATTTATCATTTTATGGAAATGATGGGAATATAATTAAATAAATAATGGTTTATTTAATTGTTTATGGATGATTTAGTCAAGTTTAATTAAGAATATTATTTAAATAATGATTTAAATAACTTATTCTTAGCAAATAATTAAATAGATAAGGATTTATTTAATTAATTTCCTTGTTTTGGGTTAAATATGACCAGGAAATATAAACAAATAAGTTATTTTATATGGTGAAAGAAATTTTACTTAGGGTAAAATTGGTCTTACATGGTGTACTTCGGTTCATCTAATAATAATGGGTTAGATGACCAAAAAATGGTGTAACAACTATGTTGACATATTGTTTTCTTGATGGATTATAATTCTATTTCTATCCAACCACATTTGCAGACATATGATGGTCAAACCCTTTTGTATACAAGAATATTGATGCTCATCCTTGCCACAACATTACATTCCTCTTCTTGTCTTGACATATGAAATGTGATCTCAGTTTTCTTTATTTCACATTAAACTTTGAATAAATAATAATTAAAATATCATGGGATTGGGACAATGAGGAGTGATTTTCCTTCCATTTGAAACTAGTTTTATGCTTCCAGGAAAGATGCATATTTTATGAGTGATCTACCTTCTGGTTTAGTCTTGTTAACACATGGTAGAAATCAACAAAATAAATAATTTTTCCTCTCATTTGATTCTTGAGATTATTATTGCAATATTAAGAACCACTTCACTAAATAAATTTGGCATGTATCTCATACTAAGAGAAGAATATCTGGTGATGATTAGTTAATCAAATATTTGATGCCTCCATAGACCCCACCCATCCAAAATTGCTTCTATTCCCCCAGGATCAAGCACATCCTCCCCCCTCCACACAATGGCCAGTTTTGGATTTCCCTTTGAGGCCTTATTGTGAAAAATTATTTTTTTGAGATCTCTCAGCTTAGGGATTCATGCTCGTCCATTCAAATTTTCCACCTCCACTTTCGCCATTATAATATGCTTCCTAAGTGGAATCAAGAATAAAGTGAATCTGTAGCACTCTTATTTCATAACATCATATATAAAACTTGAAATATATATTAATGCGTGTAGAACTAAAAGTAATTAATGAAATGATCAGAGTGCTACAGGGAAATGGTCACTCTCTATTTTAATGGATGGAAGATCCATTCCTTCAGCTTCAGAATGACAAGCTTATCCACTAATAGATGTATGTGCCATCCATCCTAGTAATAGATATTTGATCCAAACCTTTTCCTTCTACTATAGCATATGGATATTATCCCTCTTCATTCCATTAGCTTGTATTGTTTCCATCAACATCCATGAACTTTTGCTGCTACTATTTGGACATATTTTTTTCTTGATTGATGATAATTTTGATTTCTATCCAACCACATTTGCAAAAATATGATGGTCAAAACCTTTTGTATACAAGAATATTGATGCTCATCCTTACCAAAAGATTGCATTCCTCTTATTGTCTTGACATATTAACTGTGATCTTGGTTTTCTTTATTTCACATTAAACTTTGAATAAATAATAATTAAGAGATCATGGGATAGGGACAATGAGTGATTTTCCTTCTATTTGCAACTAGTTTTATGCTTCCAGGAAAGATTCCATATTTTCTGAGTGATCTACCTTCTAGTTTAGTCTTCTTAACACATGGTAGAAATCAACAAAATCAATTTTTTTTCCTCTCGTTTGATTCTTGAGATTATTCTTGCAAGATTAAGAACCACTTCACTAAATAAATTTCGTATGTATCTCATACTAAGAGAAGAATATCTGGTGATGATTATTTAATCAAATATTTGATGCCTCCCTAGACCCCACCCACTCAAAATTGCTTCTATTCCCCCAGGATAAAGCACATCCTCCCCCCTCCACACACTGGGTAGTTTTGGATTTCCCTTTGAGGCCTTATTGAGAAACAGTATTTTTTTGAGATCTCTCATATTATGGATTTTTCCTCGTCCATTCAAATTTTCCACCTCCACTTTCACCACTATAATATGATTCCTAAGTGGAATCAAGAATAAAGTGAATCTGTAGCACTCTGATTTCATAACAGCGTATAGAAAACTTGAAATATAAATTAATGCGCATAGAGCTAAAAGTAATTAATGAAATGATCAGAGTGCTACAGGGAAATGGTCACTCTGTATTTTAATGGATGGAAGATCCATTCCTTCAGCTTCAGAATGATAAATTGATCCACTAATAGTTCTATGTGCCATCCATCCTAGCTATAGATATTTGATCCAAACCTTTTCCTTTTGCTCTAGCATATGGATATTATGCCTCTTCATTCCATTAGATTGTATTGTTTCCATCGACATCCATGAACTTTTGCTGCTACTATTTTGACATATTGTTTTCTTGATGGATGATAATTCTATTTCTATCCAACCACATTTGCAGACATATGATGGTCAAACCCTTTTGTATACAAGAATATTTATGCTCATCCTTGCCACAATATTACATTCCTCCTCTTGTCTTGACATATGAACTATGATCTCGGTTTTCTTTATTTCAAATTATACTTTGAATAAATAATAATTAAGAGATCATGGGATAGGGACAATGAGGAGTGCTTTTACTTCCATTTGCAACTAGTTTTATGCTTCCAGGAAAGATGCCATATTTGTTGAGTGATCTACCTTCTAGTTTAGTCTTTTTAACACATGGTAGAAATCAACCAAATCAATTTTTTTTCCTCTCGTTTAATTCTTGAGATTATTCTTGCAAGATTAAGAACCACTTCACTAAATAAATTTGGCATGTATCTAATACTAAGAGAAGAATATCTAATGATGATTAGTTAATAAAATATTTGATGCCTCCCTAGACCCCACACACCCAAAATTGCTTCTATTCCCCCCGATATCAAGCACACCCCCCCCCCGCCCTCCACACATTGGGCAGTTTTGGATTTCCCTTTGAGGCTTTATTGAGAAAGAGTAATTTTTTGAGATCTCTCATCTTAGGGATTCGTCCTCATCCATTCAAATTTTCCACCTCCACTTTCACCACTATAATATTCTTCCTAAGTGGAATCAAGAATAAAGTGAATCTGTAGCACTCTGATTTCATAACAACGTATAGAAAAATTGAAATATAAATTAATGCACATAGAGCTAAAAGTAATTAATGAAATAGGAGTGCTACAGGGAAATGGTCACTCTGTGTTTTAATGGATGGAAGATCCATTCCTTCAGCTTCAGAATGAAAAGATGATCCACTAATAGATCTATCTGCCATCCATCCTAGTAATAAATTTTTGATCCAAGCCTTTTCCTTCTACTCTAGCATATGGATATTATGCCTCTTCTTTCCATTAGCTTGTATTGTTTCCATCAACATCCATGAAATTTTGCTACTACTATTTTGACATATTGTTTTCTTGATGGATGATAATTCTATTTCTAGCCAACCACATTTGCAGACATATGAATTTAGGCATGCCCTATGAGGCGTGTTTTAGAATTTGGTTTGTTACTTTGTTAATAAAATTTTGTTTGTATTTTTTATGCCATGAAGTGAACATATCTTCCCACGTTGAATACATTTCCTTTTTGTTATCAATTTCTTCAAAACCATAACACAAAATTTGAAAATTGAAGTCACAATCGAAGATTCCTCTTTGATTCTCTTCATCTTTTTTATCCAAGACACATCTTGAAGTGTCTTGGATATCAATTTTTCTGTAAATGTTTTGTTGTTAATAGACGATTATGAACTATAGTCTAATTAAAAATATCAACCTTTGGAAAACCATCATTTTTCTAAATGTAATTTTGAATCCTGGTATAGGGAGGAAACAACATCTCTGAAATTAGAGAAATGTAACCCAAATTTACTATGTATTCAATACAATTTACCCCATCCATGGCTGTCAAGAGTGAGTTTATCTATAAAAGACTACTAATAGTAAAATTCAAGCCCAAACGTTGGTGCAGAAAGATCAAGATGATGACCTGATGAACAAAAAGACTACTAATCGTACAATTCAAGCCAAACAATTGAACACAGAATGGCCTTCCATGAGCTATACCATTCAATTTCATTTGGAAAAAAACTAGTTGAGGGAGAAATTTATTTTAACTAGAATTTGATGTAATAGCTATGACATATGTTTCCCTATTCAATCAAAATGGTATGAAACCAATCTAATCGAGAGCTGCAGTCGAAGCCTACAGGAGACCTTTGATGAAAAGTGTAAATAGTTTGGATTTATAGCTATTAAACTTCTGGATTTTGGCTTACCTCTTGCAAATCACCCACAAAGCACCTGCATTCACCATTGACTAGCACAGAGCACATGCATTCACCGCACTGTTAGGCTCGCTCAAATTTGAAGCAATCACCAACGTCCAGCACATTTGGAATGGTAAACTTATTAAAAAATAATAATTACAGAGTGTTGTTAGACTCACCAAAGTAATCACAGCACACTTGAGGCATTTGGACTCAGCAAATTTATAAAAAAAATATAATTATAGTTGCAATCCAAGGGCCAACACCACTGTCCAAACTCCTCCTCACGGTGTGGGTTTAGCTCCATGGCACCAGGGAAATGGACCATCTTGTACCTTGGTACTCTAAATGCTTTTCCAGGCAGCTATCGTCTCCCGAAACTAGATGTTGATTCTTGTTGCCTCGTCAATGCGTGCAGTTGTCATCAGTCGATGCATGTAGAGTCATCCAAACTAGATCTTGTAATTTTTCACCTCCAACAGTCGATCTGGTAATTTCTCACCTCCAAAAGTCAACTTCCAAGCCCCAACCTGCCCTAAACTGTTGAAAAATGGGGGCGAATCACTTCAATCCCTCCCCCGACCTAGTAAATTCCAGCGAAATCTTTGTTGCACCTCCAACTTCCAAGCCCCAACCAGTGAAAATGGGGCGAATCACTCCGACCCCTCCCTCCCACCTAGTAAATCTAGGCGAATGCCATTGAAATCTGCTCCAAACCAGAAAATCGGGAGGCGAATTCCATGGTTTTAGTTTTATGCACATTTATTTTGGTTGGATAACACTTAATAATTAATTATTTTTAAAATAATTATAGGGCTAACTTTATAAAACTATATAAAATGGGTTTTATATAAAAAATTCACCCTATCAAAATTTAAAACCCCTTAAAATTCGCCCTCGGGCTAAAATTCACCCCTAAAATTTTCCCTAACAAATGTGTTATGGCTCCCTTGGGTCTCTAGATGGTAGAAACAAGCTAAGACTCTTCCTTAACTTCTCCCTTTCGAGACTTGACAACTGAGTAGATCTACAAATATTCAGGCTTGATGGATTGAGCTTCACACTTACAGATGCATTATGGTTGTATTGGGTCTCTAAATGGTAGAAACAAGCTAAGACTCTCCCTTAAATTCTCTCTTTCGAAGCTTGACAACTGAGTAGATCTACAAATCTTCAGGCTTGATGGATTGAGCTAGTACTTTCATACCATTTCATATTTTAGAGGTAGAGATTAAAACGTTTTAAAAACACAACAAAAATAAAACATAACATGCCACGTCAAAATTGTTGGTCTTTACAGCTCTTTTAATAATAGAAAGCTATTTTGCCACACCAAGAATAGTTGCTTGACCAAATATTAACAACTATATAGTCAAACATCTAGATCATTCGCACATCATTCGAAACCACTACGTGTGCCCTGATCTAGATTATTCGAAACCACTACGTGTGCCCTACATTTATTAGAACTATATAGAAGCTAGAAGAGCAATTCAAGAATTAAATGTGTGCACTACACTACCTAGAACTAAATAGAAGCTAGAAGACGAAGTCAAGAATTATATTTAACAAATTTCGTTAACCTTATCATCTATACTATTGTACCATTTCTTAAATTTCATAAGAGAATTTCATGATAAAAGAATTTTCTACTCGTAGATAAGGATTCATGTCACTGCCAACACTGCAACAAATGATGCTACTAAACTATCCACATTGAAGTGGGATTTAGTAAGTTGTTTTTTATTTTTTAGGGTTTTCGGTTTTAATCTGATAAAACAATTTTTAGTCAATATTTATTTTTGGTTTTTTAAAATTGTTTTTTAAATGTATATATGAATTCAATATTTTATGATTAATGATATACTTAGATTATATAAATTTATAAATTAAACTTACCATTTCAACTTCTATATGATTTTGAATAAATTTACCAAAAAATATGAGAAAAATGTTAGCTAAGTATCGATTCTATAATGTGGAATAAAAACTTAAAAAAAAAATTGAAAAGTAAAAATTAAAATTTCCCAGTAAATCTTAAATACCTCCAGCCATTGGTGTTGAAATGATTCTCCAAATATATTTTGTACGCAAAGCAAAACTAATATGGGTTTGTGGGTTTAAAACCTACAACCCTCTCCTTGCCAAAAGCTTCGTAACCACCCCCAAAAATCAGCTGCTGAAAATTTGTGTAGAAGTATAGAATATGTGTAAACTTTACAACACTGTCACTAGTGAAATAAACAAAATATGCTTGGCTCTCCAACTCTTCTTGCATGCATTCGTGGGTCAGCTAATCAATACAAATTAACTCCAGCCATTGAAATTATAAAGCTTGCATGTGCTCGTTTCCTTCATTTATCGAACAGGCGGATGGAATATTTAGTTGTCAAAAAGATGAGATCACAATAGGAAAATGCTTTATGACCACATACTGTATAGCCAAAAGCAGACTTTTTACAGGAGAAAAATGAGACGAAGTTGCAATAAGGTTTACGAGAAAATATGAAGAAAATCTTGAGGCAAGCAGAAAAGAAAAGATATAGAAAATCTGAAAGGCACTTCCAAGTTGTGCTCACTCTAGCTAGATGGTGTAAAACTGAAGGGGATTGAGTTAGTGAGCTTGGGGACCAAACATAAATCTTTATAGCCAAGCTTTCATCAAGCTTCTGTTGGCTATGTGCCAAATGTTCCACTGATCATGGTAGAGAACTGCAGTGGGAGTAATGGACCGCTTCAGAAGCTCCCAACAAGAAATTAATTAACTGTAGTTGATTTTCGTAATTTAAGGAAATTACTGTAGTTGGTTTCCATAAATTAAGGAAATCACTGCAGTTGGTTTCCAGATATTTACTGCATTTGTTTCCAAAATTAACTGTCTGTTGGGAGAGGGAGCGTAACATTCTCCCACTTGGTCCATACTTCCAAACTTAATGTCTCATCTTAAAACCCATTAATAATCTGTATTAAGTAATAGATACATGAATCATGGCGATAAGTCCTCTAATGACGAGTATTATCTTCCATGTATTACTACGTATTTATTCTTATTAAAATTTATGTGGCAACAATTTCTTAATGAATAAACCCCATGTTTATTCTTGGTCCTACATAGATGAATTCTCTCAACTCAAATTAAGGTGCACATAAATATGAGAAAAACATCACAATAATTAAGAATTTTATTAAAAATAACATTGTTCATACGATGAGAATCTACATAATGGAACCAAGTCCCATATTCATTCCATGATCCTTGAACTTAAACGGTGGCATGCCCTTAGTCAAAGGATCAACGATCATCAATTTAGTGCTAATGTGCTCAATGACCACTTTTTTTTCTTTAACACGTTCCCTTATAACTAAATACTTAATGTCGATGTGTTTATTTCAACTCCCACTTTTTTTATTCTTAGCCATTAAAACAGCAGCTGAATTGTCGCAATATATTCTCAATGGCTTAGAGATAGAATCCATAATTCTAAGCCCAGAAATAAAATTCTTAAGCCAAACACCATCTAAAGTAGCCTCAAAATAGGAGACGAACTCGACTTCCATAGTAGAAGTGGAAATAAAGGTCTGTTTGGCACTCCTCCATGATACAACTCCACCGACCATCATAAAAATGTATCCTGATGTTGATTTGCATGAATCAACACATCCAGCAAAGTCAGAATCTGAGTAGCCAATCACTTCCAAATTGTCCGTCTGTCTATACATAAGCATGTAGTTTTTGGTTCCTTGAAGGTACCTCATTACTTTCTTTTCAGCTCTCCAGTGGTCTAAACCTGGATTACTCTGATATCGTCCCAACATTCCCACAACAAATGCAATGTCAGGTCTTTTGCAGACTTGAGCATACATTAGGCTTCCGACAACAGAAGCATATGGAATGTTCTTCATTTGTTCCCTTTCAAAGTCGTTCTTCGGGCATTGGTTCAAACTGAACCTATCACCCTTCATAATGGGAGCAACACTTGGCGAACAATCCTTCATCTGAAATCTCTCTAAAATTTTATTAATATAGGTTTCTTGAGACAGACCCAAGATGCCTCGAAATATGTCTCTATGAATCTTAATGCCAATGACATAAGATGCCTCACCCATATCCTTCATATCAAAATTATTAGAGAGGAATTGTTTCACCTCATGCAGCAAACCCTTATCATTGGTTGCTAGAAAAATGTCGTCCACATATAAAACAAGAAAATAGATTTTACTCCCACTAAATTTAAGGTATATACATTCATCCATAATGTTTTCTACAAACCTGAAAGAAGAAATTACATTATGAAATTTCAAATACCACTGACAGGATGCTTGTTTTAATCCATATAATGACTTCTTGAGCTTGCAAATAAAATGCTCACCATCACTAGAGGAGAATCCTTCAGGTTGTTTCATGTAAACCTCCCCCTCTAAATCTCCATTGAGAAATGTCGTTTTCACATCCATTTGGTGCAACTCCAAGTCAAATTGGGCTACTAATGCCATAATAATGTGCAAGGAATCTTTCTTAGATACAGGAGAGAAAGTCTCCTTGTAATCGATTCCTTCTTTCTGAGTGAATCCCTTTGCAACGAGTCTTGCCTTGTATCTCTCAATGTTTCCCAATGAGTCTTTCTTTGTCTTAAAGACACATTTACATCCAATGGCTTTTGCACCATTTTGAAACTCAACAAGATCCCAGAATTCGTTACTCTTCATAAAATTCATCTCTTCCTTCATGGAATCCTACCATAATTCTGATTCTTTGCAACTCATGGCTTGTGAAAAAGACTCGGGATCATTTTCGGCTCCAATGTTGTAGTCAGATTCTTGCAGATAAACAACATAATCATCAGGAATTGCTGATCTCTTTGGTCTAGTAGATCTTCTTAATGTTGTCGCACCATCTTCCTGAGAATTATGTGGTTCAACTCGTTGTTCAAAAATTCTTGGCAATTCTGGAACTATCTGATCTATTGGAATGTCATCAACAGCTTGTGGAACTTCAACAATTGGTTGTTCAACACCAGTTTGTACTTGAGGGGTGCTGTGAATAATAACCAATCTTTCACTTGAGGTGGAAGGTTGAGATTCTGAATGATCCTTCTCATAAAATATGTTCCTAGTTTGATCGCTCCCACCGATCAAGTCATTTTCAAGAAACTTTTCATTTCTTGAATCCACAATCCTAGTGCTGTTAGATGGACAATAAAATATGTAACCTTTATATCTTTCAGCATATCCAATGAAATACCCACTAATGGTCCTTGGGTCCAACTTCTTCTCTTGTGGATTATATATTCTCACTTCAGACGAGCATCCCCAAATGCACATATGTCGCAAACTCGGTTTCCAACCTTTCCATAATTCAAATGGCGTTTTAGGAACAACCTTGGTTGGAACTCGGTTTAATATATACACTGTTGTATTAAGTGCTTCAGTCCACAAGAATTTAGGAAGATTGAAGCTGCTAACCATACTCCACACCATGTCCAATAATGTTTGGTTTCTTCTTTCTGCTACACCATTCTGGTTGGGTGAACTAGTCATGGTGTATTGGTCAACAATCCCATGCTCTTGAAGAAATTTTGCAAATGGTCCAGGTGCTTGTCCATCTTCTATGTATCTACCATAATATTCTCCACCTCTATCTGATCTTACAATCTTAATTTTCTTGCCGCATTGATTCTCTACTTCAGCCTTAAACATCTTAAAGGCATCTAATGCTTCGCTCTTTTATGAAGCATGTAGAGATACATATTTCGTGAGTAATCATCTATAAAAGAGATGAAGTATCTCTGACCATGTGAGTCCATGTCTAGACTACATATATCAATATGTATGATCTATAATATGTCTGAACTCCTATTGGCACCTTTCTTTGACTTGTTGGTCTGCTTTCCCTTTATGCAGTCCACACAAGTCTCAAAATCAGTAAAATCTAGAGTATTAAGTACCCCTTCATTTACCAATCTTTTAATTCTTTCTATGGAGATATGACCCAGTCTCTGGTGCCATAATTTAGAGGAATTTTTATCAATAACACATCTTTTAATACCAGTGTGAACATGCATTGAATCATAAGTGACATTGTTTTGTAAATTAATGCAGTAAAGACCATTAGACAGAATACCATTTCCAAAATAATCAGATTTATAAAATAAACTGAAAGATGTTTCTGAAAATTTAAAGGAATATCCAAAAGGTACAAGCCTTGAAACTGAAATCAAGTTTCTAGAAAAACTTGGTACATAAAAGGTCTTTTCTAATTCTAAAACAAAGTCACTACTTAAAGTTAAATAGCATGTTCCTATAGCCTCCACATGCGAGCCCATCTTATTTCCTGATAAGATGCTTTTCTCACTTCCCACTGGCTTCCTTAGGTTTTTCAAACCCTGCAAGGAATTCGAAATGTGAATTTTTGATCCAGAATCAATCCACCAAGTGTTAATATTGACATTAACCATATTATATTCATAACAAACAAACGAGATTGGATTACCTTTGTCTGCAAGCCATTTCTGAAATTTGGCGCATTCCTTCTTCATGTGTCCCTTCTTTTTACAAAAGAAACACTTGGAATCCTTCTTGATATCGGCTTGGGGAGGTATTTTACCTTTCCCTTTCCGATTGGCTTGATATTTTCCCTTTCCTCATGTTGCCAGCATTGCACTTTCTCCCATTTCCATCACCAGTCTCTCTTCCTCTTGAACACACATGGTCATAAGTTCATTAATTGACCATTTATCCTTATGTTTGTTGTATGAGATTTTGAAGGGTCCGTATTGGTGTGGAAGGGTGTTCAGGATGTAGTGCACTAGGAAAGACTCTGATATTTCAACCTCGAGTTTCTTCAATTGAGCTGCAGTGTCCCTCATTTTCATGATGTGCTCGCGCACACCTTTTAGACTGGTGAGCCTTAGGGATGAGAACTTCATAATTAGGGTGCTTGCTAGTGCCTTGTCTGAAGTGATGAATTGATCATCAATGGCTTTCATCAAGTCTCGGAACTTTTCATGCTGTTCAACGGAACCACGAATACCAGCTGAAATTTTAGTCTTAATGAACATCACGCTTAGACGATTAGATCATTCCCATCGTTCATAAAGCGTGACGTCCGTTGCAGTGTTGGTATTATTGAGTGCCGGTGGTTCGTCTTTCCTAATAGCATAGTCTATGTCCATCCAGCCCAAATGAAGGAGAACTCTCTCCTTCCAGACCTTATAGTTATCTCCCTTAAGTTCAGGGATATCAGTACGAATTTCAGAGAAATTTGCAGATTGTACAACTTCATAAATTTAAAAAAATAAACACATATGCTTATGTTAAAATTGAGGCATAAATATAATTTCATGCTTTACCAATGTAAATCATGCTTTAAAAATTGAATCTAATGACATAAACATTATCTGTGGACTAAATTTTTAATTCAAGCAGATTCAATTAATCTTTCAAACTTTATGATAAAACTTATTAGTTCGTAACTCCTGTGGGTAAGTTATGAATATTTTATCCTAATTAATTACTTAAATATAATAAAAATTTATGTGGGATAAAATTTATTACATTTAATATAATTAATTACAATTAATGTCTAAATATTCTTTATGTGATCCTAATCAATCATAATATATAATTTTATTTAATTAGAGATATTGTGGCTATTTTCTAATTAATTAAAATTATATGGATCACTAGACATTATTTTCATAAAATCGACTGATAATTTGCATCAATAAAACTACAACATTCATGCATAACGTTTAACCATGGTTCTTGTATACTCATTCATAATAACATGTTTTAATTAAAACTTAAATAATTAAATCAAGCAAACTAAATATGAGCATATTTTCCAAATTGCAATATAAATAAATATTATATGCATAAAAATTGAGCAGACATATTCCCAAATAAATGTTTTAATTCGGAAAATTTTAAAAAATAAAACATTTAGCCAAACTATGTCTATAATTACCAAGGCAGAGAAAAACTTGGCTCTGATACCAAATGTTCGCTAAATATCGATTCTATAATGCAGAATAAAATCTTAAAAAAAAATCAAAAAGTAAAAATTAAAATTTCCCAGTGAATCTTAAATACCTCCACCCATTGGTGTTGAAATGATTCTTCAAATATATTTTTTACACAAATAAAAACTAATATGGGTTTGTGGGTTTAAAACCTGCAAACCTCTCCTTGCTAAAAGCTTTGTAACCACCACCAAAAATCAGCTGCTGAAAAGTTGTGTAGAAGTATAGAATATGTGTAAACTTCGCAACACTGTCACTAGTGAAATGAAAAAAATATTCTTGGCTCTCCAACTCTTCTTGCATGCATTCGTGGGTTAGCTAATCAATACAAATTAACTCCAGCCATTAAATAATAAAGTTTCATGCGCTCGTTTCCCTCATTTATCGAACAGGCGGATGGAATATTTAGTTGCCAAAAAGATGAGATCGCAATAGGAAAATGCTTTACGGCCACATACTGTATAGCCAAAAGCAGACTTTTTACAGGAGAGAAATGAGACGAAGTTGCAAGAAGGTTTAAACGAGAAAATCTGAAGACAATCTTGAGGCAAGCAGAAAAAAATATATATAGAAAATCTGAAAGGCACTTCCAAGCTCTGCTCACTCTAGCTAGATGGTGTAAAACTGAAGGGGATTGAGTTAGTGAGCTTGGGGACCAAACATAAATCTTTATAGCCAAGCTTCCATCAAGCTTCTATTGGCTATGTGTCAAATGTTCCACTGATCATGGTAGAAAAGTACAGTGGGAGTAATGGACCACTTCAGAAGCTCCCAACAAGAAATTAATGAACTATAGTTGATTTCCGAAATTTAAGGAAATTACTACAGTTGGTTTCCATAAATTAAGGAAATCATTGGAGTTGGTTTCCAAATATTTACTGCAGTTGTTTCTAAAATTAACTGTCCGTTGAGAGAGGGAGCGTAACAAAAAAAAACTTTCGAAACTTATTTCAGGTGGAAGACTTTGATCGTTTTAGAGTCAATCTAATAAATGAACTATTCTAGACTGCATTAAATAACATATACAAATCCATAGTCTAAACCCTAAGGGGATCTTTAATTTGGACATTAAGATGCACTCAAAATTCAACCTGAAATAATTGGGTGGCTTTGATGAAGATGTCAATATGTCTTGTAGTGGAAATGTCAAGTGCAGACACTCGCAACCCGACGAAAGGACGAATAGAAAATGATGTGATTAGGAGGAAGGCGAGAGGTGGTGGAAATAGAATTCTGGAGCCAGTGTAACCACATTGTGATTGTACTAATAAAAAATTAAATTAAAACATATTGGATTCTACTAATAAAAATATTGAATTAAAACATATTACTTATACCAACTACATAGTGATTGTGTACTACAATGTCAAGGTGGCGACACTGTCAACCCCGACGAAAGGACGGATATAAAAATGATGTCGCTAGGAGGAAGAGGAGAGGTGGTGGAAATAGAATGCTGAAGACCATGTAACCACATTGTGATTGTACTAATAAAAATATTGAATTAAAACATATTACTTATACCAATTACATTGTAATTGTGCTAATAAAAATATTGAATTAAAACCTATTACTTATATCAATCACATTACTTATATCAACCACATTATAATTGTGCTAATAAAAATATGACAATAATTACCAAAATATCATTAAAAAAAATTGTTTTTAAACAAAACACCAAATTAATATATAATATACTTTATTTCCGAAATAAAAAATTACTTTTAAATAATAATTCCGTAAAAACCAGAGTTATAAAAGTATCACAATAAAAACCCAGACGGATGATTTTCTTATCCCAATTTTTCATGTGGGAAATGTGGTTACATGACTGCAAAGTGTTAGGTAAAAGACCATGCGTACTTAAACTCGGCTGTCTAATAGAAATTAAATCAGTATTTTACCATTTCCCACCATGGTTACCATTCATTTTGCCACTTACCCTTTCTCATAATTACGATTCATTTTTCCAGTTCGATGTATCCCACCATCTCACGCAACCGGAGTGGTCCCTTACATCACAACCGTTCAGACACAAAACTTGTTACCGTTGATCAATGGTTTTGAGATGAATATTAGTATAAAAAGATTAAAATAAAGAAACGATTCCATATATTTGTGCGTCGGCAGAATTTGAGGATATGGCGATGGAACGACAAATTTGGCGATCCTTCCCGCGACAGTTGGTGAGGACTAACATTCACATGGAAGCAAGGATTTGGAAAAACCTCCCACAGGATTTGCTTTATAAGGTTTTCTCCATGTTCCCCATGCGTGTCCTTGCCAAAATGAGGACTCTTTCCCAAGAATGGAATGAATTGCTAGCTTCCCTCCTGCATATAATTGATTTAAATTTGTCGTTCCACTCCTTCCGAGGATTTTTGGTTCAGATGGAGTGGGTCAGGTAACGCACTGTTGGAACTTGGGTTGTAGAATATTTAGGAGGCGATAGTTCAAACATTAACATTTACAGAGCTTCTTTGCCGGATAACGTCGTCATTGTGGTTACCTGCTGGAATATCTACGGTTCTCATAGAAGAGGAGATAGAATGGATCTTTGCATTGGAAATTTAGGTACTGGGTCTCGTAGACGCCTGACTTGTCCTCAGCTTCTCCAATGGAACTTCATTGCTATGGATTTTGATGCTACCAGGAGGCGCTGCACTGTTCTACTCAGGCTAAACAACATTAATTGGGGACAAGAACCACACAATAGCATTGTGATGGAGATTTATAATTCAGAATTAGATGCATGGACTATGGTTGCCATGATAGTCAGGAAATTTGGCCTACTGGAAAGGGTATCTTCTCTAATGGAAAATTTTACTGGATTACCTCTCAGCCTGGCGTCATTCGCATGATAGCATTGAGTATTGTAGAGAGGCATTGGGCAAAAATTAAGACTGCCTCAGGTTTCCTCATGTAACGTTCTACCAAAACGGTTTGAATTAGGTGGAAGTGATGGGCGAGTGGTGTTAACAGTTTGTAGTCGTCATTGTCCCTGTAGCTGCTTGTGGAGGTTAAGGGAAGGGCCAGGGGCTCCGAAATGGTGTGAACCGAATCCGATCTGGACACCAAAATTCCCTCACTTTTACATTGAGGAAGCAAACAGCAGTGGATGGACAATGATATTCGATCGGGAACTGCAAATAACAATCTGCAATCCAAAGCAAAGATTAATAAGGCGCCACTATTGGAAAGGCATAGGATTCAATCACACATATAACACAAAGATTTCACACATGAAAAATGAGCTGCAGCTCTTCAATTAATCTAAAACATTCTGAATCATTAAATTCTCTTTCTTCTTGAATACAATGAACCTGTGAAGGGTATTTAATCTAATTGACATGCACACACTCTCACACATAACTGAACTTAATCAACTCGGTTAACTCATTTTCTAACTCACTCACAAACTCTAACTGTAACTCAACTCAACTATTTGTTAACTTCTGCACGAGGAAGTAATTATATATTTTAACACTCCTCCTTAATTACGACCGCTAAACTAAAACATAACTCATGACAACTCAAAAATGCCTGCTAGTCTATGTCTCAGCTAGGCTTACAACTCCCAAGTTTATTTTGTGAAGCTCAAACAAATCTACTGCTAATGGTTTTGTAAAGATATCAGCCAATTCATCACTCGTTCTACACGGCTTCAAGTGAGCTTCTCCATTTCTCACAAGTTCTCAAATAAAGTGATATCTAGTATCAATATGCTTGCTCTTTTGATGAAACACACTATTCTTGGATAGTGCAATTGCTGATGTGTTGTCACAGTATATCGTTGTTGATCCTTGTTGTTTCTGCTTGAGTCCATCTAATACTCTTCTTAACCATTCTGCTTGACATGTTGTTGAAGTTGTTGCTACATATTCTACTTCTGCTGATGATAGTGTAACAATAGACTGCTTCTTATATGCCCATGCTATCACTCCTGAACTGAGATGGAAAACATAACTAGATGTGCTTTTCCAATCATCCAAACTTCCTGCAAAATCACTATTTGTATATCCAATCAATTCTTTCTTTTCTGTACTTGCATACATTATGTCATAATCTCTGGTTCCTGCTATGTATCTCAGAATTATTTTTCCAACACTCCAATGTGTGTCTTTTGGAGTCTCCATGAATCTGGAAATCAGACTCACTCCCTGCATAATATCTGGTCTTGTCGCTGTGAGATACATGAGGTTGCCAACCAATATTTTGAATAGAGTTGGATTGACATATGCCCCTTCATCATCCTTACTTAACTTTGTACCCGTTGCAACTGGTGTAGGTACAGGTTTGGAATTGTCCATCCTGAATCTTTTCAGCAAATCTGTTGCATACTTATTTTGACAAATAAAAATTCCTTTTTCATATTTCTCAACTTCAATGCCAAGAAAATATTTCATGAGACCTAGATCTGTCATCTCAAATTCTTTCATCATTCCTGCTTTAAATTCATCTATTTCAAGATCACCTGTAAAAATTATATCATCAACATATAAGAAAACTATCAAAATCTGTCCATGCTCATTTACCTTTGTGTATAAGGTAGGCTCAATGTTGCTTCTGCAAAATCCATTCTTGATCATATAACTGTCAATTCTGCTATACCATGCTCTAGGTGCTTGCTTCAGTCCATAGAGCGCTTTCATCAATCTGTAAACTTTATCTTCTTGTCCTTTAACTTCATAACCTGGAGGCTGCTGCACGTAAATTTCTTCTTCTAAAATTCCATTCAAGAAGGCTGATTTGACATCCATATGATATACTTTCCACTTGTTCTGAGCTGTTGTCGCTAGAACTGCTCTTACAGTATCCAATCTGGCGACCAGAAAAAAAAGTTTCTCCAAAGTCTATTCCCGGTTGCTGCGAGAATCCTTTTGCAACAAGTCTTGATTTAAATATGTCAATCTCACCTTTCTCATTCACTTTGGTCTTGTATACCCACTTCACACCAATGAAATTTTTATCATTTGGTAAATCAACCAAATCCCATGTATCATTCTTTTCAATTGAATTCATCTCTTCATCCATAGCTTGCACCCAATTGTCATCGCTGATTTCTTCTCCAAACGAAGAAGGTTGGAATGCCAACAATGAAAAATTTGAACTAACATCCAAATCATCATAAATATATTTCAAACTTCTCATCTTTTTCTTACTGGATTCGCTGCTTGGAGAATTCTGATCTGTGGATCTGCTGGAAGATCCATACTGCTCTGAAAATCTGGGAGTCCTTGCTGGTGTGACTCTGTTTGGTGTCTGCTCTTTTGGTTCTTGCTTCTCCTCTTCTTCTACAAGAGCATCCTCCATCAATGGTGTTTGAGCATTGGTTAGTGTGTCTACAGTCCCATTCCATGACTCTTGTTCTTTGAACACAACATCTCTTCTAATGATTGTCTTCTTTGTGACAGGGTTATACAATTTGTAAGCTTTTGACTGCTCACTATAACCAGTAAATATATATTTTTCACTTTGATCATCTAATTTTCCTCTTATTTGCTTAGGCACATGTGCATAGGCTACACATCCAAAAACTATGAAATGAGATACACTGCAAGACATACCTGACCATGCTTCTTCTGGAACTCTATTCGTCATGCTCTTTGTAGGATATCAATTTATCACATAAACAACACATGCAACTACTTCTGCCCAATACTCGTTAGACAGGTGTCTTGCTTTCAACATGCTCCTTGTCATGTTCATGATTGTTCGGTTCTTCCTCTCTGCTACACCATTATGTTGTGGTGTGTATCTGGTTGTAAAATTTCTTTTGATTCCATGTTGTTTGCAGTACTCATGGAATGCCTTCGAATCATATTCTCCACCACGATCTGATCTCAATACCTTGATCTGTTGATCACTTTGGTTCTCCACCAAAGCTTTGAACTCTTTGAACTTTGCAAAAGTTTCAGATTTCTGCTTGAAAAAGTAAACCCAAGTCTTCTTACTATAATCATCAATAAAGGTGAGGAAGTAACAACTTCCACCAATCGACTGTGTCCTCATAGGTCCACAAAAGTCGGTATGCACCAATTCAAGTGGTTTCTTTGCTCTGTAAGAAACTCCTTTTGGAAAACTTTCACGGTGTTTCTTTCCCAAGATGCAACACTAACAAGTGCTAGCAGGTTCTTTGATGGGAGGTAAACCTCTGACCATCTGTTTCTGTTGCAACAATCTTAACCCGGAAAAATGCAAGTGTCCAAACCGAAAGTGCCATAACCAGTATGCATCAGAACATGCAGTTGTAAAAGAAATAACCTGATCATTGTAGTTCATAATGAGAGGAAAGAGTCTGTTCCTCATCATATGCACCTTTGGAATCAGTTGCTTGCTTGGGGATTTGTCGTAAATAACACACTGTTGCCCCTGAAAGATAACTTTGTATCCTTTCTGCATCAGTTGACCAACACTAATAAAACTGTGTTTGAGTCCAGGGAAATATTATACCTCTGATATGGTCTTTGGCTCCCCCTGCTTGGTCACAATGTTGACCACTCCTTTGCCATCTATAGCCACGGTCTTGTCAGTCCCCAACTTTACCTCTGTCTGCACTGAGACATCCAAATTAGCAACCAAATCCTTGTTTCCTGTCATGTGCTTACTGAAACCACTGTCTAATAGCCAGACCTTATCAGACGGTGCATGTATGGTGTTGCATGCTAGAAACATAGAGTCAGTATTTTCTGTACTAACATTAGCTCTCGGATTACCTTGATCTGCCATCTTCTTCCTACAATCACGAGCATAATGACCAAATTTATTGTAGTAATAGCACTTTATCTTAGATTTGTTAGACCTTTGATGGTTATGAAAGCTTCTGTTGCTGCTGCTTCTATGTTGATGCTCATGATTGTCTCGGCCATCTTTGTGACCACCATAGTTGCTGCCTCAACCTCTGCCTCTCGATCGAACTCTGCCTCGACCTCTTGAAATATAGACTCGACTTTGGAAGGCAGTTTCCAAAGTGGAATCCTTATTTCTATCTATCCTTTCTTCATGTGATAGAAGGGATCCCATCAACTCATCAATTGTGAGTTTTTCCAAGTCCTTTGCTTCTTCTATGGCTGCTACCACAACATCAAATTTGGTAGACAGGGATCGAAGAACCTTCTCGATCACTGTTCGATCTTTAATATCTTCGCCATAGATTTTTAACTGATTGACGACAGACATGACCCTATTCATGAAGGAATCAATGTCCTCTGTCTCCTTCATCAGCAGAACTTCGAAATCTCTCCTAGTATTCTGCAATTTAACAATATTAAATTTGGCCATATCTTGATAGTTGGTCGCCAAGGTGTCCCATGCCTCCTTTGCTGACAAGATTATCATGATCTTCTGGAACACGACTCGATCTACTCCCTGCTAGATCAGAAGCAACACTTGTGCATTCTTCCACTTATCTTTCTTCCATTGTTCCCTCTCTACATTACTGAGAGCTCGTTCTTCTGCATCATCTTGAGGTTCTGGAAATCCATACTTGACATGATCTCAGACATCATGCGCTTTTAGCATGGTCTCCATCTTAATGGCCCACACATCATAATCCTTCCCTGTGAAAGAAGGAATTTGTGGCTTGAAGCTACTTGTAGCCATATTTCTTCAAACAAGAGTTCACTGTTGACACCCGAAAAATATTTTGGTATGCTTTGCAAAGCTCCAAAAATACAACCTTATAATAAAACCCTAAGTTTTATTATTTTTTATTATTTATATAAAAATTTCTTTATTAAAAAAATTCTTTATAAAAAAATCCCTTGTTAAAAAAAATACCTTATTATAATTCCCACTTCTTAAAAAACCTTTTCAAAAATTCTTTGAAGTTTCCCTTTTTAAACACTTCACGTGCTTTTTTAAAAACTCTTTTTTATAAAGAATGCTTTATAAATAAAAAAATTCCATATGACTTTTAAGAATACTACGTATTCAAAAATCCGTGCTTGGTTGACTTTCAAGTCATTAATGCCGCCGAACTTGAATATGCTAGTGTGCTAATGCACCTCCCGACACCCTTGTGCTGTATTAGTGCCTTAACGCATTGGAAAACACAATATGCTCGCGTGCTTCAAAATAACATTTTCATTTTTAACGCGGTTCTCTACAGTGGGAACCAGCATTATAACGCTCTATTTTTAATTAACAGCGGCGTTATAGTGTAAAAACGCAGGAAAAAAAATTTCCTTCTCAGACACGGATCACTGCTAATCCGTTTTTCTTCCGTTTTCTATGACCTCGCTCTGATACCAATCTGTTGGAAAGGCAAAGGATTCAATCGATTTCACACATGAACAATGAGCTGTAGCTCTTCAATTAATCTAAAACACTCTGAATCATAAAATTCTCTTTCTTCTTCAATACAATGAACCCGTGAAGGGTATTTAATCTAATTGACATGTACATACTCTCACACATAACTGAACCTAATCAACTCACTTAACTCACTGTCTAACTCACTCACCAACTCTAACTGTAACTCAACTCAACTAATTCCACTTAACTATTTGTCTAACTTCTACATGAAGAAATAATTATATATTTTAACAACAACATATTACCCTTTCTCAGAAGCTTGCCATTTCCCTCTCGAGTTTTTGTGTCAGACTATGAATCCAACAATCTTTATTCGCCATAGACAGCCATCTTGGAATTAGATTATTTAATGATAATGAGTCAGATAGGCATTCAGCTTACGTTGTTTATATATTTGGGTGGTTCTTATCATTTTCTATTGAACTGTTTCTAGATTTAGCAACTGGTTCCAATTGTTTACGTTGTTTATAAATATGGATGGCTCTGATAATTTTGTATTAAACTGTTTCTACATTTGGCTGCTTCCAATCATGATGTATTAAGGCTCCTAAATGCAAGGATCCCAGGGGAGATTCTCCAATTTGTCTTTTTATAAAATTGGCCTGCATTCATCGTGCCTTATCTAGGCTCTCAAACGTCAGGATTCCAGGGGAGATTCTCCAATTTCTATTTAATTTCAAAATTGCGTATCTATTGCAAATAATTTATAATATCATATTATTTAATTTTAAAATGGTGTATTGGTTGCAAATAATTTATAATATATTATTTGTTGGACATTATAATATTTTTCTTGTTTTAAATTATCTCATGTGATTCACCATAAAACAAAATGGATAATTAGGTCATACTATTAGGTTAAATAAAAATATATATATATATATATATAAATAGTTAGTTTTAATTATTTTTAATATTTTTATTTTTTCATTTTTTCATAATAAATTAAAGACCAAGATCAATATCTTTTATTGGACGTTAAAAGAAGAGAAAGAATCTAAGTTTGATTTTTCAAAATCTTGTTTCTATGATCAAAGAGAAGGTAAATAATTGCTCCATGATCAGTTTAGGTGAATACGTATGATAAGTTCAATCTGCATTCTCTTTGAACTCATTATTCATAAGCCATCATAGCAACTTTGAACTCATTATTCATTTTGGAACTACTACCCATATACAATAGATCATCAACATACAAACTTATGATCAAAATATCAATACCTTCTTGTTTGTAGTAAAGGGTAGGATCATTCTTACTTCTCTGGAAGCCTTTTTCCTAAAAGTATCCATCAATCCTAGCATACCACGCTCTTGGTGCTTGCTTGAGACCATACAAAGCCTTCTTCAACTTGTAGACATTATTCTCTTTTCCTTCCACTTCAAAACCTTGTGGCTGCTCCACATATACTTCCTCTTCTAAGTACCCATTCAAGAAGGCACTTTTCACGTCCATGTGATGTACGCTCCACCTTTTCTGAGCTGCTAATGAAATCAACATTCTAATGGTCTCTTGTCTTGCTACTGGTGCAAATGTCTCTTCATAATCAATTCCATACTTTTGTGTGAATCCTTTGGCAACTAATCTTGCCTTGTGTCTTTCAACACTCCCATCACTGTTAAATTTGGTCTTGTAGACCCATTTGGTGCCAATATTTTTCTTCTCATGCGGAAGCTCTGTCAATTCCCAAGTGTCATTCCTATGAATGGAATCTATCTCTTCTTGCATAGCTTGCACCCAAACCTCATTAGTACATGCATCTTCAAAACATGATGGTTCAAAATCAGCCTTGGCTAATAAAGAAAAATTCACTGTCTCACCTATTGGGTTTTCATCATGTGATTGATTTGCAGTCCTCTGATATATGTCACTCAATCTCCTTACCTTCCTTGTAGAACTTGGAGAAGAATTTGGACTTGAACTTGATGCTGATGAAATTTATGAAGGACTGCTTGGTGGAGTTAAACTACTAGATTCAGAAGCATTAGTTGGCTGCTCAATATCAGCAATTATATCATCATTCAAAACAAATTTTTTCTTCTCAACATGGCCTTTTTGATGACCATAAACTCCCCCTTCATCAAAAATTACATCTCTTGATACAATAAGATTTTTAGTGAGGGGATTATACAATTTATAAGCCTTGCTTGTCTCACTATACCCAACGAAAATGCATGACTCACTCTTTGCATCTAATTTTTTCCTATTTTGATCAAGTACATGCACATAAGCCAAACAACCAAAAACTTTGAAATGATTAACATTAGGTTTTTTTTCATGCCAAGCTTCATAAGGAGTCATATTCTCTAGTGCACTAGTGGGGCTACGATTGAGGATGTACACTGTTGTAGCAACTGCTTCTCCCCAATAAGAATTGCTCAATCCCTTAGTTTGTAACATGCACCTTGCCATTTCAACCACAGTTCGATTCTTCCGTTCAGCTATGCCATTCTGTTGGGGTGTGTATGCTGTAGTATGTTGCCTCTTGATGCCATTCATATCACAATAACTCTGGAAAGCTTTTGAGCAGAATTCTCCTCCACGGTCAGTCCGCAAACATTTGATCTTGGACCCTTTCTCATTTTCCACAAGTGCCTTGAACTTTTTGAATGTATCCAAGGCTTCACTTTTGGCCTTCAAAAAATATACCGAACAATTTCGTGAGTAATCATCAATAAAAGTGATGAAATATGATGACTTACCCAAACTATTAGTTTGCATAGGACCACAGATGTCTGAATGAACAAGCTGAAGTGGATGATGAGCCCTCCATGCACTTCCCTTTGGGAACCTTTCCCTTGCATGCTTGCCTTTAGAACATCCTTCACAAACCTCCTTATGCTCCTCTACCTTGGGCAAACCAGAAACTAATGCATTTGAGGTTAGAAGCTTCAAACTGTGAAAATTTAAATGCCCATACCTGAGATGCCATAGCCAACTTGAATCCTCATAAGCCATATTTGCAAAGGTGTTGCTATGTTCATCAAACCTTAAGGGAAACATCCTATTTCTTGTCATAGGCACAACAGTGATCACCCTATTTCCCTTATTCTTATCATAGATAGTACATGTCTTATTTTCAAAGACTACTTTATAATTTTTCTCACATAGTTGCCCAACACTTAACAAATTGTGCTTCAATTGTGGAGTATAATAAATATCATGAATACTCTTTATACCTTCTTTTGTCTGGATCTCCACAGCTCCTTTGGCAGCAACCTCCAAAGATTTATCATCACCAAGCTTGACCTGAGATTTAAAACTTCCATCCTTGGCTAAAAACAATTTCTCACTCCCTGTCATATGGTTAGAGCATCCAGAATCTATGTACCAAACATCTTTACTAGTATTTTCACCTTTGGCATAAGATAAAAATAAGTGATCTGGAGGATACTCGTTACTTTCTTGAGCATAGTTAGCATTTTTACCTACTTTCAATCTGCATTCTCTTTCAAAGTGGCCATATCTATTACAATAGTAACATTGAACATTTCTCTTATCAAATCTACCTCTTCCTCTGAAACTACCTCTGCCTCTGCCTCTAGAAAAATTTTGGCTTTGCCATTTACCTTGATCTTGATTGGTTTTGGCACTACTACTACTTTCATCTTCATTATGTGTAATTTGTAATTTAGAGGAAAAATATTTCTCAACAACTTCAAAAGTTTCTTTCAATCTTTCTTCATGAGACATGAGAGACCCAACCAATTGATCAAACTTTAATTGTGTCAAATCCTTGCTTTCTTCTAATATTATGGCAACATTATTCCATCTAGGTGTTAAAGATCTCAATACTTTTTTTATTAAAACTTCATTACTTACAGTTTCCCCAAGTGTAGCCATTTTATTGACCACATCTTTGACTCTCACACAATAGTCACTTATACTTTCAGCTTCTTGCATCTTCAGGTTCTCGAACTCTCTCTTCAATGTCTGAAGCTTGACCACCTTAACTTGATCACTACCTTGGTAAGCTTCTTGAAGAGTCTTCCAGGCATCTTTAGCAGTTGTAGTTCCTGATATTCGTGGAAATAAGCTCTTATCAAGAGCTATCTGAATGTGAAACAATGCTTGAGCATTCTTCTTCCTTGCTTCCTTTCTTGTTGTTTTTTCATTGGCTGTAAGGGCATTCCAATCTGCTGGCTCATCATAACCTGATTCAACAATCTCCCACAAATATTTTCCAATCAAAAAGGTCAGCATCTTAATGCACCAATAATCATAATCGTTCCCATCAAATTCTGGAACAGGCATGTTAGAATTTGACATTTTTAACTTTGGCGAAATTCCAACAATTAAAAAATTTAACCCAAAACAATTTTACCCGCTCTGATACCAATTGTAGAATCTGAAATGGCCACTGCTCTCTAAGCCAGCTAACAAACTAGAATAAATATGATATAAAAGAAAACAATGAAAGACAATAAAACTGAAAAGAAAACACAGATCAAATGAAATCACTGCTCAACTTGTAAATCTCACATTGCTTCATCTATGTAAATACATTCTTATATAGTAAACCTATTACTAATTCTATTTTATCAAATACTAATTATTTATTCTGACTACTGCCAATCATTCTGAGCACTGGCCATCCTAATAATTTTCTGCACTAATTCTTAATAACATAGAATTAGTAATAGGTTTACTATATAAGAATGTATTTACATAGATGAAGCAATGTGAGATTTACAAGTTGAGCAGTGATTTCATTTGATCTATGTTTTCTTTTCAGTTTTATTGTCTTTCATTGTTTTTTTTTAATATCATATTTATTCTAGTTTGTTAGCTGGCTTAGAGAGCAGTGGCCATTTCAGATTCTACACGCACAATTAAAAAAACAAAAAAAACATACTCTTAGATTGTCAAAAAAGATGGCTATGTCGGTGGAGTGTGAATCTCAATTTTATTTCTTCATTCACACAAATTACGCCCACCCTGCAGATTGGATTCACATTCTCTATTCCAATAATGCCTGGGCATCCTCATTTTATTAACAGGGAATAAAAGCATAACAATTTCTGACTCAACACACTCACAGAAAATTAACCACAGAAAAATTCAAAGTGATCAAATTCAAGAGCTCAATTCAAGGAACTTTAGAACCCTTATTTCTGAATCGACACACTCACAGAAAATTAACCACAGAGAAATTCAAAGTGATCAAATTCAAGAGCTCAATTCAAGGAACTTGAGAACCTTGGGATGCTTTGCATTGCAGTGCTGGTTGGGTTTTAGAGTCTTTACAATCTGCCCATCCACCAACGGAAAGACAAGGTCGGCCATTCTTCGCAACCTCTTTCCACTATATTCGGTTCAATTTTCTTGAATGCATGCAAAGATCATTTGAACGTCTTGTTCTCTGTTTACTTTTTTCAAAAATGATAAAGAATCAAATTCTGCTTTATTAATTTGTCTTTTTATAAAGCTTAGAAAACAACAAATGAAATTCAAGATCAAAAAATGCTGAAGTCAAATAGGTGGAAAACCTTGAAAACAAGCCCAGACAATAAGAGTTTTCCATGCACTAAGAGAAGTCTGCAACCATAGAAGAACAAAGGAATTAGCAACCATAACCCGGAAACAAAACTAACAGAGAATAAAACACAACAAAGTTGAGTGAAAAACCCATACTCTGAATTTTACTCTAAGTCTGTTATCTCCTTGCCACGACAAACAATGAAGACGACTATTTTTTTTGCGAGAACCCAAAAGAAAACCCTGTATGGAAATAGAGCAAGAATCAGAGAGTTGAGGCTCTTAAAACTCTAGATGAAATGGTAAATAGGAGAGCGTCCCAATACCACTACTGTGAAATGGTAAAACCCTAGAAGATTGAATTCGCCTCCAACAACTAAGGTTGATGGCTATCCGAAAATAGCACCTGTGGCACAGAGCTCAAATCTTGGCACCTACAACAGATTTTAATATAGTGAGATAGCGTACAGTAATATCATCATTATCTTGCCAATTTGAAACCAGATTCAAGAAATCAACTGTTATTATTATATCTTGAACACTATGCATACATTTCTGTGTCAGAATTGGCGAATTGGCACGAGCTTAAACGAGCAAGGATGAAGTAGATTATTTGAAGTAGATTATTTTTAAAACAATTTTCTTTGTAACTAATGAAGAATAACAATATTTAATTCTATGTACACATTATTTATGATTCATAATGATATAAGTAGCAGTTTTGTTTAGAAGAATTGTTTTACAGCGTAAATATGAATTAATTTAAAATTTATATTTATTAGATATTCGAAAAATTAAAAACAATTATGTAATATTTTTTATATGACATTGTACAGTAAAGCTAAATTAATATTGTATATTAAAGTTATAGTATATATGAGTTAAAAGATTTATATTAAAAATATTTATTGATATGTTTATTTCGTAAGTTATATCAGTTTAGTTATATCACTTGTATTTGGATAAATAAATGAGACATTGTTTATATGTTTGTTTTTATTATTTCAAAATAAAAAAAATAAAATAAAAAATATGTTTTAAAGAAATTTAAATAAACTATTTAAAAATTTATATTAGCTAATTTATGTCTATATCATCTTCATATATATTTATATTGTTAAAAATTTTATACAACAAAGTGTATTTTGCACTCTGAAAAAAATTTATACATGAAAAAATTTGATCTCTTAAATCCATACTTAAGATGTATTTACACTGATAATAATATATAAATTAAATAATTTCAATAATTTATATATTAAAATATTATTATAAAAAACAAATTATTATATTAATTTCTTTAATAAAAAGGTATTAAATTTAAAATATAAAATCTTTTTCAATTAGATATTAACTTCAATATATATGTACACCAATAAAAATATAATATTTGGTAGATAAATGATAAACACTATTGTAGATGATAATGATAATTATTATTTAATGAAATAATTTTATATAATAATAATAATAATAATAATAATAATAATAATAATAATAAATATTTATAAAAATTAGTATAATTTATTTTATTTTAATTTTTTTATTAATAGTTATTTAATTATGAAAAAATTATGTATATATATGATTACATTGTTTATGAAAGAGAATTGAGACAAATGTGATATTACACATAACATAAAATTATATTATAAAATATATAAAAATATAATTAAAAAAATGGAAAGATAATTTAAAATAAAATATAAAAATTATTTAAAATAAAGTGTTTATATATATATATATATATATATATATATATATATATATATATATATATATAACATTGAAATTTTAAATTTATTTTTAATTTTGGATTTACCAAACACCGAAAAGGATTAGATTCTCAAAATGCAAACTTATTTTGTAGTGTTAATTTTAAGAAAGATACTAATAAAATGTTTTAGCTATATTTTTTTTTTTCATTTTCACTTATTTTACATAATATTTGTATAGTTGACATTGAAATTTTTATTTATTATTTAGATTCACCACAATAAAATGTTGCTAAATACCCTTTTATAGTTCAAAGTATAAAACATCTCTATCCTTCTCTTTACAAAAAAACACATATTGTTGTTAATATTTTTAAGCATTTGCCCTAATTTTGAGAAAGACAATAATAGAATAATCATAATCAATTATTTTTCTTTATTTTTTTAAATTTTACATTCCATCTCATACCTCAAAAAAACACATATTAATAGAATAAGAGCTCTATTGGAAATGCATATTGAGATATTTTATTTATAGCCCACATTTAAAAAAAAAATGTTTGTGACCTGTTAGGAGAAAACACACGTTCTTAACCATTAGGCTCACTTAAGCTATATTAAAAATGTTATATATCAACATTTTATTAAAAATGCAATAAATTACATATTTAACCAAAATAAAATCAATTACTTCAATTTTCTTGATGTAAAATTGTGTTATTTAATATGTAAAATTGAAATATTTTATTTATAATTAACTAGTGAAGGAATTAGATATTTCCCCCATACTATATATATATATATATATATATATATATATATATATATATATATATATATATATATATATATATAAGTTGATATAAAATTAAGGTGAAAATTGAAATTTTTATATTAGTTGTATTTATAAAAAAGAACAAAATGAAATACATATTTAACCATAACACAATGATACAAGGAAAGAATGAACTTCAATTAATTAATAACAAGTACTAAAAATTGTTTACATGCATAATAGAACAAACTAGCTTGGAAAATGCTAGATTATCTCTCAAAAGAGATATGATGACTACATGCCTTCTGAATAGTGTTACAATGAGGCTTGAAGGTTTTTTTTATCATAAAGAAGAAGTGTGAAAACATAACCATAGGAGATGAAGCGCCAACATTTTTGGGCCCCGTCCGGGTAAGTGGGACCGCCAAATTCCTGGGGTCATAACTTTGGCATATGATCTCTGTTTGGTTATCATAATACCTCATTTCAAGGATGTCCATGAGTAGGAAAAAAACCAAAATTGAGAAACAAATCTTGGAACTTTTTCGAGGAAAACCCAATTAAGATAATTCTTCCTTTCGATAATATTCTTGGAGATTCTTCACTCTAGATATATACCACACTTTCTCTCCACACCAATTCATCATCCCAGATTTTTGACCCCTTTCTAGCAACTTCTACTAGGTAGCAACGTCCAAAAAAAACAAATTTCGGCAGTAGCAAAACTTGTAAAACTTTGATCTCCTAATATAGGGCATGGAACAGAGAGAGAGAGAGAGAGAGAGAGAGACCAATTTTTTTTCTTCTTCTCCTTAGGCTTCCAAAAACTCGCACTTCTTTCAGCTTCCTGGAAAGAGCCTTTTAAATTTTCCTAGCTAGAAGAGATATTAAGCTTGTTGTGAGAGAGTGTGCTCCAAATGAATTCGATTTCCTTCCTTTTATAGGCTCCATGTGAGGTTGAGTAGGTGCCTCTTAAGCCGACATAATACTCTTTAGGCCGACTTAGTGTGGATGTTACATAATTTATATTTGACTCAAAATTAAAACTTTTTACATGATTCAAAAGCCCAAGAAGCATCTCTTTAAATTTACAATGACTTTATTAACTCGGAATAAATCCTATAAGTCCTTAATGGGTACTTAGACCTAAAACATGGTGACACAAGCATGAAACCCATGCTTTAATGAGTCACAATAATAATAATAATAATAATAATTAATTTATGTATTCTTTTGTCACGTACTTTACAAGATGACTCAAGTACATTAAATGAAAACTGAACCTAGTTACAGTTTTCAACACTCCCTCCTAGCTAGGGAGTTACTCATCGTATACAAATAAAACGGAATATCTCACACCATATGAACAATGAAGATCTTTAGGAATTGTAATGCCATGGACTATATTCCTGACCAGGAAAATCTATTGATTGGTCTTTTTGTTCCTTGAGAAACAATTCCTTATTGTGTACAGGAATCCGTGCTCAAGACATTAAAGATTATGTCACAAAAAACGTATGTCTGTCTCTGTTAATTAAACCTTCAAATATTAATGATATATTTCCCAAATATCAAATCTTTACAAGTTCTGCAATGCCATGTTCCCTTTATATTGAAGTGAGCGAATGAAAGACGAAGAAAGAAAAGGATTTTAAATTGACATGCTGCTGAAAACAGAATCTACCATTATAAAATCCTGAAGAAGTGAGCAACAATAAAGCTAAAATAGAGGAGTGCCCATTAAGGATGTTTAACTCTTAGATACACAAATATCAAGAGACCTGCAGCTCAAATCACTCTACTATATTCACAGATATGGAAATGAAATGAAAAACCAAGAAAACTCTTCAACACAGATGGAATGATGGAAACTTGCAAAAAATTTTCATTCATTCAATATTTTTCAGTACAAAATTAGCCTTCAAGGTCCAAAACTCAGAACCTTCTTCATTCTTTCAACTGTCTTTAAATACAATATGATCAAAATGGTTTCCAGTAATGAAACCGATTCTAACTAACTCTAACTGCTTAACTGCTCACTGCAGTGGAGGTACATGCCTCGTAAAGTTCTATTACATTTACATGACTTCATTTAAAACAAGATAAAATGTGATAATCCCTAATCTAAGGGAGTTGATGCTCCTGAAATAGTGGTTGTCTCAATGACTATTGGTGGCTGAACGGCTACTTGTGGCTGAGTGGCTGGAGTTCCCTTTTCTGTGTCCATAGAAAATCTTTTGCATTCTTTCCAAAGTTTATCTTGAGTCGTCGGAGCCTTCTTATAACGATGATACTCCAGTGTAAACGCAACAACCTCACTATGAGTAATATTACCTGTAAATAATGTCTTCACCATCCATAGCAAAAGGAAATGCCTTTGTAAGAAATTAAATATCGTTTCTCCCTTTAAAATCTGTGTCTTCTCATGTCTACCATCTGCTCTGCTTTTTGCAAATATCAACTGATATTCATAGAATTTCCAGGACATAATCTCCCCTCTCTCCTTCCAGCATGAGGGAAAACCTGTTCTCGTCAACTTGTCAAATGATATATCAAATTTCTTAATTATCTCTTTAATTCCCTATAACCTCTTCTCTGCGGCCTTTAGAAGATCGTTTTTTATTATCATTTTATTTACCTCTTCAGCATAGAAGTACCTATCCTGTATCCCCATATCTCCTAACTCTTCATCTGTCTTGGCATTAATAAAGTTTATGAATTTTCTGGCCCAATTCGCTCTTTTAATAGCAGCCTGCTTCTCATATAAAAGTTCCTTTTCATGCTCTGAAACAATGCTTTTCTCTCTGGCAATTATATTCATGGAATCCCATTTTGACTGCATTTCTGAAATGATCTCGTTCCAGATGATATCCTTGGCTTTGATAAGGGAAATATTTCACTTTAATTTCTCCTTGAGCTCTTCGATTTCATCCTCAGCTTTCTGTAGCTTCTGCTCGTTCTCATGTGCTTTTCCTTCCCATCCTTGCATCATCTTGGTAACTGTGGCCAATTCTGACTGGGCTTGTTTACAATCTCTTTCCGCCATCTTTAATTCTGTGTTTAGCTGAATAACCTGGGCTTGAGGGTCAGCTTCACCTGCAGAAAAATCAAAAGTACAAGTATGGTTCTCGATTTGATTCTGTAAGGTTATAGCAGTCTGCTTTACCTTAGTGAGTTCTTCGTCCTTCTTCATCAACTGCTGTCGCAATTCCTCTTTCTCCTTTTCAACCTCAGCTACTTTGGCTGCCAATGAGTGCTCTTTAGCTGGTAATTTCAACTTTTTCCTTAATGAAGATATTTCTGCTTTTGCACTTTTCATAAGTTTTTGAATTGTGGCTTTATCATTCGGATCCACATCGATTTTCATAATGATCTTCTTTAGCTCTTCATTTTGAGTTGTTAATGCCCTTGCATTAGCTTTCTCCATTTTGCATTGTTTGATGACCTTTGCAAGCATGTTTTCAGTCTTGACTGCTGTAGCATTGGTCTTGCTCAAATCATTTACAATCAGCTGACCTGTCTGCATGTGAAGATTCATTTTGTCCCACAAGGGGATCTTTTTAACATCCATGACTATGTTTAACTCCTTAAAGCTGCCCGAAGGTCCAAGGGACATTCCTGTCGGATGTGACAGAGCCATCTTAAACTGATCTTTCTCCAGATCCATCACAGTCAATAATCTGGTTTGGTCAGCAGGTATATGATGTTCTGCTTGTGCTTCTATATTGGCTTTTATCCTCTGGTTCCTTTCCTCAATCTGTGTGAACACTTGCTTCATTGAAGGAGCTTTTTCCAAATGAAGTTCCTGTCTATTAGGAGATGAGGGGCAATCTTGTTCTTCATTGACCTGGAGAGTAAAACCAGGTGAATTGGAAGAATGGTCTTCTGCCAGTTTGGTTCTTTTTTCCTCTTGGGGCTCCTCATCATCGATTTCAATAACAGCCTCTCTACCTCTTTTGCTCATTCCTTCCAAAATTGCAGGTGTTTGAATACTGGTCTTTGATGAACCTGACCCTCCTGGATTAGCCAGTTTCTCCAAATCAGGTTTACTCACATGAGAAAATGCAGCATAGCCATTCTCAACCCTTTTCTGAGAAATTATCCCATGTGGATCATAGGGCCATTTCTCTCCCAACAACAACTGCGTCCCTTCCAATATTTTTGATACTTCTTCAAAAGCTTGTCTTGTGTTAACAACAAAAGGGCCTACACTCATAGGCAGCTTGTACATCAATCCTTTCTTCATGGGCAGAAAATGAACTTGATCTACATTAAGACTTTGCCTTATAAATTCCAGGGCAAAAAGTCTCATGGGAACAAAGGTTGGGAGCCTATAGGGCTCAATACTAACTCCATACAGCCTTATCTCAGAGTAATCTTCAAAAACAAACCAGTCTCCAAATTTACAATTGGGTCCTAACTGTAGGAACTCTTGGGCCTTTGGCAGAAAGCATGGAGGAAGAGTTCTATTCAGAATTTTATAAGCAGTAGACATGAAATGGTCAGCAAATTCAAACAGCCCGGCTTCGTTCTCTTCTTTTATAACCATATCAGTCCAGAATAAAACTGACTGCTTATTTTTATTACTATCCATTATATTTAAACCCACACTCATGAAATCTTCAACATTTTTTGATATAAAAATAAATGAAACTACCAATAGTGGAAATACAAAAAACCTGTTAGGGGAAAGGCGATCAATTGAAATTCTTACTTCTGTAAAATAGAGATGTCTAGCACCACCCTGGTTTCATCATAGGCGAACATCCCCATTGCCTTATCAATTTCGTGATCATCATCTCTTCCGAAATCTCCATAATGCGGCTAGACGCCTATCTTGAACACTAACGCCTCCAAAGCCCGGGCATTCTGCTTCAAATTGAGGTTTTCTACGGACTTTCAGTATCAAAAATGACATGCAATGATTAAACTCTTCATTTGAAAGCTCCTCGAAATCCTGAAGAAAGCTAGCGAATCGCTTCGGAAGAGCTATGATATGGAGACTCGTCTTGGAAAACATAATGTGACGTATTAATTGTGTTGAAACTTTGAGAATATTTTCCCCACGAGAATTGACTTGATACATAACGAAACACTTGCCAGGGTACGTAGACGAAACTAACCAAGAAATGAATTCGGGGAAGAAGTGAGATTTCGGAACACACGCGGACAACACACCCGAACTTTTCATAGCAGAGAACACATGGGACTTGTCAGTGTTCAGGGTTACTTGGTAATGCAATAGGGGGTGGTTGACGGACGACGCAGTATCATGAACATCATTCTCGCTGTCTAGGAGGGGACTGAGACTTGATGAACCAGACAAAAATACTCGCTTGGCCATGGCTGACAGGAATTCGAAAGCAATTCGCGAGGCAATGGATAATGCAAAGGTGGCGGGACGCAGTTAAACAGGGCAAACAGTCACATATAAATCAAAACGGGATGGAAGAACCCCTTTTATAGGCTACGGAAACCATAATAAATGCAGGAGTGGCGTGGAAAAACAGTTGACAGTGGATGACATCTGTTTTCCATCTCAGCAGATGACGTCATTGCGGGGGGTCTGTGAGTATGGTGGAAGAGTTTGATCGATACCCCCTGTAATAAATCCCAGTCGTTGATCACGACATTTCCAAGATCTGACTGGTCAACTGCGGGGGTCGGGATTTGATAACCGATGGGCTGATTCACCCCCCGCAATAGCTTATCCGTAAGCTTCTTTGTGTGATTGCGACTTCCGCTCATGAATTTTCTCGGGTCTTAACTTTGAAATATATATATATATATCAACCTAAGGCTGACGACCGCTTCATGTATAGAAAAATTATAAATACATTGCATTCCTCTTTTTGTTTATGCTAAAGTATTAACAACTTCATACTATAGCACATTTTCGAATTCTTATATATATATTTTTTCTTTTTTCTTTTAAAATTTCGAAATGAAATATAAAAAGGATATGTAGATAATGATCCACAACATCTGGCTCCACCTAGGGATAGTGTTTTTAACACTAAGAACCTGCAGATTAGTGCCTTCACGTTGATGAAAATGTACAATGACCACACCGGATATATACAATGATGAACCAACAACTACTTAATGTTGGAAATAATGCTTGAGATATTGCCCGTTCACAGGCATATCCAGCACTTCTCCTTCCAGATTTTCCAACATGAAAGTATTATTTCCTCTGACTTCATTAATTTTGAATGGGCCATACCACAAGGGATCAAATTTACCGTGTTTTCCTTTGTCTTCCCTTCGTGTATCCCATCTCAATACTAAATCTCCCTTCTGAAACAGTACTTCCTTTGCTTTTCTATCAAATACTACCTTCATCTTCTGCTGATAAGTGAGCAAGTTGTCCTGAACTTGATTTATGTTTTCACTTAGTTCCATCACATTGTTCATTCTTCTGATCATGGCATTTGGTTCTGCTTGGGCATCTTGGAGAAAATATATCACAGGTTTTACCAATTGTGTGGGGAACAATGCTTGAGTGCCGTATACGAGCTCATAAGGAGACTTGCCAGTAGACCTCCTAGTAGTCATCCTTGTTGCCCACAAGGCAAAAACTAACTTCATATCCCAATTCTTCTGATTTTCACTGATTGTTTTCTTCAAAATTCTTACCAATGTTTTATTGGAGGATTCTGCCAATCCATTTCCCTGTGGATGATAAGCTGTAGAATGAGACAATATCACATTATAAGTTTGACAAAAATTAATAAACCTGAGTGAACTGAAAACCTGGGCATTATCTGTCACAATCTTTACTAGACATCCAAACCTACTAAAGATATTCTCCTCCAGAAACTTCATAACAACCAAATCGTTTGCCTTCCTGGTGGGGATTGCCTCCACCCACTTTGTAAAATAATCTGTAGCAGTAAGGATCCACTTAAACTGCCCACTGGATGGTGGATTTATTTCTCCAATGAAATCCAACCCCCATTGTCTAAAAGGTTCTTCAATAAAAACTGGGAGAAGAGGTAATGGAGCTAGCTTTTTCTTCTCTGCAAATAATTGGCATTTTTGACAACTTTTGACTGTTTTGTAAACATCAGTAAACACAGACGGCCAATAGAAACCTGATTTGAATATTTTATGAGCAGTTACCTTCCAGCTGTAATGTCCTCCACACAAGCATTCATGATATTCTTTAATCACTTCTGAAATTTCTTCCTCTGTTAGACATAACAACAACATACCAGCCGGATCCTTCCAATATAATTTTGCTTCGATTATGACATAAGGTTGAGCCTTAAGTTTCAAAGCCCTGTATTTAGCTCTATTTACTGAAGGGGGACATGAAAGAAAGCATAAATAATGCACAATATCTTTATACCATTTTGAGCAGAGAAATTTATAATTAATTTCTGTCTTTGATTGATTATCATGCGTTTCTCCATCGGCTTCTTCTACAGGGGCCAGCAAATTGATTCCCAATGCTTGGAAGTTGGATTCTATCAATAATTTGGCCAATCCCAATCCTTTAACCAGTTTGGTTGGTTTTACATCCAAATCATACTCTTGAATTTTAGCAATCCATTTTCCCCTCTTACCTTCCACATCGCTTTGTACTAGCACGTCTTTTATAGCCAAATTGGGAACGTACGCTAAGATCTGAGAATGAAGGACATAAGTTCTGAAAGCTTTCAGTGCTTTTACCAGAGCGTACACTTGTTTCTCCAATATATTATAATTCAATTCTGCATCTCGGAGAACTTTACTGAAATATGCAACTGGCCGTTCCTGCCTTTCTTCATTTCTCTGCAATAACACGGCTGCAATAGTTGAGGAAGAAGCAAATGAAAAGATTTGAAACAGTTTCAAATAGTCTGGACTGATTAGAACAGGTGCTTCCTTTAAAGCCTCTTTGATTCTCTGAAAAGATTCCCTCGCTTCCTTGTCCCATTTCACCTCAGCGTTCTTTTTTAACATGTCTGTTATCTTTTTAATTATCTCTGCATAATTAGGGACAAACCGCCTTAGAAAATTAATTTTTCCGAGAAATCGTTGAATATCTTTCTTACTTCGCGGCAGAGGAATTGACTGAATTGCTTCGACCCTCGTTGGATCAATCTTCACTCCTTCCTTTGAAACAATGTGGCCAAGTAATTTTCCCTCCTCCAGGGCAAACAAAGACTTTTTAGGATTCAGTGATAATCCAAACTTTCTGCATTTCATGAAGGCTTTCTGCAAATGCTGTAAATGCTCCTCATCAGATTTCGAAAAAATTGTGACATCATCTAAATAAACCACCACAAACTCGTCTCCCACAAACGCGATATCCATCGCCCTCTGGAATGTGGCCCCTGCATTCATTAGGCCAAATGGCATCCTGGCGTACATGAATGTTCCCCAAGGCGTAGTGAAATCGGTTTTCTTCTGATCTTCCTTCTCCACAGCTACCTGGTTATACCCTGAAAACCCGTCCACCATAGACAATCTATAAGCACCGGTCACTTTCTGTAAGACAAAATCCATTTTCGGCAAAGGATAATTATCTTTTAATGAAGCCCTATTCAAATTCCTGAAATCTATGCATAGCCTTATCTCTCCGTTTTTCTTTCGGACGGGTACAAGATTAGAAACCCAATCTGAATACCTGAGTGGAACGATTATCTTGGCTTGCAGCAATTTCTTTATTTCCTTTTCGATCGGAGCCAACAGCAAAGGATTGATCTGCCTAAGCTTCTGTTTATGTGACTTGACTCCATCTTGTGCTGTATGATGCTCTTATCATATGTTTTCAAATCATCATACGACCAAGAAAATACATCTTTAAATTGTTTGAACAAATCTACGTACCTTTCTTTATATTCCTTCGGGATCCCTTTGAACAATTTGACCATTTTAGGCTCCTGTTGAGTACCCAGGTTGCAATCTTCCACCTGCTCATCTTGGTTCATTTTCTTTTGATTCACGGAAACATCATTAGCCCCGAACAGTCTTTCGAGAGGTACTAAGCCTCTTGGCAAGACATTGTCTTTCAACTGAATAATTTCTTGACCGCCAATCTTCTTTTTAAGGGTCTCACCAGCCAATTTGTCTTCATCACTTTCTAAATCAATCTGATGATCTTCAAAATCTTCAGTCATCAACAGGAACTGTTTAATATGCTCATCATCTTCGAAGACCTGCCAATGTTTAATATTGTCAGGAATCGAAGGTCTATGTCTTATCTCTATTTCATACCTTAGTTTCAAGCTGATAGGAGGCTTGAATGTACTTGCTGCAACAGCCAAAGAATCAGCCAGTCTATTCTCTTCTCTTGGAACAAACTGCAAATTGAATGCTTCGAAATAATTTTCAATCAGATCCCATACTTCATTCCGGTATGCTCGTAACCTGGGATGCTTGGTTTGGCATAAATTCTTGATCTGCCTTATAATCAACTCTGAATCTCCAAACACAGTCATAGATTTAATTCCCATCTGCTTAGCTGTCTGCAAACTAATAATTAATGCCTCATATTCTGCGACATTATTAGTGGATTCGAACTCCAATTTGAAAGAAAAAGGTACCAGATTACCTTCCGGAGAAACAAAAATGAAACCAGCTCCCGTGCCTTCTTTGGAAAATGCGCCATCAAAATAACACTTCCACGGCTTATCTGAATGTAGTTCCTTATGTACAATTGCTGAATCGACCTTCCCTTGAGATTCTTCAGCAAATTCTGCATCCTCATGCAGCATGAAACATGACAGGTCGTCCTTCTCTTGGCCATAAATTGGTGAATTACTTGCATCTTTCTTGGTAGCAGTTTTTTGAAATCTAGTCTCTCTATACAACCTTCTTTCTTCACCATTGAAAACGGGAATAATAGCATATGTAAAGTCCAGTTTCAAAACTCCTCCAAGCTTTGCCCCCCATGATCTAGATAATAACATACCAAACCTGGCTGGAATATCTGCCACTACAACATCCATCATAATGCTTTTGGTTGGGATTTGAGCCAATGAAACAACCATATCTTTAATAAGACCTACACACTTAACCCTCTTCGAGTCAAAAGAGTAAAGATCTCTGTATGCCTTGGTGATTTGTAAATTTAACTCCTTCATCACACTCAATGGCATCAGATTGTGTGATGCGCCAGAATCTAGCATACAATTGTGCAAAACGAAATCATGCAAGAGAAGAGATATATAAAAAGGAGGAACAAACGAATCTATCTCTTCCACATGAGGTCCAAATGTCACCATTGGCTTTTCTTCCTGCAGATTCACTCTATCGCTCACTTCGTCAGGTTGAGACAGATTGATAAATTCAGCGATCTCTTTCTTGTAACCCGGTGTTTTTATTAGTTCAAGAAGAGGTACTTGTATTTTCACTTTTTCTAACTCTTTCGACAAGCTGAAAGTTTGATTTGATTTTGTCAACTTTTCAGGTTCTTCTTGATCTTTTTTGGAATTTAGATTCTGATTAGAAACCGCAACCACTTTCTCCAAAATGTTAGAATCTTTAACTTTCGTCTGGGAATTTTCAGCTTGATTCTTTCCTTTCTGTAATGGAGTCGCCATTGGAGTAGGTGCTACTTCTGATTCCTTTTCTTCATTATCTTGCGTCCTCAACCTCTTTTTTGACCTCAAATCATACTTTTTATGCAACTCGGATTGCATAAAATCTGTGAATTGTTTACAGTAATCATCCATCTCTTCTTGATCAAATGAGAGATCAGCTTCTTCCTCTTCCTTCTCCCCTTCTTCATCGACCTCTTCTTCTGTTTCATCATCTTCCATATACACAGCAGAAATTCGAGCATCATCTTCTCTCTCTTCATCCTCATCTGCTGAACGGGATGGGGCTACTTCTATGTACAAAGGTGCTTGCACCTGATCTTGATCCTTTCTTTCTCTTTGTAGAATTTGCAGGGGCTGTTTTTTGAATTGTGGATTAAAAACCCCTCTATTTTGTCTTGCAGGCTTACTATCTATTTCCAACTTTACCAATTTATTTGAAAGATTTTTTATGACCTTAGTCATGTCTTCAATTCTCTGATCTTGAGCTGAGGCTTCTTCCTTAGCCTTCCCTTTATCTGAAACTTTACCAGCAGCGGACATATTAGCTTCAATCTCCAAAGCATCAGTCTGAATCTGTTCCAACGTAGGAGACCTTCTTTCCCTCAGCGTAAAACTGAAATATGGTTCAAAAGCACCAAAAAAAAAACCCTTTCTCCAATAGGAGGGGGTTTCATTTCAACAGGCAAACTATTATACAATTTGTTAAATCTTTTAACAAAATCATTCATATTTTCATCGAATTTCTTCTTGATTGCATTAAATTCTGTCAAAGAATAGCCGTGGTCCCTTTTTTCGCCTCATCTCTCAATAAAACGTCTTTCTAAGGCATCCCAATCATTAATGGAACCATTCGGTAATCCTTTGAACCATTTCCTTGCCTCTCCACTTAGAGACTGAACAAAGAGTCTCATAACAACATCCAAATGTTCAACGTTTAAATTCTCTACAAAAGTGCAAAACAGGGGCAGGTGCTGTTCTGCGGTTATTTCATCTTCACCAGTAAATCTAGGGAGTAACTTGAGATACTCCTGAGGCATATCATGCAGTGGTTGTGGTAGATTTAATGGTGCATATATGTTCATCAAGAAAGCAGGGGCTGCAGGAACTGCCATGTTTACGCCCGGGTTAACTGCTCCTTGAGCGGGGGTAAAATGAATACCAGTTGTGGGAAAATATGAATGAGGTGAAACAACTGATATGGGAATTGGACTTTGAACAATCGCAGAAGAGCTGGCAGCTGTATGTGGCTGATTTTCTGTAAAAGGGAAAGACACAAACTCCAAAGATTGCTCTTCTAATATTGGGTTCTTGAAAATGAATGGGTGATGGTGAGGATTCTTTTTCTGAGAAAATGAGTTTCTTGGAAATATCCTTGGATGAGAAAATGTGTAAACTGCTGCCAGGTGCGAGCAGTGTAGTTTCAGGTGTATCTAATATTTTTGGTTTCTGGCCCTTCTTTGAAACAAGCTTCTCAGGATCTGACAAAACAGGAACTGTTTGCTGAGAGGTATCTGACCTCGTGTGAGGTTTCTTGGGAGCCAGAGCTATTTTCAAACAATCACAGCGTACTATTTCCTCCTCTTTGAACAACCAGAGGAAATGTAAAACAAAACCCAAGGAAAATCTTCGACTCTTCGATCCCCGGCAACGGCGCCAAATAATGTTGTTCCTTGAGAAACAATTCCTTGCTGTGTAAAGGAATCTGTGCTCAAGACATTAAAGATTATGTCACAAAAAGTGTATGTCTGTCTTTGTTTATTAAACCTTCAAATATTAATAATATATTTTCCAAATATCAAATCTTTACAAGTTCTGCAATGCCATGTTCTCTTTATATTGAAGTGAGCGAATGGAAGACGAATAAAGGAAAGGATTTTAAATTGACATGCTGCTTAAAACAGAATCTACCATTATAAAATCCCGAAGAAGCGAGTAACAATAAAGCTAAAATAGAGGAGCGCCCATTAAGGATGTTTAACTCTTAGATACACAAATATCAAGAGACCTGCAGCTCAAATCACTCTACTTTATTCACAGATATGGAAATGAAATGAAAACTAAGAAAACTCTTCAACACAGATGGAATGATGGAAACTTGCAAAACTCTTCATTCATTCAATATTTTTCAGTACAAAATTAGCCTTCAAGGTCCAAAAATCGGAACCTTCTTTCTTCTTCCAATTTTCTTTAAATACAATATGATCAAAATGGTTTCCCGATGACCAAGCTTGATTCTTAACTCTAGCTGTGCTTGCTCACTAGTGGAGGTACATGCCTCGTAAAGTTCTATTACATTTTGACTTCATTTAAAACATGATAAAATGTGATAATCCTAATCTAAAGGAGGTGATGCTCACAGGAAATATTAGTTGTCTCAATGACTATTGGTAGCTAAAAATGACTACACAGCAGGCGGAAGGTACAGAGTTCCCTTTTACGGTATCACTGAAAACCTTTTGTTCTTTCCCGAGCTTATCCTGAGTTGTCGAAGCGTTCTTATAACGATGATATTCCAGTGTAAACGCAACAACTTGACTGTGAGTAAGATTACCTGTGAACAATGTCTTCACCATCCATAGCAGAAGGAAATGCCTTTGTAAGAAATTAAATACCGTTTCTCCCTTCAAAACCTGTGTCTTCTCATGCCGGCCATCTACTCTGATTTTTGAAAATATCAACTGATCTTCATAGAATTTCCAGGACATAATCTCCCTTCTCTCCGTCCAGCATGAGGGAAAACCTGTTCTCGTCAACTTGTCAAATGATATATCAAATTTCTTAATTATTTCTTTAATTCCCTGTAACCGCTTCTCTGAGGCCTTTAGAGGGTCGTTTTTGATGATCATTTTATTTACCTCTTCAGCATAGAAGTACCTATCCTGTATCCCCATACCTCTTAACTCTTCATCTGTCTTGGCATTAATAAAATTTATGAATTTTCTGGCCCAATTCGCTCTTTTAATAGCGTCCTGCTTCTCCGATAATAGCTCCTTTTCATGCTCTGAAACAATGTTTTTCTCTCTGGCAATTATATTCATGGAATCCCATTTTGACTGCATTTCTGAAATAATTTAATTCCAGATGATATCCTTAGCTTTAATCAGAGAAATATTTCCCTTTAATTTCTCCTTGAGCACTTTGATTTCATCCTCAGCTTTCTGTAGCTTCTGCTTGTTCTCTTGTGCTTTTTCTTCCCATCCCTGCATCATCTTGTGCTCTGGTGTTGGGCTTGTTTACAATCTCTTTCCACCATCTTTAATTACGTGTTTAGCTAAATAACACTACAGGCTTAGGGTCGGCTTCTGCACGGAAAAAATCAAAAGTACAAGTATGGTTCTCCATTTGATTCTGTAAGGTTATAGCAGTCTTCTTTACCTTAGTGAGTTCTTCGTCTTTCTTCATCAACTGCTGTCACAATTCCTCTTTCTCCTTTTCAACCTCAGCTACTTCGGCCGCCAATGAGTGCTCTGTAGCTGGTAATTTCAAATTTTTCCATAATGAAGATATTTCTGCTTCTGCACTTTTCATAAGTTTTTGAATTGCGGCTTTATCATTTGGATCCACACCGATTTTCATAATGATCTTCTTCCATAGGCTCTTCATTTTGCAGGTTTTAATTAGCTGCATTAGCTTTCTCCATTGCATTGTTTGGTAACATTTGCAAGCATGTTTCCAGTCCAAACTCTTGTGGCATTGGTCCAAAATTAATCATTTGTACAATCGGTGGCTTGATGCATGAAGATTCATTTGTCTCTTTAAAGAGATCTTTTAACATCATGACTATGTTTAACTCCTTAAGCGCGAAAGGTCAAGGACATTCTTGTCGGATATTGACGGAGCCATCTTCGTAAGTCTTTCAGATCATCATTCGATAGTCTAGTTGGTGACAGGTGTAGATGCTGCTTGTGCTTCTATATTGGCTTTTATCCTCTGGTTCCTTTCCTCAAACTGTGTGAACACTTGCTTTATTGAAGGAGCCTTTTCCAAATGAAGTTCCTGTCTACTAGGAGATGAGGGGCAATCTTGTTCTTCATTGACCTGGAGAGTAAAACCAGGTGAATTGGAAGAATGGTCGTCTGCTAGTTTGGTCCTTAGTTCCTCTCGGGGCTCCTCATCATCGATTTCAATAACATCCTCTCTACCTCTTTTGCTCATTCTTTCCAAAATTGCAGGTGTTTAAATACTGGTCTTTGATGAACATGACCCTCCTGGATTAGCCAGTTTCTCCAAATCAGGTTTACTTACATGAGAAAATGCAGCATACCCATTCTCAACCTTTTTCTGAGAAATTATTCCATGTGGATCATAGGGCCATTTCTCTCCCAACAACAACTGCGTCCCTTCCAATATTTTTGATACTTCTTCAAAAGCTTGTCTTGTGTTGACAACAAAAGGGCCTACACTCATAGGCAACTTGTATGATCCTTTCTTCATGGGCGAAAAATATGCTTGATCTACATTAATATAAATTCCGGGGTTTATTAAGAAGGTCATGGGAACAAAGGTTGAGAGGCCTATAGAACTCGGTGCTAACTCCACTCTGTTGTATCTCGAGGAAGTAATCTTCAAAAACAAACCCGGTCTCCAGAGTTACAACTGGGTCCTAGCTGTGGGAACTCCCGGGCGCTTTGGAAATCATGGAGAAGAGTTCCCTTTCAAAAATTTTATAGCGAGTAGTCATGAAATGGTCGACAAATTCAAACAACGGCTTCGTTCTCTTCTTTTCTAACGCCACCTTATCGGTCGAAGGAAGCACATTTTGCTTATTTTATTTTTTTTATCCATTATATTTAAACCCACACTCATGAACTCTTCAACATTTTGATATAAAAATAAGTAAACTACCAATGATGGAAATCTGAAAAAACCTGTTAGAGGGAAGGCGATCAATTGGGAATTTACTACTTCCTGCCAAAAAGACGGGATGTCTAGCACCACCCCTGGTTTCATCATAAGAGCGAACATCCCCAAGACTGCCTTATCAATTTCGTGATCATCATCTCTTCCCAAAATATCCATAATGCAGCTAAGAACTGGCCTATACTGAACACTGAACACCTCCAAACTGAACTTTCCTGCTTCAAATTGAGTTTTCTCTGGACTTGGTATCAAAAACGACATGCAATGATTAAACTCTTCATTTGAAAGCTCCTCGAAATACTGAGCCAACGAATCTTCGGAGAACTGCAATGGAGACTCATCTTCTGGAAAATATAATGCTTGACGTATTAATTGTGTTGAAACCTGCAGGATATTTTCCCCCTGGGAATTCATAACGAAACACTTGCCAGGGTACATAGACGAAACTAACCAAGAAATGAATTCGGGGAAGAAGTGAGTTTTCGGAACACAAGCGGACAACACACCCGAACTTTTCATAGCAAAGAACACAGGGGACTTGTCAGTGTTCAGGATTACTTGGTAATGTAATAGGGGGTGGCTGACGGACGACGCGGTATCATGAACATCTTTCTCTCTATCTAGGAGGGGATTGAGACTTGATGAACCAGACAACGATGTTCGCTTGGCCATGGCTGACAGGAATTCGAAAGCAATTCGCGAGGCAATGGATAATGCAAAGGTGGCGGGATGTTGTTAAACAGGGAAAACAGTCACATATAAATCAAAACGGGATGGAAGAACCCCTTTTATAGGCTATGGAAACCATAATAAATGCAGGAGTGACGTGGAAAAACAGTTGATAGTGGATGACAGCTGTTTTCCATCTCGGCTGATGACGTCATTGCGGGGGGTCTGTGAGTACGGCGGAAGAGTTTGATCCATACCCCCCGTAATAAATCCCAGCCATTGATCACGGCATTTCCAAGATCTGACTGGTCAACTGCGGGGGGTCGGGATTTGATAACCGACGGGCTGATTCACCCCCCGCAATAGCTTATCCGTAAGCTTCTTTTGTGATTGCGACTTCCGCTCCGGAAGTTTCTCGGGTCTTAACTTTGAAATATATATATATCGACCTAAGGCTGACGACCGCTTCATGTATGGAAAAATTAGAAATACATTCCTCTTTTTGTTTATGCTAAAGTATTAACAACTTCATACTATAGCACATTTTCGAATTCTTATTTTTTTTTATTTTTTCTCTAAAATTTTGAAATGAACTATAAAAAGGATATGTAGAAAATGATCCACAACATCTGGTTCCACCTGGGGATAGTGTTTTTACCACGAAACACTAAGAACCTGCAGATTAGTGCCTTCACCTCGGGCATGGAGTCACATATTGCTTGATGAAAATGTACAATGACCACACCGGATATATACAATGATGAACCAGCAACTGCTTAATGTTGGAAATAATGCTTGAGATATTGCCCGTTCACAGGCATATCCAGCACTTCTCCTTCTAGATTTTCCAACATGAAAGTATTATTTCCTCTGACTTCATTAATTTTGAATGGGACATACCACAAGGGATCAAATTTACCATGTTTTCCTTTGTCTTCCCTTCGTGTATCCCATCTCAATACTAAATCTCCTTTCTGAAACAAAACTTCCTTTGCTTTTCTATCAAATACTACCTTCATCTTCTGCTGATAAGTGAGCAAGTTGTCCCGAACTTGATTTCTGTTTTCACTTAGTTCCATCACATTGTTCATTCTTCTTATCATGGCATTTGGTTTTGCTTGGGCATCTTGGAGAAAAGAAATCATAGGTTTTACCAATTGTGTGGGGAACAAAGCTTGAATGTCGTATACGAGCTCATAAGGAGACTTGCCAGTAGACCTCCTAGTAGTCATCCTTATTGCCCACAAGGCAAAAACTAACTTCGTATCCCAATTCTTCTGATTTTCACTGATTGTTTTCTTCAAAATTCTTACCAATGTTTTATTGGAGGATTCTGCTAATCCATTTCCCTGCGGATGATAAGCTGTAGAATGTGACAATATTACATTGTAATTTTGACAAAAATTAATAAACCTGAGTGAACTGAAAACCTGGGCATTATCTGTCACAATCTTCACTGGGCATCCAAACCTGCTAAAAATATTCTCCTCCAAAAACTTCATAACAACCAAATCATTTGCCTTCCTGGTGGGAATTGCCTCCACCCATTTTGTAAAATAATCTATAGCAGTAAGGATCCACTTAAACTGCCCACTGGATGGTGGATTGATTTCTCCGATGAAATCCAACCCCCAATGTCTAAAAGGTTCTTCAATAAAAACAGGGAGAAGAGGTAATGGAGCTAGCTTTTTCTTCTCTGCAAATAATTGGCATTTTTTACAACTTTTGACTGTTTTGTAAACATCAGTAAACACAGACGGCCAATAGAAACCCGATTTGAATATTTTATGAGCAGTTACCTTCCAGATGTAATGCCCTCCACACAAGCATTCATGATATTCTTTAATCACTTCTGAAATTTCTTCCTCTGTTAGACATAACAACAACATACCAGCCGGATCCTTCCAATATAATTTTGCTTCGATTATGACATAAGGCTGAGCCTTAAGTTTCAAAGCCCTGTATTTAGCTCTATTTATTGAAGGGGGACATGAAAGAAAGCATAAATAATGTACAATATCCTTATACCATTCTGAGCAGAGAAATTTATACTTAATTGTTGTCTTTGACTGATCATCACGCGTTTCTCCATCGGATTCTTCTACAGGGGCCAAAAAATGATTCCCAATGCCTGGAAGTTGGACTCTGTCAATAATTTGGCCAAGCCCAAACCTTTAACCAGCTTGGTTTGTTTTACATCCAAATCATACTCTTGAATTTTAGCAATCCCTTTTCCCCTTTTACCTTCCACATCACTTTGTACTAGCACATCTTTTACAGCTGAATTGGGAACGTACGCTAAGATCTGAGAATGAAGGATATAAGTTCTGAAGGCTTTTAGTGCTTTTACCAGAGCGTACACCTGTTTCTCCAATATATTATAATTCAATTCTGCATCCCGAAGCACTTTACTAAAATATGCCACTGGCTGTTCCTGCTTTTATTCATTTCTCTACAATAACACAACTGCAATAGTTGAGGAAGAAGCAAATGAAAAGAGTTGAAATGGTTTCAAATAGTCTGGACTGATTAGTCTAGGTGCTTCCTTTAAAGCCTCTTTAATTCTCTGAAAAGATTCCCTCGCTTCTTTGTCCCACTTCACCTCAGAGTTCTTTTTTAACATGTCTGTTATCTTTTTAACGATCTCTGCATAATTTGGGACAAACCGCCTTAGAAAATTAATTTTTCCGAGAAATCGCTGAATATCTTTCTTACTTCGCGGGAGTGGAATTGACTGAATTTCTTCAACCCTCGCTGGATCAATCTTCACTCCTTCCTTAGAAACGATGTGGCCTAGTAATTTACCCTCCTCCAGGGCAAACAAAGACTTTTTAGGATTCAGTGATAATCCAAACTTTCTGCACTTCATGAAGGCTTTCTGCAAATGCTGTAAATGCTCCTCATCAGATTTCGAAAAAATTGTGACATCATCTAAATAAACCACCACAAACTTGTCTCCCACAAACGCGATATCCATCGCCCTCTGGAATGTGGCCCCTGCATTCATCAGGCCAAATGGCATCCTGGCGTACATGAATGTTCCCCAAGGCATAGTGAAAGCGGTTTTCTTCTGATCTTCCTTCTCCACAGCTACCTGGTTATACCCTGAAAACCCGTCCACCATAGACAATCTATAAGCACCGGTCACTTTCTGTAAGACAAAATCCATTTTCGGCAAAGGATAATTATCTTTCAATGAAGCCCTGTTCAAATTCCTGAAATCTACGCACAGCCTTATCTCTCCGTTTTTCTTTCGGACGGGTACAAGATTGGAAACCCAATCTGAATATCTGAGTGGAACGATTATCTTGGCTTGCAGCAATTTCTTTATTTCCTTTTCGATCGGAGCCAACAACAATGGATTAATCTGCCTAAGCTTCTGTTTATGTGACTTGACTCCATCCTTGAGTGGAATTTTGTGCTGTATGATGCTCTTATCATATGTTTTCAAATCATCATACGACCAAGCAAATACATCTTTAAATTGTTTGAACAAATCTACATACCTTTCTTTATATTCCTTCGGGATCCCTTTGAACAATTTGACCATTTTAGGCTCCTGTTGAGTACCCAAGTTGCAATCTTCCACCTGCTCGTCTTGGTTCATTTTCTTTTGATTCATGGCAACGTCATTAGCCCCGAACAGTCTTTCGAGAGGTACTAAGCCTCTTGGAAAGACATTTTCTTTTAACTGAATAATTTCTTGACCACCAATCTTCTTTTTAAGAGTCTCACCAGCCGATTCGTCTTCATCACTTTCCAAATCAATCTGATGATCTTCAAAATCTTCAGTCATCAACATAAACTGCTTAATCTGTTCATCATCTTCGAAGACCTGCCAATGTTTAATATTGTCAGGAATCGAAGGTCTATGTCTCATCTCTATTTCATACCTTAGTTTCAAGCTGATAGGAGGCTTGAATGTACTTGCTGCAACAGCCAAAGAATCAGCCAGTCTATTCTCTTCTCTTGGAACAAACTGTAAATTGAAGGCTTCGAAATAATTTTCGATCAGATCCCATACTTCATTCCGATATGCTCGTAACCTGGGATGTTTAGTTTGACATAAATTCTTGATCTGTCTTATAATTAATTCTGAATCTCCAAACACAGTCATGGATTTAATTCCCATCTGCTTAGCTGTCTGCAAACTAATAATTAATGCCTCATATTCTACGACATTGTTAGTGGATTTGAACTCCAATTTGAAAGAAAAAGGTACTAGATTACCTTCCGGAGAAACAAAAATGAAACCAGCTCCTGTACCTTCTTTGGAAAACGCGCCATCAAAATAACACTTCCACAGCTTATCTGAATGTAGCTCCTTATGTACAATTTCTGAATCGATCTTCCCTTGAGATTCTTCAGCAAATTCTGCATCCTCATGCAGCATGAAACAAGACAAGTCGTCCTTCTCTTGGCCATAAATTGGTGAATTACTTTCATCTTTCTTGGTAGCATTTTTTTGAAATCTAGTCTCTCTATACAACCTTCTTTCTTCACCATTGAAAATGGGAATAATAGCATATGTAAAGTCCAGTTTCAAAACTCCTCCAAGTTTTGCCCCCCATGATCTAGATAATAACATACCAAACCTGGCTGGAATATCTGCCACTACAACATCCATCATAATGCTTTTGGCTGGGATTTGAGCCAATGAAACAACCATATCTTTAATAAGACCCACACAATTAACCCTCTTTGAGTCAAAAGAGTAAAGATCTCTATATGGCTTGGTGATTTGTAAATTTAAGTCCTTCATCACACTCAATGGCATCAGATTGTGTGATGCGCCAGAATCTAGCATACAATTGTGCAAAACGAAATCATGTAAGAGAAGAGATATATAAAAAGGAGGAACATATGAATCTACCTCTTCAACATGAGGTCCAAATGTCACCATTGGCTTTTCTTCCTGCAGATTTACTGTATCGCTCACTTCGTCAGGTTGAGACAGATTGATAAATTCAGCAATCTCTTTCTTGTAACCCGGTGTTTTTATTAGTTCAAGAAGAGGTACTTGTATTTTCACTTTTTCTAACTCTTTCGAAAAACTGAAAGTTTGATTTGATTTTGTCAACTTTTTAGGTTCTTCTTGATCTTTTTTGGAACTTAGATTTTGGTTAGAAATCGTAACCACTTTCTCCAAAATGTTAGAATCTTTAACTTTCGTCTGAGAAGTTTCAACTTGCTGCTTTCCTTTCTGTAATGGAGTCGCCATTGGAGTAGGTGCTACTTCTGATTCTTTTTCTTCATTATCTTGCGTCCTTAACCTCTTTTTTGACCTCAAATCATACTTTTTATGCAACTCAGATTGCATAAAGTCTATGAATTGTCTGCAGTAATCATCCATCTCTTCTTGATCGAATGAGAGATTAGCTTCTTCCTCTTCCTTCACCCTTTCTTCATCTATTTCTTCTTCTGTTTCATCATCTTCCATATACACAGCAGAGATCTGAGCATCATCTTCTCTCTCGTCATCTTCATTTGCTGAACGGGACGGGGCTGCCTCTATGTACAAAGGTGCTTGCACCTGATCTTGATATTTTCTTTCTCTTTGTAGAATTTGCAGGGGCTGTTTCTTAAATTGGGGATTAAAAACCCCTCTATTCTGTCTTGCAGGCTTACTATATATTTCCAACTTTACCAATTTATTTGAAAGATTATTTATGACCTTAGTCATGTCTTCAATTCTCTGATCTTGAGCTGAGGCTTCTTCCTTAGCCTTTCCTTTATCTGAAACTTTACCGGCAGCGGACATATTAACTTCAATCTCCAGAGCATCAGTTTGAATTTGTTCCAATGTAGGAGACCTTCTTTCCCTCAATGTGAAACTGAATTCTGGTTCAAAAGCACTAGCAAAAACAACCCTTGCTCCAATAGGAGGGGGTTTCATTTCAACAGGCAAACTATTATACAATTTGTTAAATCTTTTAACAAAATCATTCATATTTTCATCGAATTTCTTCTTGATTGCATTAAATTCTGTCAAAGAATAGCCGTGGTCCCTTTTTTCGCCCCATCTCTCAATAAAACGTCTTTCTAAGGCATCCCAATCATTAATGGAACCATTTGGTAATCCTTTGAACCATTTCCTTGCCTCTCCACTTAGAGACTGAACAAAGAGTCTCATAACAACATCCAAATGTTTAACGTTTAAATTCTCTGCAAAAGTGCAAAACAGGGGCAGGTGCTGTTCTGCGGTTATTTCATCTTCACCAGTAAATCTAGGGAGTAACTTGAGATACTCCTAAGGCATATCATGCAGTGGTTGTGGTATATTTAATGGTGCATATTTGTTCATCAAGAAAGCAGGGGCTGCGGGAACTGCCATGTTTACGCCCGGGTTAACTGCTCCTTGAGCGGGGCTAAAATGAATACCAGTTGTAGGAAAAGATGAATGAGGTGAAACAACTAATATAGGAATTGGATTATGAACGATCGCAGAAGAGCTGGCAGTTGTATGGGGCTGAGTTTCTATAAAAGGAAAAGACACAAACTCCAAAGATTGCTCTTCTAATGTGGGTTCTTGAAAATGAATGGGTGATGGTGATGATTCTTCTTCCGAGAAAATGAGTTTCTTGGAAGCTTTCTTGGATGAGAAAATGTGTAAACTGCTGCCAGGTGCGAGCAGTGTAGTTTCAGGTGTATCTAATATTTTTGGTTTCTAGCCCTTCTTTGAAACTAGCTTCTCAGGATCTGACAAAACGGGAACTGTCTGCTGAGAGGTATCTGACCTCGTATGAGGTTTCTTGGGAGCCAGAGCTATTTTCAAAAAATCACAGCGTACTATTTCCTCCTCTCTGAACAACTAGAGGAAACGTAAAACAAAACCCAGGGAAAATCTTCAACTCTTCGATCCCCGACAACGGCGCCAATTAATGTTGTTCCTTGAGAAACAATTCCTTGCTGTGTACAGGAATCCGTGCTCAAGAAATTACAATTCCTTGCTGTGTACAGGAATCCGTGCTCAAGAAATTAAAGATTATGTCACAAAAAACGTATGTCTGTCTCTGTTAATTAAACCTTCAAATATTAATGATATATTTCCCAAATATCAAATATTTACAAGTTCTGCAATGCCATGTTCCCTTTATATTGAAGTGAGCGAATGAAAGACGGAAAAATAAAAGGATTTTAAAATGACATGCTGCTGAAAACAGAATCTACCATTATAAAATCCTGAAGAAGTGAGCAAAAATAAAACTAAAATAGAGGAGCACCCATTAAGGATGTTTAACTCTTAGATACACAAATATCAAGAGACCTGCAGCTCAAATCACTCTACTTTATTCACAGATATGGAAATGAAATGAAAACTAAGAAAACTCTTCAACACAGATGGAATGATGGAAACTTGCAAAACTTTTCATTCATTCAATATTTTTCAGTACAAAATTAGCCTTCAAGGTCCAAAACTCGGAACCTTCTTACTTCTTTCGATTGTCTTTAAATACAATATGATCAAAATGGTTTCCAGTAATGAAACCGATTCTAACTAACTCTAACTGCTTAACTGCTCACTATAGTGGAGGTACATGCCTCGTAAAGTTATATTACATTTACATGACTTCATTTAAAACATGATAAACTGTGATAATCCCTAATCTAAGGGAGTTGATGCTCCTGAAATAGTGGTTGTCTCAATGACTATTGGTGGTTGAACGGCTACTTGTGGCTGAGTGGCTGGAGTTCCCTTTTCTGTGTCCATAGAAAATCTTTTGCATTCTTTCCAGAGCTTATCCTGAGTCATCGGAGCGTTCTTATAACGATGATATTCCAGTGTAAACGCAACAACTTGACTGTGAGTAAGATTACCTGTGAACAATGTCTTCACCATCCATAGCAGAAGGAAATGCCTTTGTAAGAAATTAAATATTGTTTCTCGCTTCAAAACCTGTGTCTTCTCATGCCGGCCATCTGCTCTGCTTTTTGCAAATATCAATTGATCTTCATAGAATTTCCAGGACATAATCTCCCCTCTCTCCGTCCAGCATGAGGGCAAACCTGTTCTCGTCAACTTGTCAAATGATATATCAAATTTCTTAGTTATCTCTTTAATTCCCTGTAACCGCTTCTCTGAGGCCTTTAGAAGGTCGTTTTTTATGATCATTTTATTTACCTCTTCAGCATAGAAGTACCTATCCTGTATCCCCATATCTCTTAACTCTTCATCTGTCTTGGCATTAATAAAATTTATGAATTTTCTAGCCCAATTCGCTCTTTTAATAGCGGCCTGCTTCTCTGATAATAGCTCCTTTTCATGCTCTGAAACAATGTTTTTCTCTCTGGCAATTATATTCATGGAATCCCATTTTGACTGCATTTATGAAATAATTTCATTCCAGATGATATCCTTAGCTTTAATCAGAGAAATATTTCCCTTTAATTTCTCCTTGATCTCTTTGATTTTGTCCGCAGCTTTTTGTAGCTTCTGCTTGTTCTCTTGTGCTTTTTCTTCCCATTCCTGCATCATCTTGGTAACTGTGACCAATTCTGACTGGGCTTGTTTACAATCTCTTTCCGCCATCTTTAATTCTGTGTTTAGCTGAATAACCTGGGCTTGAGGGTCAACTTCACCTGCAGAAAAATCAAAAGTACAAGTATGGTTCTCAATTTGATTATGTAAGGTTATAGTAGTCTGCTTTACCTTAGTGAGTTATTCGTCATTATTCATCAACTGCTGTCGTAATTCCTCTTTCTCCTTTTCAACCTTAGCTACTTCGGCCGCCAATGAGTGCTCTGTAGCTGGTAATTTCAACTTTTTCCTTAATGAAGATATTTCTGCTTCTGCACTTTTCATAAGTTTTTGAATTGCGGCTTTATCATTCGGATCCGCACCGATTTTCATAATGATCTTCTTTAGCTCTTAATTTTGAGTTGTTAATGCCCTTGCATTAGCTTTCTCCATTTTGCATTGTTTGATGACCTTTGCAAGCATGTTTTCAGTCTTGACTGCTGTAGCATTGGTCTTGCTCAAATCATTTACAATCAGCTGCCCGGTCTGCATATGAAGATTCATTTTGACCCACAAGGGGATCTTTTTAACATCCATGACTATGTTTACCTCCTTAAAGCTGCCCGAAGGTCCAAGGGACATTCCTGTCGGATGTGACAGAGCCATCTTAAACTGATCTTTCTCCAGATCCATCACAGTCAATAATCTGGTTTGGTCAGCAGGTATATGGTGCTCTGCTTGTGCTTCTATATTGGCTTTTATCCTCTGGTTCCTTTCCTCAATCTGTGTGAACACTTGCTTCATTGAAGGAGCCTTTTCCAAATGAAGTTCCTGTCTACTAGGAGATGAGGGGCAATCTTGTTCCTCATTGACCTAGAGAGTAAAACCAGGTGAATTTGAAGAATGGTCTTCGGCTAGTTTGGTCCTTTTTTCCTCTCGGGGCTCCTCATCATCGATTTCAATAACATCCTCTCTACCTCTTTTTCTCATTCTTTCCAAAATTGCAGGTGTTTGAATACTGGTCTTTGATGAACTTGACCCTCCTGGATTAGCCAGTTTCTCCAAATCAGGTTTACTTACATGAGTAAATGCAGCATACCCATTCTCAACCCTTTTCTGAGAAATTATCCCATGTGGATCATAGGACCACTTCTCTCCCAACAACAACTGCGTCCCTTCCAATATTTTTGATACTTCTTCAAAAGCTTGTCTTGTGTTAACAACAAAAGGGCCTACACTCATAGGCAACTTGTACATCAATCCTTTCTTCATGGGCAGAAAATGAACTTGATCTACATTAAGACTTTGCCTTATAAATTCCAGGGCAAAAAGTCTCATGGGAACAAAGGTTGGGAGCCTATAGGGCTCAATACTAACTCCATACAACCTTATCTCAGAGTAATCTTCAAAAACAAACCAGTCTCCAAATTTACAATTGGGTCCTAACTGTAGGAACTCTTGGGCCTTTGGCAGAAAGCATGGAGGAAGAGTTCCATTCAGAATTTTATAAGCAGTAGACATGAAATGGTCAGCAAATTCAAACAGCCCGGCTTCGTTCTCTTCTTTTCTAACCATATCAGTCCAGAATAAAACTGACTGCTTATTTTTATTACTATCCATTATATTTAAACCCACACTCATAAACTCTTCAACATTTTGATATAAAAATAAGTAAACTACCAATGATGGAAATCTGAAAAAACCTGTTAGAGGGAAGGCGATCAATTGGGAATTTACTACTTCCTGCCAAAAAGACGGGATGTCTAGCACCACCCCTGGTTTCATCATAAGAGCGAACATCCCCAAGACTACCTTATCAATTTCGTGATCATCATCTCTTTCCAAAATCTCCATAATGCAGCTAAGAACTGGCCTATACTGAACACTGAACGCCTCCAAACTGAATTTTCCTGCTTCAAATTGAGTTTTCTCTGGACTTGGTATCAAAAACGACATGCAACGATTAAACTCTTCATTTGAAAGCTCCTCGAAATACTGAGCCAACGAATCTTCGGAGAACTGCAATGGAGACTCATCTTCTGGAAAACATAATGCTTGACGTATTAATTGTGTTGAAACCTGCAGGATATTTTTCCCCTGAGAATTCATAACGAAACACTTGCCAGGGTACATAGACGAAACTAACCAAGAAATGAATTCGGGGAAGAAGTGAGTTTTTGGAACACAAGCGGACAACACACCCGAACTTTTCATAGCAGAGAACACAGGGGACTTGTCAGTGTTCAAGGTTACTTGGTAATGTAATAGGGGGTGGTTGACGGACGACGCGGTATCATGAACATCTTTCTCGCTATCTAGGAGGGGACTGAGACTTGATGAACCAGACAACGATGTTCGCTTGGCCATGGCTGACAGGAATTCGAAAGAAATTTGCGAGGCAATGGATAATGCAAAGGTGGCGGGACGCGGTTAAACAGGGCAAACAGTCACATATAAATCAAAACGGGATGGAAGAACCCCTTTTATAGGCTATGGAAACCATAATAAATGCAGGAGTGACGTGGAAAAATAGTTGACAGTGGATGACAGCTGTTTTCCATCTCGGCTGATGACGTCATTGTGGGGGGTCTGTGAGTACGGCGGAAGAGTTTGATCCATACCCCCCGTAATAAATCCCAGCCATTGATCACGGCATTTCCAAGATCTGACTGGTCAACTGCAGGGGGTCGGGATTTGATAACCGACGGGCTGATTCACCCCCCGCAATAGCTTATCCGTAAGCTTCTTTGTGTGATTGTGACTTCCGCTCTGGAAGTTGCTCGGGTCTTAACCTTGAAATATATATATATCGACCTAAGGCTGACGACCGCTTCATGTATAGAAAAATTAGAAATACATTGCATTCCTCTTTTTGTTTATGCTAAAGTATTAACAACTTCATACTATAGCACATTTTCGAATTCTTATTTTTTTTTTATTTTTTCTCTAAAATTTCGAAATGAACTATAAAAAGGACATGTAGAAAAATGATCCACAACACCATCATGAGATGTTTCAAGAGCCAACGAGTTGCCTCCTAAAAGGGGAGATTCAACATGAGATTTAGTTACAACAATATTTTCCTCTTTCCAAACATCAACATGTATCGCATGTCAATAATGGATAATGCTGAAATAAAGAGGCAAAGTCAAGGACTTGTTGGACAAGGGACTCATAAGGCCAAGCACTTCGCCATGCGGTTCACCCATAGTCTTGATTCCAGAAGAAAGATGGGACTTGGCACATGTGTGTCGACTTCGAAGCTTTGAACAAGATAATGGCAAAGAATCGATACCCATTCGCCAAGGATAGATGATTTGCTAGATTAGCTTAAAGAAGCAAAGTTTTTCACTAAGTTAGATTTACGAAGTGGATATCATCACAGTAATAATTCGTAAAGTGACATATGGAAGATCTGCATTCAAAACCAAACAAGGACTCTTTGAGTGGTTGGTTATGCAGTTTGGTTTGTGTAATGCACCAACGACTTTCATCTGCATGATAATGTTTTGCATCCATTTCTTGATGACTTTGTGATTGTGTATTTAGATGATATACTCATTTTCAAAAAAACAAGAGAAGAACATGTCTTGCATGTAAAAAGGGTACTAGATGTTTTGAAGAAAGAGAATAGATTTCTTAAGATGTCAAAGTGTGAATTCGGAAAGACTTCTCTAGTTTATTTGGGACACATTGTAGGAGGAGGCGAGTTGAGAATTGATCCTTCTAAAGTGGAAGCCATTGTGAATTGGCCCAGTCCCAAAGTAAGTAACCGAGGTAAAAAGTTTCTTAGGGCGCAACTCGGTATTGGAGAAATTTTATTACTAACTTTTCTTCCATAGCGGCTCCTATGCATGCGATGACAAGTGTGAAGAAAGGATTCCAATGGGGGAGGAAAACAACGACGAAGCTTTTGAAGCTTTAAAAGACAAGACCAGTTTCAGCTATGGTTCTTGCATTGCTAGATTTGAGACATGACCATTTGAGATTCAAACCGATGCTAGTGATTATGCCATGGGTGCACTACTTTTGCGACATGGTAAGCCTATTTCTTTTCATTCTGAAAACATTCAATGGTGCCGTAACTAATTATCCAACATATGACAAAGAGTTGTATGCGTTGGTACAAAGCGTCAAGAAGTGGAAACATTACTTGATGGGTAAAGAGACGATTATACATATCGATCACCAACCATTACAATACTTGCAGTCGCAAACAAAATTGCAGCAATCATGACACTTTCAGATGGATGGGATTTCTTCAATGGTTTCACTTGGTTATAAGGTATAAGAAAGGTATTTTCAATAAATTTGTTGATATTCTTTCAAGGCCAATTATAAGTGCTTCTACTTTTGCTTAAAAATGATTCTATTGTACACGAGAGCTACATAGAACAAGATGATGTCATCCGATGCTAATTTTCAAGATGTGTAATGCTAGTTTGAGTGAAGGGAATCAAGTTGAGGAAATGATTATCACATGCATAAAAATTTGTTGTTTCATTTGGGCGAGTTGTGTATACCACAAGGAGAGAGACTTAGTGTCATAAGAGAGGCTCATTCATTTCTTATTGTTGGACACTTTGGGGTAAGCAAAACAATGGCGCATCTACAAAGGTATTGCTATTGGCCTCGCATGATAGATAGTGTGTCACATTTTATAAGAGGCATGTGTATGTGTGCAACAAGCAAGCCTAGCAATAGGAAGCTTGGGTTAGTACACGCCACTACCGACCATCAAGGCCATGGGAGAGTGTCTCCATGGACTTTGTTGGAGGTCTACCTATGTCAATAAAACAACATGATTATATTTATGTAGTTGTGGATAGATTCGATAGAAATGTGTATACTTATGCCATGTAAGAAAAACATTACTCGTCGAACAAACCACTAAACTTTATTTTCAACATGTATGGGTTCATTATGGTTTGCTAACTTCTATTGTTAGTGACGGGGATTACGAGGTTCGTTGGGAATTTTTTGGTCAATCTTGGAAGATGATGGACACTAAAGTTGAAAAAGAGTCACTTCTTTTCATCCGCAAACCCGATGGCCAAACTCGAGGTGGTGAACAAAAACCGTTGTGCATCTATTGAGAGGATATTGCAGCAAACATCCCAAGTTGTGGGATGAACAACGGCATTACATTCGACATACTTGCTACAACCGGGCCAAGCACTCTTCTACAAAGTACTTCACCTTTTGAAGCTTGTTTTGGGTATTATCGAAATCACCATTAGACTTCATCTTTGAGAAGGATGTTGGAATTGATGGGCATAGTGATATTGACAAGGCTCGAAAGTTCATTGAGAAAATTCGGATTATTCATCAACAAGTTCAAGAACAACTTGAGAAGAGCCAAAGAAAATACAAGGAGAGGCATGAAAAACATAGAGTTGATCACAAGTTTCAAGATGGAGATGAAGTATGGTTGCATTACAAGCAAACAAAGGATGCAAGGAGAAGGTAAAAATCTCAAGCTCATTCGCTATGATCCATTCCAAGATCATTAAAAAATTTGGTAATAATGCATTTCAACTTGACTTGCCTTCATATATGCAAATGTGATTCCCGTTGTCAATGTGGAAAAATTTACATTTGTATGAGCCTCCTTTTGATTGATGATCGAGGGAGTGATATTCAGATTGCCATATATAGAATATTTCTCACCAAGAATTTCTAGACAAGCTCAAGGAGGATTCCATCATTGACAAGAGGACACGCACTTCTAAGAGGGGAAGTATCGATTATCTTTGGATTGGGTTCCAGGGCAACAAACCACGTAAGGAAAGATGGATGGAAGTGGAAAAGGTGAGGGATCTATTCCCTCATCGTTTTGAACTAGTAATTAAAGTCTTTTAGGGTCCAAAAGCTTCCCAATGGGGGAGGTGTGATCGAAGATCATGTGTTATGCTCAAAATTGAAAGTGCTCGAAAATCTATACAAACCCCGAGCGACCGAGAAGGTCTCATCGTTGTCGATTGTGGCGCCATGAATGGTTCGAAAACCTGATGTCATATGAGGAAGATATCGTGTCTGCGTTCGTTTTCCCAAACAATAAAAATTTTGTGACCTCTGATGCCCAGTCAAAGCAGTGTGGCATATTCCTAGAATATTTCGTTTTCCTAAGTTAATAGGGATTTGACACATGGAATGTTGTGGATCATTGATCCGAGATGTTTTTCCAGGGCCGTTGGTATTTTTTTGAAATGGGTCGTTGGGTAAGCGACACGTGGCAAGCCCGAAAGCCTCCATGTGTCCCTCGGTAGCATGTGGTAAAATTTGGTTGGAGTCGGGGGTGGGGGGTCGACCATGTGACCCTTGGCCCACGGCGAAGACCTCTCGACTCATTTTCGCCTACCGCATGTCACTTAACCATATAGTCTTCCGCATTAATTTATCGTGTTAAATGTTTCAAAAATTGAGTACATCGGCGGTCAACCCTCTGGTGGCCGAGCATTATCGGTCACATGGTGTATTACAACCCCACATCAAACTTCGGATACGGGTGGCTAAAAAACCTTAATACCGGTGGTAAAGGTTGCGAGTGACATGGACCGCAGATAAAACTATAGCATCAAACTGTTTTATAAAACCGCAGACAATGAATCGTAACTTCCGGTGATGGATACGATCACATGTCACGAGGTAATAGTTAATGTTTCAGCTGAAGGTTTGTTGGGCGACTTATCCTATGGAGAGTTAAAACACCTATCACATAGTGGATTTTAATATGACGGTTAATTCAAATGAGGGTTAGCGAAACAGTATAGCTCCTGAGTTCCAAGCCATGCAGAAATAAAAACAGTTAGACCGTGGCACTAAAAGGCGGGGGACTAGCATGTGACCACCCCACCCAAAGCTCGTTTAATGTTAAACCAAATGGTCGAGACTGATGAGAATTTTTGGCATCAGCCCTAAAAATTAGGGATTTTTCTATTTTTAGCCACAGCTAAGTGCCATTATTCACTTTTGGTGGAGCTTTTATAGCCGACATCGGAAAAAATGCATTGGGAGGTCAATTTCTGACCAAATTTAGTGAAACAAGAGTCTACCTAGACTAATTTAAGCATTCTAGAGCCATTGGTGTAGAGAGAAACAACCATTAGAGGCCTCGTAAACACATGTAATTTTGCAATTTTGAGGGCATAATGACAAAGAGGGACATGCCATTGGGAGTTGGACCAACGGATGCAGCCTAGGAGAGTTGAACCGCTTCATCGTGCTTCATCGTGTAAAACCTATGTGTGATTGTATTTCTCTATTATGCGCTATTGTATGGTGTTTTTTAAGGCTTATTTTCATGCTTAAAGTTCACAAATTCATCTATGTTTCATGGTTAAAATACTCATTCCTTAAGCAAAACAAATGGATACAAATTGTACATGTTTTTAATATTGAAAGGACACTTAGCACAACAAACTAATACACTCTTTTTAGATCATATTTACTCAAATTTCAAAGTGGGAGTACTCATTGGATGCAAAATTTAATTCCTCATCCAAGGATTACTCATGTCAGCATACTTTCGATGGGACCATGCTTTGCATGAAAAATGAGAAATACATGAAAAAACGTGATTGTAATCATGTTTTTCATGTATATTTCTAATTTTTCATGTACGAGGGTCCATTAAAAGTGTTCAACATCGGTAGTCCCTTGGATGTGGAATCAAATTTTTTTCATCCAACGAGTGCTCTTGCTTGAAATTTTAGTAAACCCTATAGGGAGAGAAGTTGAAAAATGCGGTTGAAAAAGAGTTTTTTTCTTTTTTCCCTCATAAAATTTGATGATGTAATCAAACCTCACTTTTATTATTTCCACTATTATTTTATAATTTCCTTAGGAGGCCCATTTTAGACCTCAAAAATTTCCCCAATGTTAGAATGAGAGGTTTCTAACGGGAGACCCGAGAGGAGGTGGTTGGCATAAACTAACTCAACACCTCTCCACCGTACGATCTAGGGTTTGAAATCGAATGCACCCCTGGATGATGCCACCTATTTTCCTTGAGCAGCTCGAAAATGAGTGTCTCATTTAAAAACCTCTAACAAGTGGAAACCATTATGGGATGTCGTATATCGTTCACCATAAGGCTAGGGAACGAGACCATGTAAATAGAAACTCGTGATATATATAATGTAATTCACGAGTTTGAAAAACTAAAAACAAATTTATAATTGATAACAATGAGGCAAAAATAGTTTAAAACATATTTATATGTTTTCATTACTCTCATAAAATTAATAAGGTGAATTACCATGTAAAATAAAATAAAAAATCTACTTAACGAGTTTATCCTTGTTGGCTATTGGTGAGTGTGACAAGTGGTATCATAGGTGAAGGGTTCAACACTATGGCATGATTTAGGGCAATAAGGAACATCCTACCAAGATCACATTAAAGCAATTTTATTACATAAGATAAATTATCAAGTATTAATCGCACTTATGACTAAGTCCACCCTTATCTACAAAGAATAACTTATTGAGCGTCTAGGAGAACGAACAATTGTTAAAAAAATTGACATAAATGATGATTAAGCACCATATTTGAGTACAAAAAATTATTAATCAAGAGTTAGGCGATGGACAATAAATTAGAAAATAAAAAAAATTTCTATGTTATACAACCAAGAAAATAAATAATCCTAGCACGGTTACATTGAAATGAACTCTAGCATGCAAGTTAAAAGTTATCAAAATACCAATTGGACTATTGTTGGAATACTTTTACCTACAAAACTAATATGTTTAGCACCTATGAGAGCCAATAGTTTGTTGCACAACTCAAGGATTAACACTATTGTATAGAGAATGGAGAGAGAAGTTTATGAGCTGGTAATGTATGAAAATGTATATGTATAGTTAAATCAAGAGATGTACACGTGGGTAAATGAAGGAAAGTATTAATTTGTATAATGAAACATCATATAGGTATGTGTAAGACAAAGAAAGGTGTTGCATATGGATGTAAAGTATCATCTGTATGATGAGTGTTGGATAATGAGTTATGAGACTCTTTTGTTAATTTGCACAAAATATTATTATGATACATAATTCATAAGGATTGAAATTTGTAAGGTTGATATTCATAGCAATGTTTATATCAAACATCTAGTATAAATTCTCAAGGAAGTAATAAACAATGATAGTGGTTTCCTAATAAGAGTGACAAACAATAAAACATAAATGACCTAACTAAGAGAATTCTTTAAAATAAGAATTTGAGTGTTAGGGGTATTCCATCCATAGGTGGAACCTATCCAAAAGTAGGTGTCTCTCGCATCTAGACCAAGGTGACCAGAGACATAGTAGGCCATTCCAAAAAGAATAAAAACTTGAAAAGGAAAAGTTGTAAATTATCTTTTGAAATGATCATTTAACTAAAGATCAAAGGCACCAATTGGCATGAAATACACAAGGTTTCTTTCTGAAAGGATTATCATTGTTGGTTTTATATTGTCCATTATCATATTCATATAATCTTAGAGAAGAAAATTAGTAAGTGGTAGAAGTATGAGAGTAACCCTACCGAGGGCCAACCTCATGAAAGGAACAAAGGAAAAATAATATTTCCCTTATGGAAATGCAAGTAATCTATGATAAAAGAACTACTATTTCGTGAACAAGCATGGAGAGAAGATGTAACATAAAAGAGACTTGTTAAGTTAGAAATGACCCGATATTAGTATCTTGGCTACTTTAAGACATCAACTAAAACATGGAAGCACATCGAAATGGCAATGTTGATGCTAAAAAGGCACCAACTTCGCACTCAATTTTAGTAAGTAAAAAGTGATAAAGATTCAAGGGAACTTCTCATAATATGGAAATTTACTATGAAAGAAAAGATAGTCAGTCCTTCTAAAATACAAAGAAATAATACATCCAACATTCAATCATGTGTACTTGATGGACACAAAGGGTTCAAGATTGGTGTTAATTTCATACTCATAACACCAGGTCATGCAATGATTTTCTAATTGGTCTATTTATAATTGATTTGCAAGTGGAAAATGTTAGGTTGGGTTAAAATAAAATGACAAGATATTTTTATTGGATGAAATGGGTGCTATTTGTAACTCCAATAACTAAAGATCCGAATTGAATCGGTACAACGGATTATCAAAATATGCAAGCTAGATTTCATGGGAAATCTAGTAGAACTCAGGGAAATGTACACGTAAAATAATAATTTTTATGTTTGAGTGGAATGATACAATTGTAGATGTTAAAAAAAATAGATACAACTAGAATGAAAGCACAAGAAATACGCTACAAATGATAACGAATGCTATATGAAATAATTTGAGGTGTTTTTGTCGTAATGTGGATTAAATTTGTGAATGACTTAAAAATTTGAGATAAGTTAATATAATAAAGTAAACAAGAGTAAAATCACGTTAAATTTCAGCTACGATTTAGTAAAACTGTAGGACATTATATAACAATTTCAAATGATACAATTGTAACTATGTTGAGAACTCTTAATTAAGTCCTTTCGACTAGTTTGATGTCTTTTTCTTAAAATTTTTGGCTATTATCATAAGTTGAAAAAGGGAAATATACATATATGTACATGTATAAGGGTGTGAGGAACACTCGACAATCGAATGGGTATATTACATTATGTTGTCTTCAAATGCATCAGGGAATGGATGGTGGGTTCATGCAAAATGATGATTAGAAATGAACAGATAGGTGAGAATGATAAGGTAAGCGAAATGGCACCTATTTTTAACCAAATTTAAATTTGAGAAAGGAGAATGTTGATGGCACATTATCAAAAGTAGCACTTATGTCTGTTTACATGGAAAGAGAAATGTGCCACTATTCAATGTTATTTCCAGGGATAAATACCTTAATTACGATTCCTATGGATACAAATGGAGTTGGGGTTAAATGATTGACTAGAAATTTTTCTTATAAATACCATGTCGAGATAACCACACTAAGGTAATGGATTGAGAAGAATTGTTGCGAGACTTGGTGATTTTTAAGTATAATATATTATTTCGTGTAGTGCTCTTAAGTCACCATAGTGAGACTATTAGTATTATTATGTGATTTTAAGCCTAAATAAGAACAAAAGTAAAGAAGGGAACCTTAAAAAGGAAAACTAATTGAATATAAAACTTTGATTAAGATTTATATGTGAAATGGTGAGTAGTTAGTGGATAAATAATGTGGACGTAAAATCAGGTCCACCTAAGTTAAAAAGAAAAAAAGAAAAAGATGTCAACAATATGACTATTGTGAAATGGATAATTAACCCCACATGGACTTAATAATGTTAATAATTTTTATAAAACCACATGAACCTAAAGGATACATTAATTAAGTAACCTGATGATCGAATGAAGTGAGTAACATGTTAAAGAATTGATATATAAGAAAAAGCTCTATACTATATTATCGAGGAAGTGTGGGATAATTAATAGGCATACACAAGTAAAAAAATAAAAAAATCCATGAATATACATGGAATAAAATTGTGTACAACATTTATCCATGATCTCGCAATGCGACAGAAAAAGAGCCAAAACTAAAAGTAGGTGCAAAGTGGGTTTGGTGTTGCATTGGATTCCAAATAATTTAATTACTAGATTAAAAAAAATGGGGGAAATCCGAGATGAACATGATTAAGCTACTTGGGCAAGTAGATATCATTATACTAATGGAAAAGGAAAGAAACCATCCTAAACTTTACTCCCGTAAAACTAGTATGCATAAATATTTGAATGAAGTTAAAGGCATAATATCGCTAATTAGTACAATATCTCATCGTAGACAAGAATGATTGAATTATGAACATATCATTATTATTTTATTAGCAAGTGAAATGCAAATAGAGTTGATACCTTTGTGGACTAAAATTTGTTGTAGAACTACTTGGAGTGGTCTTTTTCTATTGGCGAAATTATTGGGTAAATAAAATAATTTATAACGATGTGGTTATAATGATACTACTAACTCATATTGAGTGCATGTTATTGACCATTGTTTGGTTATGATATATGCAAACAATATTTTATGGGTATATAGATAACAACCGATATTGTAGTAATGAAGATTTAAATGATGTATGTATATATGATCTTAAATAAGTATTGATGAGAAACATATGACCACAAGGGTGGTGAATGTAGATCAAACTAGAAAGGATGACCATAACCTAACCATTACATGTTCTCATTTAGAGGAAATGGTGATATAGAAAACAAGTAGTTATCAAAGTGCGGTGGAGGTACTTCAACCGGAAAGACTACTTGTGAAGATGGGAATAAAATTTTTTTATGCATAAGCATATTCCATCCTGTGTTGAAGGGCAAGGAAACATTGATGAGCAATGTTTCAATCAAGAGGGGAAAGACGTAACACCACCCAGTGAAAAGTAAATAGTTAATTTAGTTTTACCGTAGTAATTCAGTGAGCTTTGGGAAATTTATTATTTAAAGTTTATTTTTGATTTTATTTTTAAAAATTGGTTATGGTCAACCACTAAATTTACTGGAAAAAGACACTAAGATAAATTTTCACTTACCAGATAGTTAGAGATGGTATACTCCTATCCCTAGAGATATATAATCTCGCTTTTGGGGAAAGAATCCAAGAGGGGTAAGAGGAAAAAATGAGGCATCCGGGAAGGGAAATAGAAAAAATAGTTGGATTCCTCAATAGGGACATTGTTGAGGGAGGTTAGATGCCACTAGATAAGGTATTCCTAGTCTGGTTGGCCGATGGAAACCGGAACTGGGGGGAGAAGTTGTAAAGGTACCATTATCAATGGTCAGGAGGAGTGCTATTTCTCCTTTTGGCTTCTCCCTAGTAGACTAAACGAAAAACAACTAATTTTTCATCTTTATATTTCTCCAACAATTTTATTGCGACTCGTAATTATTGTGGAATGAGTGTATTTTGTAATCACAATGTTGCTTAGTTGAATAATGAATAGAATGGGAAATATTTCTTGTACTTACAATAAATTATATTTGTAAATACTATGGTATAGTAGTACTAGTTGAGTACATTGAATGGAGAGTTTCTCCGTGAGTTAAACTCGCTCTTTGGGTCGATTGAAGAAGTCTTCAGCTCCACGTAATTTCTCGTTAATTGAGTATACAAATAAGTATCTTGGGTTTCGGAGTCGATGCATTTTTTTCATTAGAATGGTTGTTTATGTTTTGAATGTAAATTTTATTTAATGAATTAAAAATTCTAAAGGCATTATAGGAAATTACTGCATTAAGGAATGTGAAGTTTTAGAAAGAGTTTTGGTAATAACTTTTGGTATCATTATCCTAGTTAAATGATGAAAGTATTCTAGAATAACCTTGTATCATAGTTTCTAATATATATATATATATATATATATATATATATATATATATATATATGGGTAGAACACGTTGTATCTCAAGAGACAATCCCTTGGTACAACGTGGTAAGGAATCAATGCTTTAAGGCATTTTACAAATGTATGTCATAATTACAATATCAAATGGCCTCTATTTAACACCTTTGTAATTTAATCACTTAATACCCCTCAATAATCCGAGATAATGAAACCCTTCACAATGCCATAAACTCGTTGATATTTGAATGAAATGAAAAGAGGAACCGTAAGGGAAACTCAAAATGATATGTCGAAAACACAAGGAATCTACCACTTTTAAGTTTTCGAGGAAATTCATGGAGAGAGGGAAAATCGAAATAATATGTTTGTAAACACTTTAATCCATTACTTTAAAGTTTCATTAGGAGTTTTCTAAGAGAGGGGAAACTCAAAATAATATGTTCTAAACACAGAATATATTACTTTTAAGTTTTCAGGAGAATTTTTGAAGGGAGAAGCAATGAAGTGAGAGAAAATTAAGGTTGTTTAAATTTTACTTACCGATGTAATTAAGAGACCGACATCTACATTACTTCACTTCATTCGGAGAGGAATAAACATAGAGAAAAACCTGGAAAGACATATCAACATCAACAAGTGTAGGAAACTTGATCTTCTTTCATTTATTTCTCGAAAAATTCAAGATTTATAATCATCCCGAGGTCCAAAACTCGGGACCCATTTTTTTTATTTCTATCTACTTAAATACATCAAAGTAGTTTCTGTAACTACCGAAATTCTTGAAAACTAAGAGTGATTTATTATAGTGTTATTATTAAACATGATTATAATAATAAACATAAACATTTTATCAAGAATAGTGATAATAATAATTATAAAGATAAGTTTATTAATAAAAGTAGTAATACCATTAGTAAGATTAATAATATTAATAATAACTCTAAGAATAATGTTGTCAATCTCTCTGATTCGTTTTGACCCTTCCATTTATAGTCTCTTAGAAAAAGGCTTGAATTTTGCCTTAGCCCCCAAAAGAATCCCCATCCATGATATTATTTGTGACATTGAATTTGGTATTAGTAGACTTGCTGGATTCCTCCAAGGACATCATTAGGCAAGATTGTGTGGTTATCTTAAAAAAATCCAAGCCCCCAAGAGCAACTTAAGCAAGCCCGATTTTGAAGCTCTAAAATCCTTAAATAATAATAAGGATATTGTTGTTCTTAGATGTCGACAAAGGTAGTGTGGTTGTCATCCTTAACAAGGAGAGATTATACGATGAAAATGTTAGATCATTTGGAAAAATAGTGGGAGTTATAGAAACTTCCTAAAAATCCCTTAAAAAAGATCTCCGAGTCGTCAATGATGCTATTAAATCAAGTAGCTCCTTGGGCTCTCTCGAGTAGAAGTTGATTGAGAGCAATCCTCTTACTCCAAGAATCTATGGTCTTCCTAAAATCCATAAGGATGGTGCCCCCATTCGTCCCATTGTTAATACCATTGGTGGTCCGACTTACCTTCTAGCCAAGTATTTAGCCCATAAACCGAAGCCTCTAGTAGGTCGATGACAGACTCATTTTTTAAAGATTCTACTTTCTTTCGTTAATGAGTTGAAGGGCATTAGAATGGATCTTGAGGATAGGTTTGTTAGTTTTGATGTTGTTTCTCTTTACACCAATATCCCCATAAAAGAGGCTATTGATGTCATTAATCGCATTACCGATCTCGATATGGCCCATTTAGTTGGGATCTGCTTAACCTCCACTTTCTTTAGTTTTGAAGGCGAATTCTATGAGCAAACATGTGGTGTTGCCATGGGTTCTCCCCTTTCCACGATTGTTGCTAATTTTTTTATGGAAGACTTTGAATCTAAGGCTCTTTCCTCGGCTCTTTTCAATCAAAGCTTTGGAAGAGGTTTGTAGATGATACTTGTGTCGTGTGGTCGCATGGCAAAAAGATAAGTTAGATATTTTCTTCTATCACCTTAATGATCAATTCTTCTCCATAAAAATTCACGTGGAATATGAAATAGATGGAAGCATTCCCTTTCCTTGACGTTCTTATTTCTAGAAAGGATGATGGTTCTTTCTCCCATCAAGTTTCAAAAGAAAATTGTACTTGAGCAATACCTTCACGCTAGTTCGCACCATTTCCCCTCGCTCAAAAATTAGGTGTCCTAAACACCATGCAGCCACAAGGGCGTTGAGGATCTCTAATGAGTCTCACCTTATGGGGGAAAAGTCTCATTCGTTAAGTGTCTTTTGTAAAAATGGTTATAGTAGATCGCAAAGCCTTAAAGCTTTTCTTAAAGCGAGAAAAGGTCCTCTAACTAAAAAAGAATAAAGACCTAGTCAGTGGTCCCACAGCAGTGTCGTCTTCTGTTCATTCAAAGAACCAATGATAAAATTGCGAGGGTCCTTAGGAAGCATAGGGTGTCTTCATATTTCAAGCCCTTAACACCATTCGCGATCTCTCTCAAATCGTTTAAAGGCCGATTGACCCTAGGGATGGGAAAGGTGTCTACATCATTCCTCGTTCCTATGGGACGCCTTACATTGGTGAAAGCTAGTCGGTTATAAATCAAAGAATTTCTAAACATAGCCGACATTAAGCATGGAAGATCCCACTCTTCTGCACCTAGCTAAACATTTAGAAAATACTAACCATCATATTTGCATTGAAGAGGCGAAGGTCATTGCTAGGATTGACCATTTCATCATCGGAAATTAAGAGAGGCCTTAGAAATTGAAAAAACACCCCTCAATCTCAACGAGAGATGATGGTTGGAAACATCAGTTAGGTGTTGGATACCGCCTTATGTTCCTGATTATCTTTTATTTTTGCCCCTTTTTTTAATTAATTTATTTATTTATACATGAAAGTTTGATATTTTATTTTTAATTTTATTTTATTTTTATATTCATTTATTTATTTATTAATTTTTTTTTCCTTTTTTGATTTATTTTATTTTATTTTATTTTTATTTTTATTATTATTATTATTATTGTTTTTTACTTAAGCCTCTTGCTTTAATAAATAAATAAAATTGATATATTAAATAAAATAAATAAATAAAAAATAAAAAAATAAAAAAATTAATAATAAAAAATTAATAATTTTATTAATTCATTAACTAAGTGAATAAATTAACTAAATGGTTTAATAATAGAAGAGAACTAGCGTTACTAATTAAAAAACATTATAAATTATTAAAAAGTCAAACTAGCCATTTTCCGAACGCCTAGTTTAACCATCTCTACATCTATTTAAGCTTATTGATTTGATCCGATCTCTCACCTAGTCCCGACGATGAACCACGCTGACTTTGGTTCGAAACGCGTTGACAATGTTCCATTATATGTGATTATTACCGAAAGAGATTTTAGAATTTTATATGGATCACGGAAGCATAGATTCTAAAAATCTTGAAAACTACTCGACTACCTAAACTCGTAAAGATTACTTATAGCAATCATACCAAAAAAACAAATTGAAACTAGAAATATCATTCGTTTTGGATGAATCTGATGTTGTTGATGCGTCCCCTCGAAGTGCCGAGGTGTCCTTTTATAGTTATGATGCAGCAAACTCGGCACAATTATCACAACGACGCCTCGTTGCCCGACTTAACCCACTTGTTGTGCTTCCAACAGTATCACTATGCATTCTTCTGTCCGACTGCTGCTATGCCTCTGCGTGCTTCAAACGTTGTCATCATGTCACTGCTGCCTACTCGACCCGCCTCTCTCTATATGTGCTTGTTGTGTTTAGTCTTAGTTTCTCCTTGGCTCGTGTCATAGTCACTTACCCGAGTCTCTCTCGCCATGTTTTGCATATTTCTTCATAAAATGATGTGCACAAACCTCATAAGCCCGCACTTGAAGCCCTTTAGATTTCATCTTGGAACCACATCGCGTCCGTACCAACATCGCACTTCACATTTCATTATTTTTAACTTTTCCTTAGCACTTATATTTCAAAACTTGCAATGTGCGCTATGCGATCGGTCCCACTGGGCATCGCACATCACACTTCGGTGACTTTATCACTTACCTCTTGCGGTTATCCTTCAAAAACTTGCAATTTGTGATCGGGCCCCACCGCATCGCACATCACACTTCGACGATTATAACACTTACCCTTGCACTTAAATTTTAAAACTTGTGATGTACTGGGTATGCGGTGCCGGTCCACATCATCGTGCCATGTCACCTTAAATTACTCCGTGATACGTCGGGTCAGAGGCCATGTGTCATCCGCCACATCATCACTCGCACTTCACATTTCGTCAGTTTCTATGACATATCGCATCACAACTTAAACAATTTACCTTGCAATTTCTTATCATATAAATGTGAAACTCGTCGATATGCGATATGTGATTTAACATTCGCCGTTGATCTACTCCATTGCTAATCCGCACTTTGATCTTGACCATCTGTTTTTTCCCCTCTGCACCTCCTCCAAAACTCTTAATTTTTTAAGGGAAATGTAAGATTTCTCCACCTTTGGGAAATTAGTTTGTTTTCTCTATGGTGTAACCCTCCCCGAGCTTATCCGGTGTTCTACCACGCTAGTCCCTCCCGAGCTTGCGAATGAGCCCGACTCGACCTTGTCCGGTGTGCAATGTTCCGAACATGCCCATCGGTCTAGCTCTTGAACTATTCTACACATGAATGAGCCCAACTCGAACCACCTTCACAAACCACCTTCACATCTCTCACGTAATGTTAATGTACCAACATATAAATCAAAATTCTTCTACGAAACACAAAATTTTTACATTTTCTATCATATATTCTTTTTTTGGTGTTTTGAAAAATATTTCAAAGGTAAATGCAAATGAGTCACAACAGAAAAAATGTTAACTTCTTGTATGCTAATGAAAATAGTAATTTAGACTAGTTAGGGAGAAGTGGAAAACCATGAAGAGAGTGAGAATAAGAACTGTTGTTGTTCACCAAAATCCAAACTCACTGCAAATTAAAATACTATGGAATATAACAAGGATTATGTCTTAAGGGCCATGCACATAACCTTATGGTTCCGAAAGAACATTCCCACCTTATGTAAACACGCTCATGCAAGCAACACGCAAATACAGAAAAGAAAGGACGATATGAAATCGAATCATTAGTAGAACCCTAGGTGTTATTACATGAAATGTAAAAACTAAAAGATGGGTCAAATATAAATCGAGAACTATTATGTAACATAAGGTTGCGAAGCACTAGGTAAGGAAAAACATGTTAGTTTTTTCGCAGCAAAGGTGAAGAAACCCCCATCGGAATAACAATCCCGATATATCTTGTAACAAACCCCATATATGAATAGATTTTATTAAGCATACCCTATAATCCTTCCACACCCACAAAATATAGAGGAAATCCCTTGAGTAAACTTCTATAGTTGGTGACACCTTAAGAAAATTAAGGAAATAATAAAAATCAAACCATTGGCAATGAAATCAAATTACTTAGTTCTATATATATATATATATATATATATAATTCAAGGTTTGAGAAACTAAAAAACAAAGTTATAATTGATAACAATGACTCGAGCATAGTTTAAAACATATTTATATGTTTTGATTACTATCATTTCGTTTTAAAAATGATTAAGGTGAATTTCCATGTAAAAAAAATATATTTCCACTTAACCAGCTTTATCCTTGTTGGCCATTGTCGAGTGTGACAAGTGGTATTAGAGCTAAAGGGTTCAACATTGTGGCTTGATTAAGGGAAATAAGGAACAAAAATATATATATATATGTCAAGAGTAGATTAAAGTAATTTCATTACACAAGATAAGTTATCAAGCATTAATATACTTATGTCTAAGTCCACCCTTATCTACAAAGACTAACTTATTGAGCATCTAGGAGAACGAAAAATTGTTTAAAAAAAAATATCATAGTAAATGATGATTATGCACCATATTTGAGTACATAAATTATTAATCAAAAGTTGGTGATGAACAATAAATGAGAAAATAGAAAAAATATATGTTATACAACCAAGAAAATAAAAAATCCTAGCAAAGGTACATTGAAATGAACTCTAGCACGCAAGTTAAAAGTTATGAAAACACCAATTGGACTATTGTTGGAATAATTTTACCTACAAAAACTAATATGTTTAGTACCTAGGAGAGCCAATACTTGTTGGACAACTCAAGTATTAACACTATTGGATAGAGAATGGAGAGAGAATTTTATGAGTAGTAACAATAAAGAAGTATCTATCTCATTAAATCAAGAGATGTACATGTGGGTAAATGAAGGACAATATCAATTCCTATAATGAAACATAGATATATATGTGCAAGACAAAGAAAGTTTTTGCGTATGGAATGTAAAGAATCATTCGTATGATGAGTGCTTGATAACAATTACGAGACTCTTTTTGTTAATTTCCACAAAATATTATTATGATACGTAATTCGTAAGGATTGAAATTTATAAATTTTGATATTCATAGCGATATTTATATTTAACATCTAGTATAAATTCCCAAGGAAGTAATCAACAATGAAGTGGTTTCCTAACAACAAGTGATAGATAATAAAACCTAAGTAACACCGATGATAGATAATAAAAACTAAGTAACCTAACTAAGCAAAATTCTTTAAAATAAGAATTTGAGTATTGGGTATTCCATCCATAGGTGGAACCTATCCAAAAAAGTAGGTGTCTCTAACATGATACCAAGGTGACCAGAGCCATAGTTTGTCATTCCAAAAGAATAACAACTTGAAAAAGAAAAAAACTATAAATTTTCATTTGAAAGGACTCATTTAACTAAAGACCAAGGCAGCAATTGGCATGAAATACACAAGATTTTGTTGAAGGATTATCGTTGTTGGTTTTATATTGTCCATCATCGTATCCATATAATCTTGGAGAGGAAAATTAGTACGTGGTAGAAGTATAGAGTAACCCTACTAAGGGCCAACCTCATGAAAGGAATAAATGCAATTAATAATTCCCTCATGGAAATGTAGGTAATCTATGATAAAATAACTCCTAGTTTGTGAACAAGCATGAAGAGAATATGTAACATAAAAGAGACTTATTAAGTTGGAAATGACCTGATGTTAGTATCTTGGCTACTCCAAGACATCAACTAAAACATGGAAGCACATTAGAATGGCAATGTTGATGCTAAAAAAGGCACCAACTTCACACCAATTTTAGTAAGTAAAAAGTGAGAAAGATTAAAGGGAATTTCCATAATATGGAAATTTACTATGAAAGAAATGCAATAGCCCTAAAATATAGAAAATAATTTAGTCAACATTGAATCATCTCATGGAAACAAAGAGTTCAATACTAGGGTTAATTTCATACTCATAACACCCAATCATGCAATTATATTTTCTAATTGGTCTATTTTATAATCACTTTGTGAGTGGAAAAGGTTAGGTTGGGTTAAAATCAAATGACAAGAGACTTTTTATCGGTTGAAATGGGTGCTAGTTGTAACTCCAATAACTAATTATCTGATTTGAATTGAGTACAACAAGATTAAGAGAATAAAAGCATAAGAAACACATGACAGTGAATGTCTATATTAAAAAACTTTTAGGATTGTGTTGTTGTAATGTGGATTAAAGTTGTGAATGACTAACAATTTGAGATAAGTTGATATAAATAATGTAAAAAAGAGTAAAATCATTTTAAATTTCGTGGGGATATTTAGTAAAATGATAAGACATTATGTAACAAGATCAAATGATACAATTGTAACCATGATTAGAACTCTTAACTAAGTCATTGCTGGTTTGATGCCTTCTTTTTAAATTTTGGATATTATTGTAAGATGAAAAAGGGAACTATACATATATGTACATGTATAAGGGTTTGAGGAACACACGATAAATAATGAATATATTCAATTTTGTTGTATTAACACGCATCAAAGAATGGCTGGTAGGTTCAAGTAAAATGATGATTAGAAATGAACAGATAGTTGAGTAAGATAAGATAAGGGATATGGCACCTAGTTTTTACCAAAATTAAATTTTACAAAGGATAATGTTGATGGCACATGCCGAGTAAGATAAGGTAAGGGATATGGCACCTATTTTTAACCAAAATTAAATTTGAGAAAGGAGAATGTTGATGCCACATTAGCAAGAGTAATACTTATGCATATTTACATGGAAAGAGTAACATGCCACTAATCAATGTTATTTTTGGATACCACTAATCAATGTTATTTTTGGATAAATACCTCAATTTAGACACCTATGGATACAAATGGAGTTAGGGGTTAAATGATTGAATAGAATTGTTTGCTTACAAATACCATGTCGAGATAACCACACTAAAGTAATGGATTGAGAAGAATTCTTGCGAGACTTGGTGATTTTAAGTATGATATATTATTTCACGTAGTGCACATAAGTCACCATATTGACTCTATTAGTGTTATTATGTTCTATGAGAAACAGTGAGCTGTGAGCGGATAAATAATATGGACAAAAATCATGTCCACCTAAGTAGTAAAAAAAATTCAACAAAATGACTATCGTGAAATGGATAATTAACCCCACATGGAGTTAACAATATTAATCCTTTACCAAACCACGTGAACTTAAAGGCTACATGAATTAAGTAACCTCGCTAACCGAATATATAAGAAAAACTCTATATTATATTATCGAGGAAGTGTGAGATAATTAGTAGGCATACACAAGTAAAAAAATCCATGAATATACATGGAAGAAAATTGTAGTACAACGTTTATCCATCACCTTCCATGCGACAGGGAAGTGAGCCTAGGTTGTAGAGTGGACTTGGTGTTGCATTGGATTCCAAATAATTTAATTAATGGATTAAAAAAAAGGTTGTTAATCCAAGATGAACATAATCAAGCTACTTTACTCCTAATGTGACATGTGGCATCATTATACTAATGGTAAAGGAAAGAAGCCATACTAAACTTTACTCCTATAAAACTAGTGTGCATAAACATTTGAATGAAGATAAAGGCATAGTACTACTAATTAGTACAATCACTCATCGAGAAAGGCATAGTACTATTAATTAGTACAATCTCTCATCGAAAGACAAGAATGGTGGAATTTCTGAACATATCATTGTTATTGATTATCAAGTAGTGCAAACAAAGTTGATACCTTTATGGACTAAAATTTGTAGTAGAACAACTTAGAGTCTTCTTTGTCGATTGATGAAATCGTTGGGTAAATAAAAAGAATTTATAATGATGCGGTGATAATGATGCTACAAACTCATATTGAGTGCATGTTATTGACCCTTGCTGGGTTGTGATGTATGCTAACAATATTTGATGGAAATATAGATAACAACTAATAGTGTAGTAATGAAGATTGAAACGATATATGTATATATGATATAATTAAGTATTTATGAGAAACTAATGACCACAAGGGTGGTGAATGTATGTCAAATCGGAAAGGACAACCATAATCGAACCTCTGCATGTTCTCATTTAGAGGAAATGGTGCTACAAATAAAAGTAGTCACCGCCTAAAGTGCAACTGAGGTACCTTAATCAGGGAAAGACTACTTTTGAAGATGGGAATAAATATTTTATGCATAAGCATATTCCAAGTTGTGTTGAAGGCTAGGAAACATCGAGGACAATGTTTCTCTCAAGAGGGAGAAGATGTAACACTTCCCATTGAAAAAGTAAATAGTTAATTTACTTTTTACTGTAATAATTCAGTGAATTGTGGGAAATTTAATATTTAAAGTTTATTTTTATTCTATTTTAAAATTGGTTATTGACAAGGGAATTTTTGGGAAAAAGACACTAAGTGAAATTTTCATTTACCGGAAAAGTTTAGAGACAATTACTCCCATCCCTCAAGATAAATAATATCGGTTTGGGGAAATAAGAGGAAAACTCGAGGCACCTAAGAAGGGAAATATAAAAACAGTTAGATTCATCAGACATTGTTGAGGGAGGGAAGGACGACTGCCATATAGGTTATTCCCGAGCTGGTTGGCCAACTTGGAATCGGTAATTAGTTGTCTATTTACTATTTTATGGAAGTGGAAATTGACATGGGGGGAGAAGTGGTAAAGGTACCATTCTCATTGGTCGGGAGGAGTGTTCTTTCTCCTTCGCCTGAAAGAAAACAACTAATTTTATCTGTATATATCACCAGAACTTTTATTGCTAATGTAATTATTGTGGAATGAGTGTATTTTGTAATCATAATGTTTCCTAGTTGAATAATGAATGAAATGGGAAATACTTCTTGTACTTACATTAGCATAAATTATTTTGTAAATAGTATGGTATGTAGTATTGGTTGAGATATTGAGTATAAATTTTGTATTTGAGTGAAAATTGTAGTTGGGTGATTGAAGAAGTCTTCAATTCCATGTCATTTCCTATTAATTCAGTATATAGATAAGTATCTTGGGTTTCAAATTTTGAAGGAATTACTAGAAATTATTGTCCATTAAAGAATGTGAAGTTTTAAAAAGAGGTTGATGATAACTCTGGTATGATTATCCTGGTTAAATGATGAAAGTATTCTTTGAATAAATTGTTATTATAGTTTCAAAATAATGATATATATATATATATATATATATATATATATATATATATATATATATATATATATATATATATATATATATATCGTGTGTGTGTGTGGAGACAGATGTTAAATTATTATCTCGTAAAGGAAATAGTGTTTCTAACTCATTAGGACAAGTGGGAAAAAAACGAGCGAGAATAAGAGCGTTGTTGTTCACCAATAGTTGAAATCCAAAAATCACAGTAAATTAAAATATTATGGAATATAACAAGGATTATGTCTTAAGGGCCATGCACATAACCTTAGGGGTTCGAAAGAACATTCAAACTTATGTACAAACCCTCATGCAACTAAGTGTGAACACATAAGAAAGGAAGAGATGAACCGATTCATTAACAAAACCCTCGGTGTTATTATATGAACTATAAAAAAACTAAAATATGGGTCAAATATAAATTAAGAACTATTGTGTAACATAAGGTTTCAAAAGTCCTTAGTAAGGAAAAACGAAAGTTAGCTTTTCCATAGCATTGAAAAAAAACCCCATCAAAATAACACTTGGATATCCCTGTAACAAACCCCTGAGCTAAAGATATTTTATCAAGCACATTGTATCCTTCCACGACCACAAAATCTATTACCCACATAATTCATTTCCAAAAAAAGTATAAACTTGTATTTAACATAAAATGCATATATTGTAGCGATAAAATAATGAAATAATCATTATCAAAATTGACAAACGTCGGCACCATTAATGACATAAATATTGTACAAGTAACCAATAATACGAGAGACAATCGTACAAAAAAAATAAATACGGATAGTTACTCGACAAGAACTAAATTATTCAACCTTTATATCTCGGATAAGAACAATACAAATATTAATGAGAGAGATTAATTCATAGGCTTAACCAAAATCTCCCTCAATAAAAAAATAAATAAGTTGTATGTATGTTAGAAACCCTTAACATATCAAAATAATTATAGTGGACTAAAATGCGACTCAATGGCGACAAAGCCATTTGAAGTCAATAACTTAAATGTAAAACTCGTTCAAAGTATAACTATAAGTTTTTGTCTATTCCCATGAACAAAAACAACAGAACCATAACCCATAACTTCATCTAGGAAAAAAAACTATCGCGTTAACACGCATAAGTTAAAACAAGGTAAGTCCCTGAGAAATTGGAACAAGAGAGTATGAAAATCATTAAATGTCATTGAAGGAAACTCAAGAGTTTCATAACAAGAGCCAAAAACGGTAGTGAGTATCTCACTTGTAGATTAAAAAAAAACAAGGGAATTAGTACACCTGTGGATGCACCCATGCCGAGAACAAATAACATGTGCAAGCAATAGAACCCTTTAATGCCAAACCTCTCACCTTTGCAGGAAACATCAACTATCCAGGAAATCCCTAGAGGAAACCTCGAGATTTCGGAACGCATTAATAAAATTAAGGAAAGAATAAAACTCAAACCCTTGGAAATGATGAAATTACCTAATTCACATTTTTCCGGTAATAAAGGGAAACTGTGCTACCAAGGAGAAAGACTATCACAGAAGACCTCCTCCATAACACCTGACAATTCTACCATAGCGTTAACTCTTGTAAATTATCCGAATCAATAGACCGAGAGGGGAAAAAAAAGACCAAAAGCCACTCTTACCTGGGAAGGAAAAGTTTGATGAATAAAGCCAAACCCTAGCCGGAGGAAGCATAGTCGAGCTCGTTGCAAAGTCGAATGAGAGGGAGGAGGCGATTGGCATAAACTAACTCAACACCTCTCCATCGTTCGATCTAGGGTTTGGAATGGAACACCCCGGACGATGCCATGTATTGTACTTAAGCACCTAACAAAACTATCGTATTTAAAAATACCTCTAATAGATAGAAACATTATGTGAAATCATCAAACTGACACAATAATCAATCACATCATTGAACACCGAAACCGATATACCCCCGGAAACCTCATAGGGGTGAAAACCAACAAACATTTAATTTTATTATTAAAATGCTCGTGTAAGTGTTCACCCCCTCACTCGATGGTCATCCTTTAACCCTTGTTATAAAATCTTACAAGGAAATGTTGTTTAAATACAAAATATCTAGCTAAAATATATTACAATCATTATGATAGCAGTTACCTACAAAAATTCAATCTTCACACTCATCTACATGGACCATTAATTATTTACCTGCCACCATGTTAAGAATAATATATCCTTTGCATAATTCACCGTCATTTCATGTTATTGTTGTCTTCAACATACATTGATGTCAAGATTATATAAATTATTAATCAACTCATTCATAAATCTATACTAGTGATGCTTTCCATCTATTCATGTACGTTTATGACATGAAAGAAAAATCATTTCGCGACATTATTCCTTCAACAACACTGCATATGCGCTAGTTATAAGAATCTAACCATCAAAGGATGTCTATAATATATATATCACATTAACTAATATTTTCCTTGTATAAGCATACATACTTGCAAGGAAAATCACTACAAATATGATTTCTTTAAAGGAAACTAAAAAATCAATTATGATCCGGGTGCATGCAAGTTACATAAACTTTATCAAAATAACTCAACCCTTTAGATATTAATTTTGGTGCATGCAAATACCTAAGAAAAATAACACAATGAATGTTTTTTCCTATGCATGCAAATGCATATGCTTTCCAAAAGAATCTTCCTCAAATGAATGCTTAACACAATAGAACATGCAAACACATGTTTCATTTTCAAGGAAATCTACCTTAATAAGGCATGCTAAAACATACAAATACATGTCTTATTTTCCAAATATTATACCAATATTACCCATATATATGTATTCCAAGGAAACCAACACATTACTATGGTTTTTGTGCATGTAATTCATATTTTTTTCCCAAAGAGTAGTTTTTAGGGTAGCTAACACAACATGTTATCTTTCCCCACATACATATGAATAGTATTTATTCTTTGTGCATGAAAGAGCTTATCATAATAGCTCTTCTTTAATGTAAGCAATACATATTCCCTTCTTAGAATTCTACCAGCATTAACTATTATTTTCATGTAAACAAATACATACTTATTCTTCAAAAGGAAGTTAATGTAAACATCACATATTCCCTTCTTAGAATTCTACCATCATTAACTACTATTTTCATGTAAACGAATACATACTTCTACTTCATAAGAGAATTAATATAACTTAGTTTCTTTCTCTTTCTACATGAAGTTTCTCATGTTTCCCTTTCAAGAAATTATCCTAGGCAACCGTAATAAAGTTAACTTAAATTTTATACTCCTAAATCAAGAAGTTGACACAATTCATCTAGCCATGCAATATTTTCAAGATGTTATTCTTTTCACTAAAATTAGCATAATAATTTTCTTTATACACGCTCAAAAAGATATTTCCTATATCACAATAACTACCCTTTTGTGCATGCAAACATGTCTTTTTATTTTAACATTATCACCCATACTTTAATCCTTTCAAGAACAAGAATGCGTTCTTATTCTTATATGGACAAGATTCATATGAGTCTTTTAAAAGAAATAATCTTTATTTTCATCTATTCGTGCACAAAATTCCAATGCAATCTTTATGCACTCAAATCCTTGTATTTAAATAAACAATATGGGTAAATATATATATATATATATATACATTTTTCATTAAAACCCTTCTAAGAAAATTAATCTAATTAAGTTTTTTTCTTTTCTTTTTTTCAAGAAAAATATATCCCAATTAGTTGTCATTTTGTGCATTAAACACACATACAATAATGCACGCAAGAATTGTTTTGTATTTTCCAAGAATCTAATATGAAAATGTATGCAAGGACATTTGACTTTGAAATCTAATACAACGATGCATGCAATTAATATTTCTCTTTCCAAAATTAACACCAAAATATTCCCAAAGAAACTAATTTATTTTTCTACACACAATTCCTTCTCATTTTGTGCATTAAACACACATACAATAATGCATGTTTTCTCTTTTCCAAGAATATAATATTGTTAAGATATTCCGACACATAGGAAATAGTTAAGTATAACTTGGTCTAGTGTAGAGTTAGGTAAAGTGTGTTTCTTTACTATGTACATTTGTAACTTATATTCCGATGGTCACGATATGTAGTGATCTAACGGTTAACTCTCTCTCTGTATTACCAATACTTGATTTGTGGCTTAACACCTCGATTGGTCCATGATCTCTATTTAAAGAGCATGGAGGTTCATTTGTCTAGTAATTGTTTATGAGAGGAGCTTATGTAAAAAAAAATCATATTTTATATTAATAAATTTCCCCGAAGTGGCCGCATTGGCTCGAACCATGGACTTTTTCCCTCTTCGAGGGTTTTAACTACGTCAAGTACTAGTGTACTGATCTCGTGATATATTTGTGAGCGGTGGTATTTTGTGTTTGATCTAAGAAACTTACCCCTGTAAATTTCTACATGGTATCGAGCCATTTTGAGGGCCGCATCCTTTTTTTGATCCAAATCTAAAGCTCTGTTTGATCGCATGCGATTGTCGTTTTCCATATCTACTATTTATGACCACTTTCGAGCTAGAATAGTACTATGTTGTGTCCGGAGTGTCCGTTACGTGTGAGTAACCCCTTTATTTTCATGCGAAAAAGGTTTCCGATTTGCCCGAGTTATCTCATTTTAGACCCGGAAGTATAAAAGTATATTTTTTGAGTTATATTTATTAATCCTTCGTTTATTTCGGTTCCCCTGTTTATTTCGGTTTATAGTTTTTTTTAATTGTCGGATCTATACCCTCTTCTCTATGTATGCTCTTTACTTTGCACTGTGTGCATTCTCGAAAAATAAAAAATAAGAAGACGAGATTTCTTTTTTTTTGCTACGTATGCTCTTTCCCCGCGTCTTTGTGCGATCTTGGGAAATAATAAATAGCGGAAAAAAAGATATTTATCGGTAAGACTAACCGGAAATCTAACGTTCTTCCGTAAGGCTTGCATTTCATTCTTTTTTGCACGTATTTTTGTGGTTTTTTGTAGGAAAAAGGTATGCACATTGAAGAGAAAAATTAAAAATTAAAAAATTAAAAAAATAATAATAAAAAAAACTCTTCCTCCTTTCAAACAATTATAGAATCATTTTACTAGCTCACTTAGTGTAAAGTTAGTTTATGAGAATAGAGGTTTTGGGTTCAAGTCTCTCTCTCAAGCTTCTTTTTTGTAAAAAAAAATTGTTAAGTTACTTTTTCTAATAAATCCCTTTGGCAAGTTGTCGGTTTTAAAAAGAGGGCATTATTTTAAAAGCACATGTAAAAGTAACATTGTAAAAGCGACTCTCACTTATTTATAAAAGTGGGTCACATGAAGTATTTTTTTTTTTAAGTGAACTTATTGTATTAAGTTTGGAAAAGGGGGGGATTTTTTTCTTAAAGTAGAACTTCATCATCAGTTTTCAACCTTTCACGTAACTATTCGGCATCTACCACACATTTTTTTCAAAAAGGCATAACTTCTTCATCCGGAAGTCGTTTTCCGAGCTATTTTTTTTAACCATCATAATTTTTCGAGATCTTTCCATTTGAGTAGTTATTTTCAGTATTTTTAGCTTCAGTTTAAAAAAATAGAAAGTGCATGCCTAGTTATTCTTAACATCACTGATTATTTCCAATGGCTATCCTACATGATAGACTTACTTAGAAATAAAGGGAATTATAGAATAGCCACAGGACAAGAAACTAAACCTACCGATGGAGATAAAGCCGGTAAATGGTAAAATAAAAAAGATCAAGCATGAGGGTTGATAGGAATTTCTATTGCTCAATATCTTCGATTTCATATCCAAGAAATTGACACCCCTGATGTAGCTATGAAAAAGCTAAATACTATTTTTGGCATTCAAAATGAAATCAGGGCCCACCAGCTTGAAAATGAGTTGCTTACTTTGGACCCCAATAATTTCTCTTCTATTGAAGATTTTTTGTCCAAATTCAAGACCCTTAGACTTCTTTTAGAAGGTTGGAAGGTCAAAAAGGAAGATGGTAGCCTTATCTATTCCATTCTTGCTAAGCTTGTACCTGCATACTCTGTATTTGTTTCCACCTTCCATTCCACTAGAGAAGACCTCATTTCTCAAGGAACAGCCTACAAGTCCCCCTCTTTTGATTCCTTTTGCAATTATTTGATAAGAGAACAAGAAAAACTCCTACACCTTGGTCTTATTAATACAGGAAACTCTTCTAAGAAAGCATTAGCATCCCAACAACAACCATATCAAAAGAATCCCAAGAAGCAGTATCCTAAAAAAGAATGGTCCTAAACCAAACAAGGGTATTAAGCAATTTCAATCGCAAAGTGAAAAAATAAACTCACCAAACTGATAAGGCAAAATAAAAAAGAAAAGGGAGGAAAACATATAGACATTGCAACTTTTTTAATCATGATGGCCATGTAGAGTCCAAATGGTTTAAGAAGATGGAAGCCTTGAAGCAAAGCAATGAAGAAGCACCACATCAATTTGGAGAACTCTTCAACTTCATCTTCAAGAATGGCACTTTCTACTTGTGGTTGTAAAGCATCAAGATCTGGTTATGCATTAAATGTATCTTCTTCTTGTCATTCTCATGAGTGGCTCATTGATTCTAGAGCCTCTTACCACATGGCCAAAAATAAAGTCATGTTTTCTTCTTTAAATGATTGTAACACCAAAAATATTTATGTTGGTGATGATAGATCTCTTAGTGTTGTAGGATCCGGAACCATTCATCTAAATAATGGTCATTTTAATGATGTATTATGTGTTCCTACCTTTTCCTACAACCTTCTATCTCGTTTATCAAATAACTCATTCAGAGTGAAGGGAAAATAGTAGAATTATCACCGCATGATGTTGTAATTAAGGACCTCAAATATCCTAGACATATTTTAGCTACTTGTATTGCTAATCATTCCACAAGGTTGTATAAGTTTGACAACTTTGGGTCATCATGTCTTCACTTCATTTTTTTTGCTCATAATGATGAAGTGAGCAAACTTTGGCATGAGCAATTTGGTCACTTAAACTATTGCTCTCTTCAAACTCTAAGTAAAGAAGATATGGTGACAGGTATTCCTATGGTATCTTACAGAGATGGTGTTTTTTTTCGGATGTGTACTCAAAAAAGCATCATCGAGATAGTTTTGACAAACGTGCCTCTTGGCATACTTTAGCCCCTTTGCAGCTTTCGTGCACGATGATTTATATGGTCCATTTCCCATTGTTTCTTTCTCTCGCTCGAAAATACTTTCTTAACTTTCATCGATGATTTTTCGAGAAGCACTTGGGTATACTTCTTAAAACTCAAAAGTGAAGTTTTTAAGATGTTCTTAGCCTTTAAGGCCTTTGTTGAGAAACAATCTCGACATAAAATTCTTAAATTAAGATGAGATAATGGAGGAGAATATGTTAACAACAAATTTATCAACTTTTTCACCGAGCATGGCATTCAATTACAACATATTGTTCCATATACTCCACAACAAAATGGTGTAGCCGAAAGGAAGAATCGCACCTTAAAAGAAATGGCTAATTGTATGCTTCAATCTAAAGGACTTAGTCTTAATTTTTTAGGCAAAAGAAATTAACTGTGCAAATTACATCACGAATCACACTCCTACTAAGGTTTTAAGGAATATCACTCGAGAAGAAGCCTAGAGCTCAATCAAACCAGATGTAAGTCACTTTTTTGTTTTTGTAAGTGAAGCTTGGGCCCATATTACGGATGCGAAAACATAAAGCCTTAGAACCTAAGAGTTAAAAATGCATTTTTTGTTGGATATTCTGAAGATGTCAAAGGATATAGACTTCTTCAACCAAAATCCAAAAAATATAATCATTATAAAAGATGTAAAATTTCATGAAAATATATTGACTCGCAAGCCTAGTTCGGCGAGTGTGCCACCTTTGGCTTCGTGTGCTCGATTCGGCATATGTGCCACTTCTCTCTATCTCTTATATTTTTGACAAGATTCCTTCTAGTTTGTATGATGACAACGAGGATGATAATCCTCCTCCACCTCCTCAAGATATTCCTTCGACTGCCACAACTTCCAATATGGGTCCGCTCTACTCGGGATGCGGTAGGGTTCTCTTACAAGTGACCCCTGCGGATCAATGTCGTACATGTTCTCAGTTTGAAAAAGCCTCTTCCTTATTGGCTCAAGTTCCATAAAATCTCGATCCGAAACACCTTTGAAGAAGCTTCAAGTCATCCAGATTGGGATGAAGCTATGAATGAAGAATATTGTTCCTTATTGAAAAAACGATACTTGGGATCTTGTTCCTCTTCCAAAGGGAAGAAAACTTGTTAGATGCAAATGGGTTTACAAAAACAAAGTTTGGACCGGACGGAAAATTGGATAGGCATAAATATCGTCTTATTGCTAAAGGATTTTCACAAGTTGAAGGCATTGACTATACTCGAAACCTTCTCCCTATGTTGCCAAAAATGAATTCTATCCGCCTTGTTCTTTCCCTTGTTGCCTCCTTTAAATGGGTAATTCCATCAGATGGATGTTAAATCCTCCTTCTTACATGGAGATTTGCATGAATAAATCTACATGGAACAACCCCCCGGCTTTATCCAAAATGACTCTAGCCTTGTTTGTCACCTTACGAAGTCTCTCTATGGTCTCAAACAAGATCCTTGGGGCTTGGTATCCAAAAATGGATAGCTTTCTCTTAGATAATGGCTTTTCTAGGTGTGATTCCGACAACACTGCCTACACCAAGAAAGTGGGTAAGTCCTTCATCATCCTTGTTCTTTATGATGATGATATTATCCTTACTAGTAGTGATCCCAACCATATAAACCATGTGAATTCTAGCCTCAAAAAATAAGCTTTGAAATGACAGACTTAGGACACTTGCATTATTTCCTTGGCCTTCAAGTATTGAAATCCAAAGAAGGTATTACCCTTTCTCGAGTCCCAAGTATGCTTGTGATCTTCTACGCCACTTTCACATGGAAGACCTGTAAGCCAGCCCCTTCTCCCTTTCATTCGGAGTCAAGCTTTCGAAATCACTTGTACTACCCCTCAAGTTGATGCTAGCTTATACCGTCAACTTGTTGGTAAATTTCGTATCTAACCCATACTCGTCCCGACCTTTCCTTTGTCATTGTTCTTGTTGCTTGGTTTATGCACCAACCTCATGAAAGTCATTGGAAAAGCAGCTAAAAGAATAATTCAATATATTCGAGGTACAGTTCAATTCGAGATTCTTTACAGTGTAGGAGCATCTCCATTGTTGATTGGTTTCACCGATTTTTTATTGGGTTGGTGACCCCGATGATAGAAAGTCTACTACAGGATATGTAGTCACTCTTGGTTCGGGACCTATTACATGTTCTTGTAAGAAAAAAATGTCATCTCTCTTTCTTCGACAGAGCGGTAGTATCGTGGTGCGATTGAAGCAATGAGAAGCCATGTGGCTTCGTCGTATCCTCTCCGAATTTGGTCTTCATCGCGAGCATCCAACTACACTTTGGTGTGATAATCGAGTTACATTCAACTATGCAAAGATCCAGTTCAACATCAGCGTATGAAACATATTGAGCTTCATATACACTTCATCGGAAAGCTCATTCATGATTGTGTTATTGAAGTGCAGTATTGTTCAACCAATGATCAAGTTGTTGATATCCTTACAAAGGGTCTCATAGAAGCAAATTTTACCAAACTTTGACCTATGCTTGGAGTTCAAGAAAGTTATCATTAAGGGGGGATAGGCTCTAATGCCATCTTCCTTCTCCTATTGTGTCACCTTTTTAAATCCTTCAATCCTATCCCAAGTTTTTCTTAAGGGAGAAGTTAGAATATTTCGACACAGAAAATAGTCTCCTTTTGTGTCACTTTTGTAAATCTTTCAATCCTATCCCAAGTTGTTCTTAGAGGGGATGTTAGGGATGCTGGGGGATGTTAGGATACTTCGACAAATAAGAAATAGTTAATTATAACTTGGTCTAGTGTAGAGTTAGGTAAAGTGTGTTTCTTTACTATGTACATTTGTAACTTATAATTCGACAGTCACGATATGTAGTGATCTGACGATTCACTCTCTCCTTGGTATTTCCGACACTTGATTTGTGGCTTAATACGGGAATGGTCCATGATCTCTATTTAAAGAGCATGGAGGGTCATTCTTCCGGTAACCGTTTATGAGAGAAGCTAATGTAAATTTCCTTTTTTTATATTAATAAATTTCCTGAAGTAGCCGTGTTGGCTCGTGTCATGGATTGTTTCCCTCTTCGAGGGTTTTAACCACGTCAAATACCGGTGTACTGATTTCGTGATCTATTTGTGAGCGGTGACCTTTGGTGTTTGATCTAAGGAACTTACCACTGTAAATTTTTACAAATATGATAATGTATGTAAGGACATTTGAATTTGAAATATAATACATTGATGCATGCAATTAATATTTCCTTCCAATAATTAACACCAAAATATTCCCAAAAAAATTAATTACGCCGTAAGGTGTCATTATTTGAAAACAAGTCTCCTAGGTGCCACTCTGTGTCCATGTTTGAGCCATTGGATCAAATGTTAGATGATTGAAATGTTTTAGGCCATTAGATCAAGTAAATATTTTTATGTATGTTTTTTTATAATGTTAGTTTTTTTTTCTTTTTTAATAAGTTAGATTGAATTTATGTTTTGGTAAATTTTAAATAATAAAATAAAATAATGATAAACTATGAATATAGTCCATGGTATTGACCCATGGTATTCATGCGGAATGTAGTTTCTTTATAGGGGTGAAGATTGAATTTAGGTTTCGGTGACTTTTAAGTTAAAATGTTGTTATTAAAAAAATGTAGTTTCTTTATAGGGGGAACTAAGATGGCCTAAATCAATCTTAACTCTAGATCTAAACTAATTATTTAATAAAATTATTTTTTAAATGTTTATAACCATTATTCTTTGTAAAAATTTTACTTAATAAAATGTATCTAAATTTTCATACATCCGAATATACATAGTTTTTTCTTGTTACGTATTATTTTTGTTACAACTATTTTATTATTCCAAAAAATACATGGTTTTTTTTGTTACATATTATTTATGTTACAACTTGTTTTATAATTCATGAGTATTATTTCTTAATATATAAAAAAAATTAAATTAACAATGAAATGTAGTTTCTTTATAGGGGGAACTAAGATGGCCTAAATCAATCTTAAGTCCGGATCTAAACTAATTATTTAATAAAATTAATTTTAAATGTTTATAACCATTATTATTTTAATATTTTACTTAATAAAATGTATCTAAATTTTCATACATCCAAATATACATAGTTTTTATTATTTTTGTTACAGCTTTTGTATTATTTTTGTTACGACTATTTTATTATTCCAAAAATACATGGTTTTTTTTGTTACATATTATTTATGTTACAATTGTTTTATAAATCATGAGTATTATTTCTTAATATATAAAAAATTAAATTAATAATGAAATTTTACAACTATGTGACCTTTTTTAAATTTCCAAATTATTTCGCAGTACATGATTTATCTTGAGCAATAATGATGAATGTTCATAATTCTCATTTCTTAAATAACACTAAATTTACCTTTAAAGGGAGTCGGTAACAATTGTATCAAAGTTAAGGATACTGAAGAAAGGAGACATGGTGAAGAGAAGCTTCCAACCTTACAACAAGCCCTAAAACAATATAAAGTTGAATGTATGGAATCCATTTTCCGTGATACACATGAGAAGTGAAATGAAAAATCTTGGACTTTGGAAAATGTCACGAAGCTTATCTCATGTTCCATACATTTAGATCTAAGTATATGGAAGAAGAAAAGAAGGGCAATGAATACTTATCAAGGATGTATGATTCTTTAGAAGGAAACATCGTTGACAAGGCTATGGAGGTCCAAATAGCAGAATTAAAAACAGAAGAGGACTCTTCGTAAAATGGGTTACTCAAGGATTTTGGAATCCAGAGAGCTACATTATCTCACCGATTCAAGAAAGCGCTCAAAAAAAGACAGGACAATAGTGATATAGAGACAATTTATTCATAAACAAGAGAAAGCTAGAATTATAACCTAAGATAGAGTTATGGGAAGAGAAACATTCCAATTGTAAGGAGGAGTCAAAGTTACATGAGTAGTAGTTCACTCAACATAATTCTCCACCGCTTATTCTAGAGGAGAAAGTTCCTACTACCTCATCAATTGAAGAAGGCCCACATGAGCAAAATCGACGACATTCCTCAATGTTATTTTCAATTGACATTCAAATCACTCGCTCTTTTTTGTCTAGTAGTCTCTTTACATCTCGCTCTTAAATTCAATGACTCAAAAAAATACTAGACAAAAGACACTTACCTATTGCAATCGGTTGAAAAAAAAAGTATCACTAAAGGGTCACTTGGGGAGGAATCTATTATTTAAAAGATTGAGAAAATAATTTCATTTCAAAACAAAAATGTACTATCACTAGGGAATGGAGTTATTACATTTAAAATTTGTTCCCACTCTTGTCACTACAAAATTTGATTGTCACTTTTTATTTGATGGGAAAACAAAATATCTTTAAAAGACACTAAAGTCTTGAATTATGATCCTTAAATAAGTCTAGATTCCTTGATTATGAGCTGATTTTTTCTTCTTACTTTTGGGTCTTCATGATGTTTGCTATTTTAACTGAGGTGAAAGTTCCAAAGAAGTGGAATATTGGTCGTTTAAAGAGGAATTATGGAAATATGATTGTAGATCATTTATTAATATAAATTATCCGAACTCGATATTAATTAAGCATTTCCCCGAGGGTTAAAAATGGCCCAAATGTCTCTTTTCCATAAAATTGACGATTAAGATAACTCTATGCTCTATGTTCAAATGGTGAAGGTGGATTTACCATACTTAAGCTTCTTAGTAGTCTCTTATGAAGTACAACATGTCATAGTGATAAGTTTTTATTCCATTAAATAATTCTCAGTTGTAAAGCAGAGTCGAGTTCTAGGAGTAGTATCGGAGGAATTCAACATTGCGAACATGATAGAAGCAAATAATTTCGTGGAAGGGTGAAGTCCGCCCAACTTGGTCATAAAAACCAAGTGCATCATTCATCTAGAAAAAAAATAAACATGCAGATTTCGTCATATAGAACTCTTAAGTACTTTGGCCAAAATGTCTCATCCATTATGAAAAAACACATCTTACATGCAATTAATAACAAACAAGTTGTTCCACATCAATTACCCAATATGGATATTTTGATTTGAGATCTAGGAAACATAATTCTCCACCCCTTATTCTAGAGGATCAATTGGAGCCGAGAAAGTTTCTACTACCTCTTCTTTCTTATATGCTATTCTTTCCTATACCACAACCTTACCTCATTTCATTTGCAATATGTGGTGCAATTGCTAATTTATTTTTTCTACATACAATTTATACACCAGTTTCGAGAAATGGCATGGATTCTTTTTAAAAGTAGCATAGTGAATTTATCTTTTACCATGGTGACTCTCCCAACAAAAAGGTAATCTTTTTGTGCGACAATTCGTATGCACACTTTTTTTGGTTTCTTTCAAGAACATAGGAAAATAATTCAAATGCAAAATATTACTTTCTCAAAAGAAAAGAAAAAAACCAACACATTTCTTTTCAAAAAAGTGCATAAGTACTTTTTTTTCCAATGTTCTGCTTCTTCATTGTGCTGCAACTATGAAAAAGGTGCCCTTAGCTCCCTTAGCCTTGGCTGCTTCTGGTTTCCTATAAGTGTTTGCTTTCACATTAATGGCGATGAGATTCTTATTATTCCGTTGCACTGCATCGATGGAATCTTCGACGGTTATGAAATCACCGAAACCTTTGTTCTTATCCACTGTAATCACACGTGCATTGCCAGAGTTTGCAAGAAGACCGATCAGTTTGCAAGAAGATGTCTAAAAAAATCCATAGAATCATTTTCCTCATTACTGCTATGTATTGCATGGAGTTCAGTACGTAGCATGGCGTTCAAATATATTCTAACTAGTACAGTTAGCAGGTTGTGTTAAAAAAACTTTCACTGTTGTAACAAATAAATTGATACCTATAAATCCTCTACATATGCAGTTTTCCATTGTTAACATTCCCAGAAAACCGAGATTTTCACGAATGAATGGATTATTGGGACTTTCGTGATAATGAGACTATTTATTGATGCTCGCATTGAATGAATGGATTACGAGGACTTCTGTAATAAGGAGACTATTTATCGATGCTCGCATTCAACTCTAGCCCTGCAAATACCTGCAAACCCCATTCACAGGACTACGGTGAAAAGCAAACACTATCTCCCAAATATAATATTTCCAAATAAGTCTTTATGAGAATTTCACTGGTGAGGATATTACACACATGAGGTCCATTATATGTGTCTACACACACACCATATAATTTTGTTTTACCATTCTCATGTAATTATGTCTACTATATAAAATATATCACCGATCTTCACATAATATAATGTTCATATTAAAATTAAATTAAATTAAACAAATCCATTTATAATAGTGTATAGTTAATATTTTTTTCTATCAAACTTATATTTTTTAAAGAAAATACTCTATTTTCAAATAGATTAGTTTAAAATATCACATAAATTATTTGTAGTATTTTATTTCTCTTTACATAATGTTATATTGTCAACAAAAATTATTTTTAAACAAGTGTTAAATAGTTAAATTTAATATAATTAATTTATTAAGTAGTTTCCACGAGTGCATTATATTAGATTGGGGGATTTAACTATGTTAAGTAAGTCATTCATCTATGATCGTGAGGCACAATACTTGCTAAGGTTTTTGTAAATGGGGTAGCAAGCTAAGTGGGCTTGATTGTGAGGAAAACTCCATAGTTAAGCCCACTTGAGCTTGGTTACAAGGTGCAAACCCCACAAGTGACGATTTCTAAGTGGATTATTCAAAAAATCATTAGAAATGATCATAGATGTCCCCAACATAAAAAATGAAAAATGATATCTAATGATTAAGTCACTTTGTCAAAAGAGAATTATTTACTCACAATTTAAAAACAAACAAAAAAAAGATTCAACTCTTATCATATACAAATTCATATAAATAACTATCAATTGTAAATTAGTTAGTGGCACCATTGTAGAAATGGGATGTATTCATATACTCTATAAAAATTATCTATTAATATTATGTAATTCGAAAGAAATAATATATATAAATTCACATACTAATGTATATGATGTTGTTAAAAAATATTCACCCAATCATTAGCTTTAGGAAACAACAAATGAACAAATTTTATTTTATAATGTTTTTTTATTTTTAATTTTGAATTTTTATGGAGTTAAAAAATATTAAAAAAATAGTTACATAAAAAATTTAAAAAATTAGTAATAATAAAAAAATACTTTTTCCCATAAACAAAATACTTCAATTTTTAATTTTTAATTTTAGATAGACTTTATATAGAGATAAAACAATTGAAAAGTTTAAGCAAAAAAGAAAAAAAATATAGGTTTTAGTATGAAAGAGATGTGATATTTAATATGGAGTTTATATGTGACATTTAAATAGAATTTTGATATTATACCCTTGTAATTTCTAATTTAGTCTATAATTGCTTTTTTAGTTTAAGGGAAATCAGTTAATTCTTTCATTTTATATATGACATCTAAAAAATAATATTGATATTATACATGTGTTATTCATATTATGTTCAAATATGCTATTCTAAAAAATATATTTTGGTAACAAAAAAAATAATGTCAATCATAAATAAAATATGTAAAGTAAAAAAAAATGATGGTTAAATTTTTTTATTAGTGTGTTGGTAAATATGAATGAGATGTGTAATTTCTTTCATTGATATACATTTTTTAGTGAATTGATATCCAACATCTTAAAAAATATTAATAAGAAAAAAAATCATGTAAATATCTATTTCTTTATAGAGAGAGATTATGTCTATATTGTATAAAGAAAATGCAAAGAAAATTGTAGTTAAAAAACTATATTAGTGTATTGCTTAGGATTAAGGCTATGTGTAATTCCTTTCATGCTTAGTATGAAGTTGACATATAACATATATATAAACTAGAAATTGCACCACATGTTGCAAAGGAAACGTTGTAAGCAGGTAGCATAGGGAAGAGTAGCATTGATGAAAGAAGATGTGATATGTTATGCGATTTAATTTAATATGCACCATCAGTTTGAAAGAAAATTAAAGCATCTGAAGCGGCACTAGGATCGAGTTCCTCTATTTGAGTGGAGTGTTTCATAGGAAACCATGTCCTCGGTTTTGATTGTCCGGGATCAAGCTAGAATCTACTTCTCTTTTGCACTCTTAATATTAGTCCAAATGTTGCAATCCACTTGGAAGCTAAACATAATGCTATATATTGAGACTCTAAGTCTTCCCCTCTTCTTATGTAACGACACTCTATCTCCATCAATGTGCTCACACTATTGTAGTTCTAAAGCTTTTGTTGCATATCAAAAGGCTATTGTTTCCCCCTCACCCAAATTCTTGTGAAACATTTTTTAAGTTACCGAGAGAAATATGAGAATGACATTTTCTTCTCAAGTTTTCCCTTTGAACCCATATTTATACCATTAAAAAAAAATAGAAAGTGGCCATATCTCGATTTTTGAACATAGTTTTCAAGTCATCTGACTCACTTTGAACACTTGAGACAAATTGAATTGAAAGATGCTATTAAATTTGATATGATAGTGAGATACACAAACAAATACAGACCAAGCGTGACCTTATTCTTATCCACTTTCTATGCTAAGAAATTGTGCACAAAATAGTTGATACGACAGCTTACAGTGTATATCACAACTAATTCATTTAATGCTTGAAACGAATTGAATTGAAAAAATGCTATTAAACTCGATATGATACCGAGGGAACTCGATTCTCGGCTCTCCGAGTGTCACTGCTTTAGTTTTTTCTTTGTCTCAAGCTGGGGTTCAATATCACCATCATCATCTAGAATAAGTCTATACCTAAGTGGCCATAAATTTATTTTCTTATAAGGATATTTTCTTCTAGATCCACCAATAGGATAGGAAAAAAGGACCTCTAGTGATCTCCGCAATAGACTTCAAATTTCTATAAAGAACTTCCCTAAGAAAAACTCAACCACCAAGGGTTTTAGGTCAATAAATTTCTCTCGAATATTTCCAAGCATTATTGAATTTTTGAAAAACCCAAAAGCAAACATTATTGAAGCTATGCAAAACGCAAAAAGTAAATGTGGGTGGAAAATGTAGTTAAAGCACTCACCTCATGTGTTGTGACCCAGGGAGGCATATTTGCACACTTCAATATACCATTGGAAATCTCTTTCCAAGCACTCTTCAGCTGACTTTAAGGAGAAAATAAATTTATCTCTTGAGACATAATCTCCTCCAAAGTATAGGACTCCCCAACGATCGTAGCTCTGCTCTTCACTGCCAACAGTTCTTTCCTCTAATCTCAATGCCAATCTAGTTGACATTAATGCCAACATACCAAGTGCTACCAACCATTCATAAAATGCCAATTGTCCAAGAGTTTCATCTTATTTTCACCTTAAAACCACTATAACTCCAATATCATCAAAAAAATTAAATAAAACTCTTCTTCTCTATATTATAACTATGATTTCATGAAAAAAAAAAACTCAATAGCATGTAACTACACTCCACTAACAAACTCACTCATCCATATTCTCTCTCATGTAAAACAACCTATCAAACTATACTCATACAATTAATCTCTTGACCAAACCCTCACTAATTAGTATACATAGCATCACATTAATACATATATCTCTTAGCCTCAATGAATACATCATCTCACCGCAACATATAATTAGACTCTAATTACATTACTCTACAATAGAATAATTATGACCAAACATCTCATTGAAAATACCCACTAAAAAACATACATCTAAGCTTTCATACACCATACCCAAGAACTCTAGTATCATTACATAAAGACTCGTTTACACATATCTAAGGACAACATATAAGGCCATACACATGGCATCAATAGATCTCAGCAACCTAGACTCATCCATGCAAAAATATTTGCACCACTACATCAAAGACACGAAAATGCACTAACAACAATAACAATAAAATAAATACTATAGTATAGCCCTACAACAAATGTTGTTAGAAAACAAATATTTTTGTCATTACACAAGTGTATATGCACTATCTAGAACCATAGATTGAACTCTTCTTCAACTAACATGTAACTTGCATAACCTCCAACACGTTTTCATAACACAACACAACAGGCTTCTTCAAACACTTACAATTGAACTCCTTGATCCATAAGAAACTACAAGTGTACACATATATCACAACGCTCATTCCATGTGATAAACCTCATCGACCTCTACAAAAAAATCACAAAATTCATCATAGAAACCAACTCAACCTCTTTCTCCAACAGGTATGCACAATATCTTCGTCAATGTGTAGGTCACTCTGTCACATCATCCAACCTCTACATGAAATCCGTGAAAATTTCAAATCTGAAATACTACCGCAGTTGATATATTTATTTCACCTACTTATTTACGATAAGTTATTTACGTATTTCTTTTTAGTAAATTTTGAAATAAATACAACTGTAGTAATCACTTAACCATAAGCGAGAGAATAGAACAAAAACATATATAACGCAATAGAAACAATCACATGTACACAATTATTTTTGGACAATCTCCTCCGGGGAAAAAACCCGATGTGGGAAAACCAAGTGCAATAGATGAGGGTTTTGTATTATTCTTCAACAATGAATGTCTTTTAAAAATTACTAGACGAGTAGATTTCTTAAGAAAACACCCGAGATAAAGTCTCCAAAACCTATTGTAGAATTTCTGACACCCTGAGAAGACACCCTAGCTTCCTCTCGTGTCACTTTGTGTGATCTTTCGTGCGGTCCCTACATTGGGCTGCGTCACTGCGTGGTCACTCGGTGGTGCGACTCGAGCACCGAGCTCTATGGCCCTCTACATCCTCCTCTCGCATTTCTCTCGTCACTAATGACTTCCCCTTCCTTCTTCTACCTCTCGCAACTTTTCCCTCGCAACTCTCCCTCTAAAATTGAATTCTATTTCTTCATAATCAATTTCCTTTCAGGGTACTAAGTGTGTGCTTGACTTTCTTTCTAAATGAACCTCAAGCCTTCTCTTATAATCTTCTCGTTGATGACTCAACGACCCATATTAGATCTCTAATCAATGGCTAATATTAAAACATGACTTGATCTTCATTATCTAGAAGATTTTCACTCTATTTTATTAATACCCTTTAATTATTTAATTTCCCTAAGTTTAGACTTAGTGACCTCATTAAAATAGTTAATTATTTTAGTAAAACACGAACCAAGTAGGGATTTCTACAAACGATTTCTTGGGTTCTTTGGAATACTGATGTCCAAGCCTCCTCACAAAATTTGAGACTTGGAACACTTTCCAATGCTCGAAAATCAACACTCCCTCTTAGTGAGGAAAGTGTCGTAGAAAAATGGCAACAACATCTCGCTCTTACCTAAATCATCTACTACGCGGTTGATGTCTTGGATGTCGCCCCTCATCTGCTACACTGCTACCCTCTATATTGTTTCCCATGACACCTTAATTTCACTACCTCATCCGTACTGTAGCTCCCTCTCAAATTTCAAGCCTATCCATTCCTCCTACTGCAATGGATTCTTGAACATCCCCATATTTACTCCGAAGTAAGAAAACTTAGTCTTACCCGGATCTTTTGTGAGGATATCCGCCACTCGGTCTCCTGTAGGAATGTACTTCATTTGTATAGCTCCCTCGTTGGACATAGTCTCTAATGAAGTGACACATGATGTCAATATTATTTGACCATTCATGAAACACAATATTTTCATAGAGCTTGATCCAACTTTGATTATCACAAAAAAATATTGGTCGCTTCCATCCTTTTCTTGAGTAAGTGCATGAGCAAATTTTGAAGCCATATGACCTCACACGAAGTTGTTCTAGGTACCATATATTTAGCCTATGTTGAGCTCAGTGCCATGGATTTATGTTTCCTACTACACCAAGAAGTCATTCCTGATCCGACACTGAAATAGTACATACTAGCACACTTCCAATCTACTAGACTTCCAGTCGCGCCTGCATCACTGAACCCACTCAGCTGGATCTCATTACCCTTGGTGTACCTCAATCCAAGCTCGATTGTCCCCCTCAACTATTTGAGAACATGTTTCGTCGTTGCCTAGTGAGCCCTCCTTGGTTCTACCATGAACTGAATAAAGGTATTCATGGCATAACAGATGTCTGGTCTAGTATTGACCAGGTACATCAATTATCCTATGAGCTACCTATACAAGGTAGGATCAGCCTCATCATCCTCAAACGTGTTGATTTTCTTCTAGTTTGTGATCATTGGTGTAGCCATGGGTCTACAGTCCTCCATCTAAAATATCTTCAAAATATCTATAGTATATATTCCTTCCCCAAGGAATATTTCTCCCTCGTGTTGCCAAACTTCCAAACCCCAAAAATAGTGCATTTAACCAGATCCTTCATGTCGAATTATGTTGCTATATTTTCCTTGCAATATTTGATGAGCCTAGATGATCCAGTAAAAAACTGATCATCTACATATAGCACCAATATTAAAGTCTCATCCCCTACTCTCAGATAATATATATTGGGATTTGCATCACTCTTGACAAATCCCTCTTCTGCAGGTAGTTGTCAATTCGCCCATACCAAGCTCTAGGGGCTTGCTTCAGTCCATACAAGGCTTTCCTAAGCATTCACACATGAGTTTTCTGCTCATGCATCTCAAGGCCCTCAGGTTGTTCTATGTACACTTCCTCTTCTATCACCCCATTCAATAACGCAGTCCTGGCATCCATCTGGTGAATCTCCCAACCCATATGCACTGCAAGGGATATGATGGATCTGATTGAAGTATATCGAGCTACTAGGGTGAAGGATTCTTCGTAATTGATCCCTTCCTTCTGAGCGTACCCCTTAGCCACAAACACGGCTTTAAATTTCTCTATACTACCATCTGGAGCATATTTAATCCTGTATATCCATCTCGAACCTACAACTGATGTACGTTGAGGTCTAAGAAATATTTCCCAGATATCACTTGTCATGATGGAGTTGTAATCCTGCACCATCGCATTTACCCACACCTGATGTTGAGTTGCCTCCTGAAAACTAGAGGGTTATCCAACATGTGCTACCAATGCTTGGTACATGTCTAGTTGTCTGCGCTGCCTCTTCTCATTTCTAGGAGCTCCAAAAAACTCCTATGCATCCCTCGGAGTCTATTGTAGTTTTCTGCTAGTCCTTCCACTGTTGGTGGGTGGATTTACTTTCTTTCCCTCTTGTACTTCCTCGGAAAAGCTATCCTTAGGATCATTGTTCCTTGGAGAGGCACTAGATCCATCTCCCCTAGGTCGTTGTGGCTGGACCAACATATCCTCCTCAGATTGCGTAGCTGAATACATTTCCAGGGATTTCTTGAAGGCTCTCTCCTACATGAACTTCATGTCTCGTCTTCCTAATATCTTCCTACTCTCGGGAATATAGATCTGGTAGGCCTTCGCATTCTCTCTATATACCACAAGGTATCATTTCTTTGCAGTCTAATCCAACTTCCTCATTTTCTCATCGGGTACTTGGAAATACACTATACTACCAAATATCCTAAAGTGGCTCACCTCAGGCTTGCTGCCAGTGAACAAGCTCTCAAGAGTAACCTTGCCCAATTCGTTGTGAGGAAACCTTTCCTACACATATACATTTTTATTACAAACTTCAGCCCATAGAAATTTGGGCATGTCTTGATCATATAGCACTGCCCTTGCAGCTTCGACAATAGTCCTATTTTTCCTCTCTATGACTTCATTCTACTTTGGATTATACGCAGCAATCCATTCTCTCTTGACGCATTCTCTTGTGCAGAACCTTGTGAATTCCTTGTCAATATACTCTCCACCATTGTCAAATCTCAATGTCTTTATCCACTTTCCCGTCAAATTTTTCACAAGAGCTTAAAACTCTTTAAATCGATCAAAGACCTTGTCTTTGGTCTTCATAAAGTAGATCCATTTATTTCTTGAATGGTCATCGATGAAGGCGACAAAATATTTTTCACCACTAAGTGTATTCGTGGAAATTTTTCCACAGATGTCTGAGTGTATGAACCCCAACACACTCTTGGCATTATTGTTTCTTTTAGGATACACTGCCTTGGCATACTTCCCTAATGCGCACCCTCTATAGACATAGTCTCGATTAGTGCTAAGTTCTGGAGCTCTTGTGACAATCTTCTTGAGAATTTTCAAGGATCCATGTAGTACATGCCCCATTCTTCTATGCCATAATTCATTCAAATCTCTCTCATCAGTACTGCATATCAAAGCCATTGGAGAATCGAGCTGTAACTTGTACATTTTATGGATCCTGATGCCAATTTGTGGCTTATTTTTCCATGTAGGGTGTTTTAACTAAACTTTGTTGCCAATAAATTAAACGTCATAACCTTTGTTTTGAAGCTAAGACATAGAGATTAAATTCATCCCCAACCCTGGTACATGTAGAAAACTTTTGGCTCGAAGCTTGTTGCCAGCTTCTATTTGAAATATTATGGTGCCTCTTCCAACAAGGGTACATTTTGCTTATTTCCCATAGTAATTTTGAAATTCATTTGTTCCTCCTGGTAGCTTGAGAAGCATTCTCTAACTCTTTTCATGTGAGTATATGCTCCACTGTCAATACACCAGATCTCTGGAGAGGCCATACTTGACACACAAGAAAATTCCTCTTCTAGTCTGGATGCCAGAACTAAGATGTCATGATCCCTCTATTCCTCCATGTGTTTCGGATAACTGTGTGAACCCTTCCGAGTTGTTTCTACATCAATGTTGGATCTTCATTCCACTGTAGAAACTCATCTTCTGTTACTTCCTATATAGCTTTAATACCATGTAAAAATTTCAAATCTGAAATACTACTCCAGAGATAGATTTATTTCGCCTACTTATTTACGATAAGTTATTTAAGAATTCATTTCAATAAATACAACTACAGTATTCAGTGAGCCATAAGTAGAGAATAGAACATAACACATATAACGCAATAGAAACAATCACATTTACATATTTATTTTTGGACAATTGTCGTCGGAAAAAACCCAATGCGGGAAAACTGGTGCAGCAGATGAGGGTTTGTATTATTATTTAGAAATGGATGTCTTTTACAATTAGTATATGAGCATATTTCTTAAGAAAACACCTGAGATAAATTATTTGAATCCTCTTGTATAATTTCTGACACCCGGAAGACACCCTAGCTTCCTCTGCGTCACTCTGCGTGATCTTCTGTGCAGTCCCTACACTGGATTGTGTCACTCTATGTGGGCATTCAGTGCTGCTACTTAGTGCTGACCTTTGTGGCCTTCTGCATCCTCCACTTGCCTTTCTTAGTCACTATTGACTTCCCCTTCCTTCTTCTTCCTCTACAACTCTGCCCTGCAACTCTCCCTCTGAAATCAAATTTATTCCTTAAGAATATATTTCCTTCGGGTACTGAGTGTCTGCTTGACTCGCTTTCCAAATGACCCTCAAGACTTCTCTTATAATCTTCTCGTTGATGAATCAAAGGCCGAGAAAAGATCTCTAATCAATGGATAATATTAAAACATGACTCGATCTTCGTTCTCTAGAAGATTCTCACTCTGTTTTAGTAATACCCTTTATAATTTCCCTAAATTTAAACTTAGGGACCTCATCAAAATAATTAATTATTTTAATAAAACACGAACAAAGTGGAATTTCCACAAACGATTTTAGGGTTATTTGGAATACTGATGTCCAAGACTCCTCACAAAATTTGAGACTTGGAACACTTTCCAATGCTACAAAAATCAACACAATCTACCATTTCTCTTAGTAAAATTCACACATTAACACTCTCATTCTCCCATTCGATTACACATATTTTGTCTCGGATGAACACAATATATTTTTTAGAAAACACATGTTGAACTAGTCCATGCACATTGTCTATAGCTTCACATCATTTGTATACTCTGTAACCTTGGGTTATATCTACTCCATGACCATTTAACCACAGTTCCTAACACTTTCTCAATTGACCAAATCAATCAGTACCAAATCAATGTTAATTGGACCATATCAAGGAATGATCATATCAAATAACCACATTAACTGACTATTAGACCACTTCGATGAGCTAATTCAACCACTAAATCCATAAATAAATAATCATTGCATTCACATCAGTTTTGATGACCAATTCTTGTCTCCTAGACCAAATCAATTGGTGAAAACTTAGGACAAATTTAATTGAACCGATTGTAACCTTTATTTTGGAAAAATTATTGGTTTGTGCCCATGGTTTCCTTTTTCTAACCTACAAGCATTAGGGAAATTTTGAGGTATAAAATGGGCTTCCTATGAAAAATGTACAACCAAAATAAACTTTATAAGAACCAATAGGATTCAAGATGATGATTTCAACCATGGGAGATGATTCACCATTTTTTAAGTAAAAGGGTAAAAAGATTAAAAAATAATAAAATAATAAAACTACTTTTTCAACTCATATTTTCAACTTATCTCCCAAATTTTTTACGCAAAGTTCGAGCAGGAGTACTCATTGGATGAAAAATTTAATTTCTCATCCAAGGAGTACCCATGTTGCATACTTTTTATGGACCCTGTTACACGAAAAATGAGAAATACATGAAAAAACGTGATTGCAATCACATATTTCATGTATTTCTCATTTTTCGTGTAGTAGGATCCATCGAAAGTATGCACCATGGGTACTCCTTGGATGAGGAATTAAATTTTTCATCCAACGAGTACTCCCGCTCAAAATTTGAGTAAAAATTTTGGGAGATAAGTTGAAAATAGGAGTTGAAAAAATAGTTTTTTCTTTTTTCCCTCCAAAATTTGATGATGTAATCAAATATTATTTTATTATTTCCACTGTTATTTTACAATTTCCTTAGGAGGCCCATTTTAGACCTCAAAATTCCCCTAATGAGAGTGTCACAGGATCTTAATGGGAAACTTGGAATAAGTGCCACATCCACAATAAAGCAAGGGCATAACAATAAGGAAATTGCACTTTGTTAGAGTTAGGAGACCACGAAAATGTAGCAACACTTGCAAAACTCAAATCTCCAACTTCATCATTACTTCCTTAGACACCCCTAGGACCTGTAGAACCTCCAGAAAACTCTACAACACCTGTAAAAATTCAACAAACTGTTGATCATAATGACATGATCATCAAACCTGTTTACATGAAGTCCAACACTACTGACCCCATGGTTGAGATCAATGCCAACGCAATGCTACAAAAAATCTCCCCTTTTGGAATTAATTTCAACCTTTGGCGACGCCACCAACTAATCTTCTTTCTACTGCAGACTATCTAGTCTCATTCTTTACTAGTGGCTATCTCATTCTCCACTTTTACAAATCAATGGAAAAGGGTGATCAAATATTCATTGAATCATTATGCTAACATCACCTAAACATTATTCCTACTCATTTTTTGATAATGGAATATGATAAACTACTACACCTATATGAACAACCATTGGAACAAAGGAATATGTTTCTCATTATGCAACAAATTTGCCTCTATGCCAACACCATGCACTTCTCTTATTGAATATGTTCCCCCAAAACATTTATTGTGGCTTCAAATAACTTATACTGTTATTTTACAATGCCTTTAGATGTTTCCTTTTCCTCCTTTTCCACATGCAAGGAGCTACGCCAACTTGATGAAGAATTCAACTGACAATGACCAAATGGAAATCATGAAAATATAGGTCTAAAAAAGAATAATGTTGGCTAAAAATAATAACAGGGTTAAGACCTAGGTTCAAGAACAAGGACCAAAAAATCTCCAATGTAGTCAAGCACAACGTCGACATTTCCAGCTTACCCAAGACTAGATAAGGAGTCTCATCCGAGGTGTGCCACAACCTTAGTTATATGGGGGGTCATGATTTGATATCAAGAAGAATACAATTGATTAGATCAGACTTAAATAAATCTCAACTCTAACATGTCTAAGTTCATCCACAATAGATCATGCACATTAATAAGAAGAGGTTACTTGAATACACACATTTATAAAAATTTAAGCAAAAGAATCTAAGTTTTCTCTCGTTAGTTGCTACAATTTCTCTTCTTCTTTGGCCGAGATAGGAGTTGATATTTAGGGATCTAGAAGGGCCAAATTCCACAACCTTGGTGGGTTCATAGATTGATTCAACTGAGCATATCTCAATCCGTGGGTGTCTTTCAGATTCTCTCACTAATTCATCGAGTGGAATGGCAGTGGGGGTTGGATTTGAAGAATGTGATCAATGAGGTCATCCTCATCAGGTTTCCCCCCTATGGGAACAATATCTATGGTAAAAATGGGGTAGGGTGTGGTATGGTACACTTTGTCATCTTCTTCTTCATCCTCCAACCATAAGGGTAGGCCATGGTCAATGGAAGGCTGGGCTAGAGGATATACTACCAACTATTTGGATATGGGCCCATTCTTTATAGTCATGTTTCCATCCCTATAGCTGATATAAGCATCGAAAGTGGCTAACCAAGGTCTTCCTAAAATGAGGGGATATTCATTAAACTTGGTTTTCATCTGAAGCACCAGGAAGTCGGTGGGATACTCCCACGAGTCAATCGAGACCATACCATCCTCAACAACTCCTTTCAAAGCTACTGTGGATATATCTGCAAGTTGCAAAACTGTGGTGGCCTTTCTTAAGGCTCCTTGGAGGTTGAGTTTCAGCATGGTTTCCCTGGTCATCACATTGATGGCAGCCCCAAGATCAATCAAGGTGTTGGGGCAATGACACCATCAATGTGTACATCTACCATTGGACTCCGAGGGTCCAGGTGCTTCGGGAAAATCACTCTTCCCAACATCAATTCAGATAGTTGTCCTACAAAATTAATGGTCGGGACATCTTTATTCTTTCTCCTATGATTTTTAAAGAATTTTTCTTTGATGATATTATTGTAAATAAGAACATCCTTAATGGCCTAGAGAAGGGGTATTTTTAAAGATATATTTTCAGTTCTCCCAGAAGTTCAGTCTCTTCTAGGGTGTGTTGTTTTGCGTGGATCAGTTGCTTGGGAAATGTAGGTTTATTAGTCTGAGGGTTGCTTTCTTCCTTTTCCTCCTCAACCTTTGTGGGTGGATATGGAGGATGGTTTTCTGGGAACAGTCTTCCAGACTTGTGGTCAATTTCATGTATCTCCACATCCTAAGGTATATCGGATGCTTCTCCATTGTAAACCTATTGTGCCTACTTGTTGTTCGGGTTCAGATTGGGATGCGGAGGCATCTGAAGCAAATTAGGGGGAGAATAATGAGTGAGTTGAGGTTGAGGTTGGGGTGGAGGCAATAATGTAGGTGGTTGATTGAGTTGGGGCCTCCACCCTTATGATGGTTTTCTCCACTAAGCTGGTTGAGGAACATACTATTGAAAAGGTTGATTTACAAGCTGAGGATGATATGGAGGGGCATAAGGCCAATTAGGAGGTGTAGGCCATGATGGAGGAGTGGAATAATAACAATTTTGCATGGGTGAATTATGGTTTGCATGATGGTAAGAATAAGGTGCACATTGCATGCATTGTTAGTATGGTCGAGGCCCTTGATAGCTCCTTTGATTTATGAAACATAGCTTCTTAGGTCCTCCTTCCCCACCTTGATATACAACTTTGAGGCTAGGTAAGGAGGGGAAATTATCTATGGCATGATTCTCTTCACAGACTAAGAAAACATCTATGACATTCATTAGGCATTCATTTCGAGGGTGTTTCTTTGTACATATAGGGAAAAAGATAGCTAAGGCACTTTCAAATTCCTCTTGTTTTCTCTTGATTTTTATTGTTTCCATTTTCAAATAAAATATGTGCAACATCTCACTTTTGAAATCCTCCAACATGTTTCCAATCTCATGCTTGATGGAGGTGGAAGAGGAAGGGGTACTATTCATGCTTTGACTAGCTGTACATTTTTTCCTGGCTTCCCTAGAGTAGTTTCTAAAAACAATCTTGATGTCTTCATAAGGTAGTTGATAGATATCTCCTCCAGATAGCATATTAATTGTTTCTATAACCTCTTCCCTGATCCCTCAGAGAATTACTAGCTTGAGTGATCTTGGATCAAGGGTACAATTAGCTCTCTTGTAATTCAACTGGAATATTTCTTCATAATCCTCCAAAGATTCATCAAGCACTAGGGTCATTCTAAATATATCCTCCTTGGTCTCTTTGGACCTCCTATAGTCTCTATATTTTTTGTTTAAGGATTCTTGCATCTAAGCCTAGTTAGTGATATTGTTCCCAAGCAGACCCATGAACCAACACGAGGCTACATCCTTGAGGGTGGATGGGAACAATTTCAACTTTTTTTCATCTAAGGCATAGTCATAAGTCCTACATAACTCAAAATTTATTCCATGGAAGTGTGGAAGGGTTGAAGGGTTTATTTTCTTCATTCTAGCTTCTCCATCATATTCTCTAATGGGAAAGAATCCTTGGTTCCTAGTTTTAGCCATGACTTGGATAGGAGAAGCAGGTTCCTCTGGTGAATCAGCTTACTCTTCTTCCCCAATAGGTCCTTCAAATTTTTCAAAGGGCTCACCTAGAGGGTGTTCTACCTCACAATCATTGAAGAAGAGTGAAGGGTGACTATGTGGGGATGTGGAGTTTTTTGGTAAGAATTTTCCTTGATTTTCACTACTCCTACGAGGCATGAAAGTGAAACTATTTTTTCATTTTTCAATATTTTGGAACTGAATGTAAAACAAAAAGAATAAAGGAATGTTGAAGCAGAAACAAACATCTACTTAGACACCTCCCCAGCAACAATGCCAAAAAGTGGTGATCCCTAGTATGCACCAAGAGTGTTGCAATGCCCAAAGGCTACTCAACTTTACTTATCAACCCAAGATTCATACAAACTTGGAGGTGACATTGCTATATGCACAGAAGGTTAGCTCTAATCATGCCATCCTCATCTTAGTTCTACATTGAGGTGCTAATAGCTATGGCTAATCTGAAAGAGGAAATCTGTCACTCTTTTAATTGCAACATAAGACCGAAAGAAAATCATAACCACTACTCTATTGGAAAGAAAATAAACTACACTATATTGCACTGGCTCATCTATTTATTGTCTACTTTTGCAAGGAAGAAATATCAACATTGATTCTAAGTACAAGAAAGGAAATTATACTAAGTTGCATTCAATGTCTAGATTACTTGATTAACTTGCAAGAAGGAAATAATATATCTTCGCACACATGCTGAATTAATGACTTACTATTTTCTATCTAATTAATCCTAACTAATGTGCTAATGATGTATCTTTTGATGGAATAATCACACTTCAAATTACTCTGTTTTGCAGCAAGAGAAGAGGGAGTTTAGGTGTCCTAAGGGTGTTCCTGAACAAAGGATTAAGATCTGCAGGTCTATTGATGGCATTTCTAGGCTTAGGTGAGGTGGAGGAGTGATTTTTGGATGAAGGAGTGGGTTCTCAACACTGCTACAAGAAGCTACTATCAGATTCCTGTTTTTCTACAGGATGTCTTGTAATGCCAGTAAATAGGCCGAGATGGTTTGGAGGCCAGAAATGATGAATAGAGGGCTAGGGAAGGTGACCGAAAGGTGTCTCCAAGGAAATGGAGGATGAAAAACCACCTTGGCCAACCTCAGAGCTCTCAAAAAGGCTTGTCTTCCACCAAAAGGGCTGCTCTCGATGGTGTGATGATGGTCTCCAAAACAAGGTTGTGGGTGACTTGGATGGAAGGTGATTGATGGAGGGTGGAAGCTCAAAGTGATAGTGCTACAAGGGTCCTTCTCTGTTGTTGTAACTGAACCTGTAAACAAGACATACACTGATGCATTCATCATTAACAAACTTATCATAGAAATGGTGGAAAAGATGAGTTTAATCTAACTAGAACTACCTATACACTTGAAATAGAAATCTACCTATGAACCTATAGCATATTCATGATAAATAGAGTAAAATATATCCTAAATTTTTCAAGAAATAATAAACTAAATATGTTTTTTATGTGGTGGAATACCTTTCTCCTCAAGCTCCAATGGAAGAGGTGAGAGAGGGAGGCTTGGCAACATAGTTTTGATATTTTATATGCTACCAAAATGTAATGAAATTAACCAACTATTGAATCATAAAGGAAAGATGAAAGTGTACACAAGAAATAATATAGCCCATGGATTGGGCCCTAACCCACAATCTCAGCTCCCTAAAATCAACTCAGTGAGAAAGAAACCAAATTCTCATCTTATTTCATAACCAATCTCTTACATTAACAAAGAAAGCAAAAAAATTCTAATACACAACCAAGGGTTCTCTAGCTGCATATAAAATTAGAATCCTAATGAGCCCTTGCTCTTGTCTATTTATACAATATGGTAGCTACCAAAGGCTCCCTAAAAAGTATGTCTTTGTTCCCTTGAAACTCGAGAGAAGTGGAGCTTGGCTCCCTCTTATCATCTACTTTCTCGGTTTCCTTTGACTTCGAGCTGTTGGAGGAGGATCTGAAGAGATATTGGCTACTTCTAGGAGTTAAGAAGGTGGTCAACCTCCCTATGATTTCTCCTCATTGTATACTCCGAGCCCTGATATGGAATCTTGCTCAAAAATAACATTATTTCCTACATTTAAACCATATTAGGCTTCAAACCATGACAACCCTTAATACACCACTCTCACTAAGAAAAATATGAAAAAATGTAATTAAATGTGTGAGAGAGAGAGTAAATAAGCTAAAAATGTGACATTATAACTCCTTAAAATATACCAAATGATGGCCCTCATCACATACCAGTCCTCCTATCAGGTGTGTCCAATGATCTGCCACCTCCAATTGTTTCCCCTCTATCCAATCTGTGTCCAGAGCGAGACCTACTACCATAGGCTCCATTAGTATTTTTTTCCTACTCTTGACTAATCCTCATTTGTACCTATTTCTACAACTCTGATAAGCTCTGAAGAATCGCTGCATTAACCTCTATCTACTTTTCCTGAGCCCTTGCAAGTATTTCATGAGCCTCGACCAACCTGTCATTATCTTACTTAAACTCCTGATCTCTTCACTCAAGCTCCTCAATGTATTTGCTACACTAGGATAATTCTCATCTCCTTGCTACCCAACTAATTTGTAGGGAGAGTCACATGAACTATAGTCTACCATTTTTCTTCTCATCCTTGATTCTCTTCTTCCTACAAATATATCATGTCAAATAAATCAAATAGGTACCAAACTAGAATACATACCTTATTGTTGTTCATGGGAGGCTTATCTCATCTTCATTATCAGTCCACATTATCATGTACATGTATAATCATAAACATATCTAGATAATCAACATATCGACATATACCACCAGGCATGACATTACCAACATTATACCCTAATCCCATGCATGAAAACCATGACCTTAACAACATCAAAATTTTACCAAAGAGAGCACAATCATGCTCTGATACCACCGGTTGATTTGAAATTGGAGGAGAACTTCTCCTTCCTAAATTGACCATCCTCTAACGCTTTGCAAGTAAAAATGGGTCTTATGTAAACACAAGTTTTGTGGTTTCTTCAAGGATAATGAGTTAGTTTTTATGTGAACTTTGATCAAGAAAAATGTCGTCATTTAACTCGTAAAAACAATCAATAAGAGAGACAACATAGAATTTGGTGACAGAGTTGACCCCTCCGGGGCTATATTTTTTAGCCTACTAACACAACTAGAACACTCCATAGATTTTAGTGATAAAGAGTACATAAAGTATACTGGAAATATGAGTGGTTAGTTTCCCCTTCAAGGAAACATTCTCTTGCAAATAAATTTCACTCTAAAAATCATGACAACCTATAATTACTCATGAAACGATCAATAAGATAAGGGCTCTCACATCAAGACCCTATACTCCATCTTAAAATGAGCATACATGTACAACAATTCCAAATTGAAGTACAAAAAGAGAGCTTTCCTCAAAACAACATAATGAGAAAAGACAGACATGAGTTGTACCATAGAAGTCATAGTTGTTGTAGATTAATATGAAGGTTTTAGAACCCCTACAAGGTCCTATACATACTCAAAATCCTTCAAAAACAACTCCAAAACATTGATAGATACTAGCACCCATAGACTGAAACCTACAAAAATTCTCTTCAGAAGTCCTCAAATCAATAAACAAAGGCTTCCATTGGATCTAGAATGTCTGAAAAACCTTATCTCAAATCTTCTTGATCATCAAATGACCAAAAAATCAACAATTTATAGCTCTCCCATAATTCTCGACACTGATTGATCCTCCCACCCATAGACTCCAACCTACAACTATTCACTTTTGAAGTGCTTAAATCATTAAACAAAGGCTTCCATTGGATCCATAATTTCCAAAAGCCCCTATCTATACTAATTTTGAGCTCCAAAAGACAAAAAAACTCAACTATTTATGACTCTTTGTCTTCATTCTTATTTTTATTTGTCCTTCAAATTCAATAAACCTGCTAACAAAGCAAAAAATCCACCTTTATTTCTAATCGGGAGGAGAAAATGTTGCCCACAATAGGTGAAAATTGTCAGATTATTAATTTTTCCAATGACCCTTAGCGCTAAACTAGGGTCACGTGGCATGCCATATGCCCAAGGGCTAGGCCAACGGTCCGCCCCTGCTAGCCTAGGCCCCAGATTCATCGAATTGTGGTCACGTTGGAGTTAATATGGCCAGTGGTCAGGGCTAACCACCTATCCCCACCACCTAAATCATCTCATTGGTCTGACTGTGGTTGTATGGGCTCCCATATTGATCTAAATGGAGTATGTTAGTTTTTTTGTGCTAATTATTCTTTTAGATTTTGAATATAATGTTTTATGTGTGCTTAAGGGTTCAAGTTCTCTTGCAAATTATCAAGTCTCATGAGTGTTTTTCATGTCAATTTAGTGAACAACTTAACATAAAAACAAAGTTTGCATAACAACAAATAAAGTACAGCACATCACCATACAACACATCAACACGAATATTTGATGAAGGAGTTCACCCCTCTTGGGATACATCTCCTTGGTCCATCTTCCATGGCTTGTGCCTTTATATTATGCTCAAATTTACAAATTGGCATGTTTACAACTCTCTTTTTCTCCTGAAACCTGCACCAATGAGTCCAGAATGCCCACAAATGATCACCTAGCCTCTTTTTGTACCTAATTTGGTTGAAAACTCCAAAATTTATGACCATTTACATTTTCTCCACTATTTCAAGCCTAGATTTAGCTAACTGGAGCTAAATTGGCAGTTTCTGCCGAAATTGGCAGTTCGCCAACTTAATCGTCATTAATTTAAGTAAACATGTTTAGCGCTAACTAAGCACTTCTTAGTGCTAATCTTTCTCTTAAGACAATCTTGCATTAAATGTTGATTAGGTGCTAGTTAGTGGAGGTTTAGTGTTTAATTAAACAAGGTTTAAGATTTAAACTCTAGGCTTTGGATTAGCCCCTGTCAATGGTCTTCAAGCTGAGTCATATGGATCGGGGGCTGGCCCCATGAGGCTAGCCCCCACTTCCCCCACTGTTGAACTCTATGAAATTTGAATATGTGTTGAACTACAATATGGTTAAGACTCGCGATATGGCAGAATGGTATTGTGTGGTGTTGGCTTGTGGGAGGTCGCGGGGTCGAACCCCGGTGCCTCTGCCCCGACTTTGAACCAAAAATTTTGATCCACCATACAACCATGGGGGGGCACGTGGCAGCCCCAGGCTACACCACATGTCCTCACCCAATTAGACCAATTTCAAACCAATCAAAAATTTCTACATAACCTAGTTTCTCAGCGAATACCATGCTGACAATTAGCAATTCATCATTCACCGGAGGAATATGCCAAAATTGGCCCTGCCTAGTCAGTATGTCATGTCAGTAGTACAAAATAATAACTAGGCACCTGTGTGTCCCCTTTAAAAAAAAAAATTGCATTTTTAGTCAAGCGAACAAAACCCATTTTCGGGATCATATGGAGTCCATTTTGCGTGAAAAGAAGTGCAACAGATTTAGAATGACGAGCACTACACATTCATTCAGGTTTCAAGCCATTATGAGAACTTTGATTTTTGAACATAAAACTAAGCCCCTGATCATTCCTCCCCAAAAGATCATATTCAGTTGTTGAACATCTGAGGATACAGTTCCCTCACCTTCCCAATTTCAATCCCTTTGGCCTTTGAAGTATTTGTTCCTTTGAGCCCCACTCGAAGATAGTCAACACTTCCTCTTGTTAAATTCCTTGTCCTCCTATCAAGTATGGTGTCATGATGTAGCTCAACAAAGAAATCTGGAGAAAAATACTTAGTATATGGCAGTTGAACATTCTCTCCTTCATATTTAATCAAAGGAGACTCATAGAATCTCAAATTTTCAACACTAACAACTGAATAAATTTGCATGTATGAAGGAAAATCAAGCTTGAAGGCATTGTTATGAATCTTTTCCAGAATTTTGAAAAGGACCATAATGGATTGGCTTCAGCTTTCTACCTTCTCCTTGAAGCCTTTCCTTGGTAATTTGAAGCCAAACTTCGTCACCAACTTGAAACTTATGATCCACTCGATGTTTGGCATGCCTCGCTTTGTACTTACCTTGACTTTTCTCTAGTTTATCTTGCACTGCTTGATGAAACAATTGAATTTTCTCTATCAATTTATTTGCTTTATCTATGTCGTTGTGTCCATCGATACCTACATCTTTTCCAAAAATGAAATCCAATGGTGATTTTGGCAAGTATCCAAGACATGCCTCAAATGGCGATGTTTGAGTAGAGGAATGTTTTGCATGGTTGTAAGCATGTTGAATGTAATGCAACTGTTCATCCCACAACTTAGGATGTTTGTTGCAATATCCTCGAAGAAGATGACTGATTGTTCTATTGACCACCTTGGTTTGAACATCTGTTTGTGGATGAAAGGTTGTACTCTTCTTCAACTTAGTGTCCATTAAGTCCCACAAACTTGTCCAAAAATTCCCAACAAATCTAGAATCTCGATCACTTACAATAGATGTAGGAAACCCAAAATGAACCCAAACATTTTGAAAGAAAAGATGAGTTGTTTTTTTCAGCTATAACTTTATTTTTAGATGGCATTAAAATATATATTTTGCTGAAACTTATTCACAACTACATACAAATAATCATGACCTATTTTCGACAAAGGAAGACCTCCTAAAAAATCCATAGAAATACTCTCCCATTATTATGAAGAAACTGGAAGTGGTGTGTACAATCCTAACTTCTTATTACTAGGATTACTGACTGCACATAATGAACAACCTTTAATAAAACATGACATACTTTCAAACATACAAGGCAAATAAAAATACCTATGAATATTTTCCACTGTTTTTATGACACCAAAATGTCCCGCAATAAGAAACGTGTGTGCTTCCCTTATGACATTCACTCTCTCACCCTATGGAATACAAAGCATACCAAAATGATACAACAATTTATCATGAATATGATAATCTAATTTTTCAACTTCGAGACCTTGAATCAAGTTTGCATAAACATCTTGAAAGTCATTGTCAAATGCATATTGTTCAATGTAAATTTCATGTAAAATAGAAGTATTATTGAGTAAAGTATATGCACTAATAACAGGCCTAGAAAGCATATCATCAACCTTGTTGTATAGACCTTTATGATCCCATCCATCGAAAGTGCCTTGATTGCTACAATTATTTTTTGATTGCTAGTATTGCAATGGTTGGTGATTAGTGTGAATGATGGTTTCCTTTACTATTCTTCTTGTCACATGTAGGACAATTTATCATTACACCATTAAACATTTTTGAATGGAATGAAATAGGCTTAGCATGTTGTAAAAGAACTATGCCCATGGCATAGTCACTTGGATCGGTTTGAATCTCAAAGGGTTGTCTCAAGTCTGGTAATGCTAGTATTGGGGCTGAACTGGTCTTATTTTTCAAAGCATCAAATTCTTTTTTTTTATTTCCTCCCCACTAGAAGAATTTCTTAATACTAGTCAATGCATGTAACAGAGCTGTAATAGAAGAAAAAATAGCAATGAACTTCGTCCAATATTGTGTTGATCCTAGAAAACTTCTTACCTCCATGACTCATTTGGGTGTAGGCAAATTCACAATGACCTAAAATTTAGAGGGGTCTATCTTTAGCTCACCTCCTCCAACAATATTTCCCAAATACACTAAATAAGTTTTACCAAATTCACATTTCGACATCGTCAAAAACAATTGTTATTTTCTCAAGAGATCAAGCACCTTTCTCACATGCATGACATGCTATTTTCATGATTTTCTGAATATCAAAATATCATCTAAGTAGACAGTGAAAAACTCATAAATAAATTGTTTCAATACATCATTCATAACTCTCATGAAAGTAGCTAGAGTGTTGCATAGAACAAACTGCATAACAAGCCACTCAAACAATCCTTGTTTAGTTTTAAATGTGGTATTCCATATGTCCTCTTCAGCTATTGTAACTTGATGATAACCACTTCTTAAGTCTAACTTATTGAAATACTTTGCATACCTCAATTGATCAAGAAAATCATCAATCCTTGGGAGCGGATAACGATTTTTTTATCGTGATTTTGTTGAGTGCACGAAAATCCACACACGTGTGCCATGTTCCATCCTTCTCGGGCACCAACAAAAATGGTGAACCACATGGCAAGGTAGTTGGACTAATGATACCTTTATTCAACAATTCTTGGATTTTCTTCTTGATTTCTATGCTTTCCATTATCATCATGCGATACATGCTAATGTTATGGAGTCGAACATCTTGTTGTAGCTGTATCTCATGTTGGATTGCCCTCTTTGGAGGTAACCCCTTTAGTTCCTAAAACATCTCGCCATGTTGACTTACCACATCAAACAAATCATATTTTAATCTATCATCACAACCTTCAAAGGATTAAAAATATTTATGATTCTTTTGTTTGATCATAAGAAGCACAAATTTTTTGCTTGAGTTTACTAGTCTCTTCATTTGCCCAACATTAACCAAAGAGAGGTTTAGCTTTTTTTGATGAGATCTCACAATATATTCCACTCCATCTTTGAAAAAGTGGTACTTTTTCTCATGGAGATATAAGACTTATTTCCTATCATAGAGATATGGGCTATCAAAAACAATTCCTAATATGTCAAGCAATAAAACATCTAACTCAACTTCATCAATGAAGTTTGTGGTAATTGCAAACTGGAAAATACATTTTCTTGTAACCTGTAAATTTGTATCCTTGGTTATCCAACCCAAAGGGTATGGCTTATGATGTGGTAAGGTTTCAATATTAAGATTCTTGACTAAGTTTTTAGATATTAAGTTCTCTGGAGACCCACTATGAAATAGTGTGTCAACTTTTGTATGTTTTGATATCACTCTTACATGAAAAAACTGTATTCTTGTTTCTTCACTTCGAGTGTTACTGTGACAGTTTGATGAACTAGTACTTGCTATGGCTTATTTTCCCTTTGTGACCATGGCTGAAATTTTAGTCTCATCTCCTAAGTCAGATCCAAGATCCTATTTTTTTGTAGCAGTTGTCTTTTGTTTCCCCTTGTTGTTGAATTTATTAGGCCTCATTTCTGGATGAAGCTTCTGAAAATGGGCTTCATCATGACTCTCTTTGGAACAATGAGTACATGTGGTTTTATCCCCTTCTTTCTTAATGGATTCATTCTTCTTTTGTTTACCCTTGAAACCCTTTCCTTTTTCACCACCCTTGAATGGTTTCTTTTTACCTCTTCTTGTACATTTTTACCTCTTGCCTCAAGGTGTCTAACTTGCACACAAACCTCATCTAGACTAGTGGTATTAAACATGAGAATAGTATGTTTCAGGTAACTATGAAAACCCCCTATGTACTTCAGCAAAGTTTCTTGGCTATGAAAATCAACTCCTAACATAAGATATCTTCTCCTAAATTCATGAGTGTAATCTTGCACACTTTTACCTTTCAACTGTCTAAAATTTTTCCAACTCATAATAGCTTTTTGCATGTAAGCTAGAGGATAGAATTTCCTTTTAATGGCAGTAATAAAATTTGACCAAGACATTGAGATCTTACAATTTTTCTTAATCTCCTCTTATGTCTTTTCTTCCCACCATACAAGTGTTGAACCCTCCATTGTCAAGGAAGCCAATTGAATCTTTATGTCATCCTCTTTAAGGTTCTAAATTCTACAATAAGCCTCTAATTGACTAATCCAATTATCCAACCTCTCTGCATTCACTTCGCCATTATACATTGGAAGCTCAATTTTAACATGAATTTTAAGTAAGGGTGATTTACCAGCTCCTTTTGAAATGTGTATGAACAGATGGAAGATTTTTTATAGTGGAAGATGATGATGAGGAAGGTGAAGATGGTGGTGAGGATGATGGTGGAGTGGATGATGGCTTCTTACCATCTCAATGGCCTCCTCCTCCTGGAGAACCCTCTCCTTTTGAAGGCCTTGAACTTTCTCCTTGCATCCTTAAATTCCTTTCCTCATAGAGGATTTTAACCATCTCATTCATATCAAAGAATGCCTTCTTGAATGCTGTTTCATCTTGTGTCATGGTAGGTTCTCCTTCATGAGACATGCTCACTGAAGACTCAACTTAAACTTGAGTATGTGCTAGTGTTTAAGACTTTGGAAAACTTTCCCTTCTTCCTCTTGACCCAACTGCAGGGCTCTCAACCAGCTTCCCTTCTCCTCTTTTGAGTTTTAACCTTGTAAGCATGACACAAACTTGAAAACAACTATATCTCTTCTTGCACCACAAAACCTAAAGACCAAGAACTCTGATACCAAAAATGATCTGAATGGAGTATTTTAGTTTTCTTGTGCTCATTACTCTTTTAGATTCTGAAAATAATGTTTTATGTGTGCTTAAGGGTTCAAGTTCTCTTGCAAATTATCAAGTCTCATGAGTGTTTTTCATGTCAATTTAATGAACAATTTAACATAACAAAAAAGGTTGAATAGCATAAAATAAAGTATATTACATCACCATACAACACATCAACACAGGTATTTGATGAAGGAGTTCACCCCTCCTGGCTACATCTCCTTGGTCCATCTTCCATGGCTTGGGCCTCTATATTATGCTAAAATTTGAAAATTGACATGTGTATAATGCTCTTTTGCTCCTGAAACCTACACCAATGAGTCCAAAATTCCCAAAAATGGTCATCTAGCCTCTTTCTGTACCTGATTTGGTCGAAAACTCCAAAAGTTATGACCATTTACATTTTTTCCATTATTTTAGGCCTAAATTTAGATAATTGGAGCTAAACTAGCAGTTTTCGCCAAAATTGGTGGTCCACCAACTTAATCATCATTAAGTTAAGTAAATGTGTTTAGCATTAATTAAGTGTTTCTTAGCGCTAATCCTAATCTTAAGATAATCCCGCATTAAATGTTGATTAGGCGCTAGTTAATGGAAGTTTAGTGTTTAATTAAACATAGTTTAAGATTTAAACCTCGGGCTTTGGATTAACCCCCGCCGGTGGTCTTCGCACTGAGTCATATGGATCAAGGGTTGGCCCCTGCTTCCCTCGCCATTGAAAATTATGAAATTTAAATATATGTTTAACTTCAATATGGTTAAGACTCACGGTATGGCAGAATCGTATTGCATGGCACTGGCTTGTGGGATGTCGCGGGGTCAAACCACGACACCTCTGCCCAGAGTTTGAACCAAAAATTATTGATCCACAATACAACCATGGGAGGGGAACGTGGCGGCCCTAGGGTGAACCACGTGTTCTCACCCGATTGGATCAATCTCAAACCAATCAAAAATTGCCACGTAACCTGGTTTCTTAGCCAATACCATGCTACCACTTGGAAATTCATCATTCGCTAGAGAAAAATGCCAAAATTGAACCTGCCCAATCAGCATGCCAGTTCAAAAGTACGTATTGCTAACTAGGCACATGTTTTTCTCCGCCGCCCCCCCCCCCCATTTTTCATGTTTAGCAAAGCAAACATAACTCATTTCTGGGAGCATACAAAGTCCATTTTGCGCGAAACAAAGTGCGTCGAATTCAGAATGACGAGCACTAGAGGTCGTTCAGGTTTCGATCCATTATGAGAAATTTTATTTTTTAGCATAAAACTGAGTCCCTGGTCACATATTTGTAGGGCCAGGGCTTTGAATCCGTCGATATCCCTTCTCGTTCGTTGATGGTCCCGTGGGCTACAATACGACCAAGGGTTTCAGCTAGTCCCCAAACCCTCCCCCCTCAATGCTTACTGATATTCCTTGCCTATGGCCTTGTGGGGAGTACCTTTGACTAGGGTCTAAACCCAATACCCCTCTCCGCTGTGTGCCAAGGCTATGTGGAGGTTTAGCTGACCAGGGGTCGGGGTTCACCGCCCAACACCTCTCCCAAAAAGGCACCCAACGAAACTTTTAATAGGAATCGTGCCCTATATAGGTAAGAAACATGTTTAGAGGATTTAGTAAGGTTTGGCAGTTGGATGAGGTAGGTCACATATTCGATCCCGCCCAAGCTTGTGGGCCGAAACACAAAATTTTTAGCCAAACATGATGTTCCATGTGGCAGACTCTAGTTGAGACATGTGGCATCCTCTCACTGGACCACCACAACCGAAATCAACCAATAAAAATGTGCCATTCTACACCTTTATGAGACTTCCACTTGGAAAGCCATGATTGGTCCATATGTGCCCAATAGGCATGCTGAAATTAGTGTTACACGCTGCCTAGTCATCCCACCTGCAATTTTTTTTGCTATCGACGAAAAACTTCAGAACATCATAACTTTGTCATATGACATCAGATTGAGGTGATTCAAGTGTCATTGGAATCTGAATGAAGAACACTACAAATTTTCCTTGATTTTGAAAGATTCTATGTATTTTCATTTTTGAGCTAAATTTTGATCTCTGGATCATACCTCCCCACTAGGAATTTTTGGACTCCAAAAGTTTAGCTTCTCCTAGTAAAAAAATCAAAACTTTCCAAAACTAAATCCATAATTTTCTATTTTCAATTGGTGCCTTCAAGCACCAATCAAGGTACTTCACCTATATTCTGTGTGAAGATCATACCTTCCTCTTAAGAATCGCCACAATTCTAATCACCATGTGGGAACAAAAACATTGATGGATGGAATTTGAATATTCTCTGAAAACCCATCTTTCACAACTCAAAAAACTTCATCTTGAAGTTCCAATGTTGAAGACAAACTTTACTTTCCGTCTTGGAAATCAGAAGTTATTTAATGCTTGTCATGCACTGACTCAAACTTTGCTTCACTGTCCTCAAACTGTGCTTGTACACAAAAGTACTCCAACTGCAATAATTCAATGACACATTTGGTTTCATCAACAAAAAACATAGTCATTTCTTGTACAATATTTATCAAATATTTCATTCACAACAAGTTTCATCTTGAACACTCTTATCGGTGAGTACGTGATCCAACTATAGACAAACTAGATGATAAACATTATTCATCCTGAAATTCCTCAAACATTTGGACCATATATAAGCCAACATAACATGACATGTCAAAGAAAAAAATACTTGTTGCAAATAGTGATTATTCTTATTTCACTTTAAAAAGTACCCAAAAATAGGTAATGAAAATAATAGGCATTTACAATTTACAAAGCAACAAATTATAGAAACAGTCTACCTAATATTTTCCTCTCCTAGGCTTATGGGTTCTCTTTAAACATCTATTTTTCTTTGAAGGTTTCCTTATTAACTATGTGAGTCTCCTCTTGTCCACCTATTTATTTCCATGCATTGGTTTTCATAACCTATTTATCCCTCTTGGGACGAATTTCTAGATGAAGTTTCCAACACCTTTCATTCCCATACCCGTGCATGTTAAAATGAGTACAAAAGTACGTTCTCTTGCCCATCGACAAGGAAGTCTTCAAATGTGAGGGAGGTTCTTCATTCTTGATGCCAAGAAATTGGTATGTTATTTTGACCATCATCTTTCATTTCTCATAACCAACCACACAATGGTCAATTGCATCACAAAAAGTAAAAGGATACATGTCCCACAAATAATAAAAATTACTAACTTTTGGAAAATTCTCTTGACATTTATACCTGCCCCTTGGGATGTAACTTTGACAATGTGGACTAGATGATGACATGCAAATTCCTTTGAAGCATTCATCTCTCTTAGGAGACAAATTGACATTATCAGCACCATCTTGTTGTGACATATGATCCAATGATGATTTCTTTTCCTCAAAAAGTTTAGAACACTCCCCAAACTCTCTATGACCATATCCCAATCCTTGATATCTTGGTCTTTCATTCACCATGATAGTATTAGTGATTCCTTTGATCTGAATGAAGTATGTTAGCATTTCTGTGCTAATTACTCTTTCATATTATGTAAATAATGTCTTATATGTGCTTAAGGGTTCAAGTTCTCTTGCAAATTATTGAGTCTCATGAGTGTTTTTCATGTTCACTTTATTAACAATTTAACATAAAATAAAGGTTGAACAACAACAAATAAAAGTACAGTAAATCACCATACAACACATCAGCACATGAATTTGATGAAGGAGTTCACCCCTCTTGGGCTACATCTCCTTGGTCCAACTTCCATGGCTTCAGCCTCTAATATATTATGCTCAATTTTGAAAAATGATGTGTTTACAATGCTTTTCTACTCCTGAAACCTACACCAATGAGTCCAGAATGCCCAAAAATGGTCATCTAGTCCCTTTTTGTAACCGATTCGGTCGAAAACTCCAAAATTTATGACCATTTCTAGTTTCTCCACAATTTTTGGGCTAAATTTAGCTAACTGGAGCTAAATACGATTAGTTGGTGCTAAAACTGGCAGTTCCACTAGATTTGGCGGACCGCTAAATTAATCATGTTTAATGTAATTAACCTGCATTAACTTAATTAATCTTGGTTAGCACTTAATGGGTTCTTATTTCCAATCCATATTAGCACTTATTAATGAGGATTAAGGTTAATACATTCGGATTAACGGTTTTAACTTCATGCTTAATATGTTGGCTCCGTTGGTGGTCATAGGTGTTGGTCATATATGTTGGGGTATGGCCTCGTCTCCCCCCAACGACATAGTAATACAAATTAAAATATAATGGAATCGTTATGTTGTTAAGAACTATGGTTTAAGTGGATAGGTGAACGATGTGACTTTGGCGTGGGAGGTCGCGGGGTCAAACCCCGACGCCTCCATTTGGTCTTCAACCAAAATTTTTACATCTGCACATGGCAACCCCAGGCTGAGCCGCTTGTCCTCTCTCCATTGGCCATTTCGAAACCAATCAAAAATTACCAAATCACCCATCATTAGAACCAATCATATGTTGCCACTTGGTAGCCCCTAATTTCCTAGTGGAAAATTAACCAAACATTGACCCTACCTAGTCAGCATGCCACATAAGCAGTACGGACTACTAACTTAGCTCCTTGTTACCATTTTTTTGCATTGTTTTTGCAAATGAACATAACTCATTTCTGGGAGTATACGGAGTAAATTTCACGTGAAATGAAGTGTGTCGGATTCATAACGACGAGCTCTATGCGGTCGTTTAGGTTTCTCACCATTTTGAGAAAAAAAATTTAGCATAAAACTGAGCACCTGATCATTCCTCCCCACTGGAATCCTTTTGCACCCAAAAATATCTTTCATTACTGAACATGTGGATGAGGGTACAGTTCCCTCACCCTTCTAGTCTCAATCCACTGGAATTTCCTAATTTCAACAATCTGATAGGTTTAAAAAAAAACTAATCTTTTTCCTTGATTCTTGAGACCCTGTCTTACTGATGTAGACACCGTCATGCTACAATTTCCCTGAATTTATAGAACAGCAAGTTGTCCTTGAAGAAAAAAACTTGTTTCCACCTTGGTCGTCAATCAAAGGAAACTTGAAAACTGTCTCACCTCGAACACTGTCAACCTGGCGATTTTTAGCTTGTCTCGCCTTGTACTTGCATCGAATTTTGACCAAGTGTTTTTTCCATTGCCATGTACCATTTTAAACCAAAAAAATTATTTGTGGAACCTATTCCTTCTTTGTCAAATTTTTTTGGCACTTTCTCTTTGACCTTTGCACTCTCTTGCACCGACATCTTGTTTCCATCACTGCTCAACAATGATGTAGAATACTTCAAATATTTTTTATCTTAATATTTTTTATCTTGTTTACCTCTATTCAAAGGCAACATGTTAGAGCCCTGAAACGTCTTATTACAAACATTAGAAACTTCAATGAAATCAACTTGTTCATTTGATGCATATTTTTGAAAGGTCTCATTCAAAACATCACTATTCTTGAATATTAACAAAGCCAAATTTTGACTTGGATTCACTATTCTCTTCATTTCTCCTGCATGTATAAGAGAGAAACTTATCTTCTTCTTATGCACTCTAACTATGAACTCAATTCCATTCTTAAACAAGTGGTACTTATTCTCATGGCGATGAAATACTTCCCTCCTATCATAAATATAAGGAATTCCCAAAACAATGCCTTAAATCTCAAGCGGAACTACATCGAGTTCAACTTCATCAAGAAATTTTTAATTGATTGAAAACCTTAGGATGCACTTCCTTGATACCTACAAGTTTTCATTCTCACATATCCAGCCTAAAGGATAAGGTTTTGGATGTGTAATAGTTTCAAGATTTAACCTCTTAACTAAGTCTTCAGAAACCAAATTAGCTTGAGAACCATTATCAAATAGTGTGTCTATCTTGGTATGTTTTGAAATGACTCAAATATGAAAGAGTTAAATTATCGTATCTTCATCTTGAGTTACAATGGAACAACTCGAAGAACTAGTGCTTGCTATGTTCTTACCTTTCAAAACCATTGATGTAATCTTCGTTTCATCTCTTGAATGTGAACCTAAGTCATGTTCAATGATCGCAGGTGTTTTCTCCTTCTCTTTGGTTTTAAGTTTGTTTGGCTTCAACTCTGGATAGAGTTTCCAATAATGGTCTTCATCATAGCCATTTTTTGAACAATGTTTACATATGAGTTTCTCTTTTTCTATTTTAATAGAACCATTTTCTTTCTTCTTCCATTAAACTTTCCCTTTCCTTTACCTCCATACTCAAGGAAACTATCACTTTTCTCATCTGCACTATGTTTCCCTCTTGCTTCTAGATGTATGGCTTAAATGCAAACCTCATATAATTTTGTGGGATTGAACGTGAGAGTAGTATGTCTAAGATAGTTGTGAAAACCCCCAATATACTTTAAAAAAGTTTCTTGAGAAGATAAATTGACACCCAAAATAAGAGCTCTTCTCCCAAATTCATGAGTGTAATCTTGCACAGTTTTCCCTTTCAATTGTCTAAAATTATGCTAGTCCATAATCGATTTTTGCATGTAAGCTAGAGGGTAAAATTGACTTTTAGTGTCATCAATAAAATTATACCAAGACATTGAGATCTTACCGTGGTTTTTAATCTCATGTTGAGTCCTTTCTTCCCATCATACAAGTGTCGTGCCCTCCATTCTCAAGGAAGCCAACTGAATCTTTATGTCATCCTCTTTAAGGTTCTGAATTCTACAATAAACCTCTAATTGACAAATCCAATTATCCATCTTGTCTGCATTCAATTCGCCATTATACATTGGTAGCTCAAATTTGACATCAATTTTAAGTAAGGGTGATTTACTAGTTCCTTTTGAAGTCTGTAGATGAATAGATTGAAAAGTTGTGGTAGTGGAAGATGATGAAGAGGAAGGTCTAGATGGTGGTGAGGATGATGGTGGAGTGGGTGGTAGTTTCTTACCATCTCCATGGCCTCCTCCTAGAGAACCCTCTCCTGTTGGAGGCCTAGAACTTTCTCCTTGCATCCTTATATTCCTTTCCTCATAGAGGACCTCTACCATCTCATTCATATCAAAAAATTCCTTTATGAATGCTCTCTCATCTTCTGTCATGGTAGGTTCTCCTACATGAGACATGCTCACTGAAGACTCAAATTCAACTTGAGGATGTGTTGGTGTTGAATACTTTAGAAACCTTTCCCTTCTCTCTTGACCCAATTGTAGGGCTTTCAACCAGCTTCCCTTCTCCTCTTTTGAGTTTTAACCTTGTAAGCATGACACAAACTTGCAAATAATTAGATCCATTCTTGCAAAAAAAAACTTAATGACCTAAATTTATGATACCAAAAATGATCTGAATGAAGTATGTTAGTGTTTTTTTGCTAATTACTCTTTTATATTTTGTAAATAATGTCTTATATGTGCTTAAGGGTTCAAGTCCTCTAGAAAATTATTGAATCTCATGACTGTTTTTCATGTTAATTTTATGAAAATTTTAACATAAAATAAAGGCCAAAAAACAACAAATAAAAGTACAATACATCACCATAAAACACATCAACACAAGAATTTGATGAAGGAGTTCACCCCTCCTGGGCTACATCTCCTTGGTCCAGCTTACATGGCTTGGACCTCTATATTATGCTCAAATTTGCAAAATGGTATGTTTACAATGTTTTTCTGCTCCTGAAACCTACACCAATGAGTCCAAATTTCCAAAAACAGGTCATATAGCCTCTTTCTGCACCTGATTTGATCGAAAACTCCAAAATTTATGACCATTTCCAGTTTCTCCACAATTTCTGGCCTAAATTTAGCTAATTAGAGCTAAATCGGGTTAGCTGGCACTAAAACTGGCAGTTTTGCCGAATTTTTCGAACCACCAAACCAATATTGTTTAATGTAATTAACTCACATTAACTTAATTAATCTTGGTTAGCACTTAATCTGCGCTTAGTGCTAATATGGATTAGTGCTTATTAATGAGGATTAAGGTTAATAAAATTGGATTAACGGTTTTAACTTCGCACTTAACGTTTTTGGCTCTGCTGGTGGTCATAGGTGCTAGTCATATACGTTGGGGGCTAGCCCCATGGGGCTGGGCCCCTCTCCCCCCCACGACATAGTAATACAAATTCAATTATATGAAGAATGGTTATGTTGTTAAGAACTATGGTTTAGGCAGATTGGTAAACGTTTTGACTTCGTCGTGGTAGGTCGTGTGGTCGAACCCAGATGCCTCCATGCAGTCTTCAACCAAAACTTTTACACCATAGTAGGGGGGCACATGGCAGCCCCAGGCGGAGCCACGTGTCCTCTCCCCATTGGCCCTTCTGAAACCTATAAAAAATTTCCAAATCACCCATGATTCAAACCAATCAGATGTTGCCACTTGGTAGTCCCTAATTCGTCGGTGGAAAATTGACCAAACATGGACCCTGCCTAGTCAGCAGGCCACGTCAGCAGTGCGGACTGCTGACTAGGCTCCCTGTCATCATTTTTTTTCCTTTTTGTGCAAATGAATAGAACTCATTTTTGGGAGCATACGGAGTCCATTTCACGCAAAACGAAGTGCGTCGGATAAAGAATGACGAATACTACGCGGTCGTACAGGTTTCACACCATTCTAAGAAATTTGATTTTTGAGCACAAAACTGAGCACTTGATCATCCTTGGTCATTTATTATGAGGAATCCTCCTTCATAACCCATCTGAGCTAGCATATTCATACCAATTCCTTTAGTATGTTGTTCAAAGGCTGCAAAAGATGTGTTATAAACATAAACTTAAGGATTTGAACTAGAGACGTTGATTACCTCCTTGAAATTGCAACCAATATTTTTTGCTTCAAATGTTAATGATGAGTTTGAAGATAAGTCAATCCACCCACTTTTAGCAACATGCATATAATGAGAATCTTTGAGATGGTGACAAAAGTCACAGCCATCATTCTCCACATAGGGTCCATAACCTATGTTTCGACCATGCTGATAAAATGGCTTCACTTTGGAGGTATTTTTTGTTGTCACTTGAGGTGAACTCTCACCAAATTTTTCCTTAAGCACATGCTGCAACTAAAGGCACAGATGGATCTTCTCCCTTCAGAAATTTCAAAAATTCTTCTCAATTATGCATTCTCCATTTGAAGAGACAAGTTCATATCCTCTAACTCTTGGGGACTTTCCATTTTCTTTCCTATTCCTGCAACTTGGTCAGACGCAGCTCTGATACCATTTGATATAATATTGGAGGAGAACTTATCCTTCCTAAACTAACTATCCTCAGAAACTTTTCAAGTAAAAAACGGTCTTATGTAAACACACGTTTTATGGTCTCTTCAAGGATAATGAGTTTGTTTTTTATCTGAACTTTAATCAAGCAACATATCATCATTTAACTCATAAGTACAATAAAGAAGAGAGAAAAAATAGAATTTAGTGATGGATTTCACCCTATTGGGATACATCTTGAGGCATTCTAACACAGCTAGACTGCTCCATAGATTTCGGTGATAAATGGTACATAAATTTTACTGAAAATATGAGTGGCTAGTTTCCCCTTCAAGGAAACATTCTTCTGCAAAGAACTCTCACTCTTAAAAGCATGAAAAAATATAGCAAGTCATGAAATATTCATCAATACAAGGGCTCCCAAATCAAGACCATGTACTCCATTTGAAAATGAGCATACATGTACAACAATTCCACATTGAAGTAAAAAAAGAGAGTTTTCCTCAAAACAAGATAATGAGAAAAGACAAACGAGAGTTGCACCATAGAAGTCACAACTATTGTAAATACATAAGAAGGATAGAGAACCCTTACAAGGTCCTCTCCATGCTCAAAAGCCTTCAAAAAATACTCCAAAACATTGATTTATCATGCCACCCATGTACTCAAACCTACAAAAATTATCTTTCAAAGTTATCCTATTAGTAAACAGAGGATTCCATTGGATTGAGAATGTCCAAAAACCCCTATCTGGACTCTTCTTAAGCTCCAAAATACCAACAAATTAACCGGCCCTCCCATCATTCTCAACACTGATTGATCCTAGCACCCATAGACTCCAACCTACAAAAGGTCTCTTAGGAAGTGCTCCAATCAGTAAATAGAGGCTTCCATTGGATTCTAAATGTCCAAAACCGCTATCTGGACTCTTCATGAGCTCTAAAAGGAAAAAAACACAACCAGTTATGGCTCCCTCTCTTCATTCTTATTGTTATTCATCCTCAAAATTGGATAAACTTGCTAACAAAGCGACAACTCCGCCCTTAATTCAACTGGGGAGGAAATAATTTTGCCCACAATAGGTGAAAATTGTCAGATTTTTAATTTTTACAATGACCCTTAGCATTAAACCAGGGTCACGTGGTGTGCCATAGGCCCAAGTGTTGGGCCAATGGTTCGCCCCCACCAGCCTAGGCCCCAAATTTTTCGGCACATGGTCATGTTGGAGTTGATGTGGTCTGGGGTCGGGGCTAACTATATGTACCCACCACTAGAATCCTCTCACTAGTCCGTCTGCAGTTTTATGGGCTCCCATATGCCCAGGGTCGAAGCTTTGAATCCACCCAACTCCCTTATGGTTCGTCAACAGTCCCATGTGTTACACTAAAAATTGTCACCTTGACATTCTGCTATGTGTATGAGCTCATTATAACTCATAATTCTCCCTTTGCAAGTCTAACATATCAGTTCCTCATGTCAAGCATTGAAAATCAGAGAAATGTTCCTAAAAGTCTCCTAAACTTTGGTATCGCACTTTCTCTCTATCTTGCCTGCGGTCCCTCACCCAATGTTCAGCTCTCCTGCGTACCTGAATGCACTTTATCTTTGCTATAGGTGCGGACCCCTGTAAGATCAAAAAGGTGCAAGTAAATTCCAAAAAAGCTCAATAAAAGTGAATTCAGTGAATTTAGAAGCTCAGATTGATCTTGGGGAAACCGCCTGTGAGGGGTATGGTATCCTTACCTTATGGAGCTAACTCCTGATGTGGAGAGCTTTCATTCAAGAGGATTCTAATCTCTTCCATAGTTTAGTTGGAGTTCTAAAACCTCCTCTTTCCCTCATAAAAAAGAGGCATTGCAGCCTCATGGGGTTAAGATTTGGAGATTTTCTGAGAATCTGAGTTGAAGCTTTAGAATATTTGAAGTTAAGTGTTGTTGAGATTCAGACTTAGTTGATTAAGACTTTTGTGAGGAGATATTACATACCTCTATTAGTCTTGGTTGGAGGAATGCAGAGCTTATCAAAGTAAAGGAGATTCCTGCTTCGGACCCCAGAAAGTCCTGTGCAACATCAAGGCTCAGGTTGTAAGGATTTTCTTCTTTTGAAATTAATACAAATATACTCATTTTTCTCAATAAGCTTTCAATCAATAGTTTATTTCATAGATTCCTTGATGACTATGATGAGTATGGTTTATGATGATTTCTATACAGGTGCTATGTAATATTTTGCTTGTTTGTGACTATAGGTTTACGAGGAAAACTCCTTCAAGCGCGCGAGGGACAACAACGACTTCAAACAAGCACTGGACAAACGGTAAGTCCTTAACACCTCTATAGAACTTTTCATGGATCATATATGCTTAGAGAAAGATTATTCTATTTGGTTGTTTGTTGCTAGATACTTTTAGTACTAGGAGGATCGGTCTTGTCCACAAGATGGATTTATCCGCCAACAAATTGGCGACTCCACTGGGGAAAGAACTTGTTGTTTTTGGTTCTCTTTTATTTTGATTTGAGGAAACGTTTTTCCTGTTTTTGATTGATGGATATCTGCCTGGGTAGCTTAGGTTTTCTCTGTTTTTGAAAATTTTGAATTCTTTTATGTTTTTCTTTAACTTTTCTGGGGACCGCACTTTGTTCTTTTGCACAGTGCGGACATTTTCGCACTTTCCTTGAGTAAACAGTGCGGGACCGCACCTGTTACTTCTGGAAGCCTGCGGACCCTGTTAAATTTTTTGAAAAAATTTAGATTTATTTTTTCCATTTTAGTTTAGATTTAATTTAGGATTCTTAGCATCTACCCAGATCTGTATTTTTCTGTCAAAAATCTCTTGTTTCTGAGTTTCTTTTAGCAATTCTTCATCTCATCAATCTCCATTAAGTTAATTGGGTGTTTTGAGTCTCTTTTTTGAGAAATTCTTAATTTGATTTCCTTTGGTCATTACTTGGAGGTTTGTCTCAGTATTTTCACAATTTTACATCTTTTGTATGAGTGTTAATCGCCTTTGAGTGTTTTTTGATCTTTGGAACTCTCACCCGATTTTCTTAACTTCCACTTGATTGGTTCTTATATTACATTAGAATCATCTTGTGTTTGAGAATTCTCTTGCATAGATCACATTTGCATAATTAAAATTCTCATTTTCAGAATATGAATGAAAAATGTCCATAGATTACATTTGCATACTTTTCATGTGAATTGTGCATAGATTACAATTGCATAGTTTACATTCTAAAAAATCAATCGTAGATTTAGATCAATTTTCTTTGATTTGAATTTAGATGATTTTATGCTTGTTTTAAAAACACAAAAATATTAAAATTGTTTTGGGATTGATTTGCATTAGTTTTTCTTAATGAAATTAGTGCATTAGAGAATTTGTTATATTTTCTCTTAGTGATCAATTTTTGCATTGTTGGAAGTGGATGGAAACTCTTTCCTTACTTTAGTTAGGATTCATCGAATTGAAAAGATTACATTATCATATTCACTTGCATTCAATTTTGGTTCGGGTCATAACACCATTGGTTTCGTATCCATTTACCCTTTTGAGTAATAACAGCCTAAATAACACAACGCTTAATTAAAATTCATCTAGTAATTTTTACATTTTTAGGGCTCTTTCCACCAATCTAGCTCAGGATTAGTGCTTTGGAATAGGTTGTAGTTAACTTTTCCAAAGCAACTAAAACAAACAAGTAGATAAATCTTGCGGTAGGAAATAAATCCAATTGTAATTGGTACAATCTGGGAAGCTTCTCTTAAAGAAGTCAATCACGAGATCATGTATGAACCTTTGAGACAATCAATTATGTTTCATTGGGGAAGATAGAAGATTTTGCACGCATTACAAACGGTAAACCTCGGATTAACCATTGTCGAGGAGCCTGGGGTCACTTGTCGGTAAACCTTGGATTGACCATGTCGAGGAGCCTTCAAGGGGATTGAGCTTTGTTACTCTGCCCTTGCGCGTGGAATCGGATCGTAGACTGTTCCCCCAATTGTATTTGTTACTGTTGGTAACCTTAGTGTCCATAAGCCTAAGATTATTTCCTAAGGTGACGGTGAAGGAAAGATCTCACTGTACCTAGAGCAGACGTCGACTAGACTCACTTGGACTCTCTCGGGGGTTCTTTTCACTCGATATGGTTTTGTGAAGAAACTTGTGCCAGTCTGTTTCATTAAGCAGGTTGTCGGGGTAACTGTTCCAACCACCCTTTCTGTATTAAATTCTACGATGTTGGATTTCATCACCAACTAGTGTTTTAGTACGGGAAGTTACTTTTTGTGTGTGGTTTGACTCCTAGATTTGATAGCGCGTGTTAATTTGTTTATTTTTACTTTTAGAGACCATAGGTGTAAATTGTGAATTTTAATTGTTAGGTGTGAATTGTGAATTGTTAATTTTAGTTTTAAATTGTTAATAAAATTCACTGAAGTTGAATATAATGGCAACTGCTCTGGAATTTACCAACCAAGGGACCCCTCTTAACGAGAATCCTAGTACTTTTCCTTGCTTTGGAAATGTTGGTCCTCCTTATATGGCTACATTTTCATTACCTGGATTTACAATAGGTTTACCGATATGGTTATTTTAAACTTTGTTGACCCCGAATACTCCAATTGTTCCACCTCAACTGGATGCTTCACTTCAATAGAGTTCACCATCTCAACATTACCAACCTTCTATTGACCCTTTACCTTCTTCGTCTAATATTTCTTCCTCCATTTCTTCCTCTTCACTTGGTAAAAGCCTTGACGCTAGTAACCAGGTCGCTAAGAAGAAGAAGAAAGGGAAGAAGAAGAAGAAGAAGCAAGATAAGAAAGAAGTCAACCAACCAACCATGGCTGTAACTGTTAGTTGTGTTGAGGAAACCTCCAACATGCATCGTAAACCCAAATACCCTTGCAGGCTTTGTAAGGGTGACCACTTCCTTATCAATTGTCCTGGTATTCCAAAGGTCTTGGAAGTATGGTCAGAAAAATCTCATCAACACACTGTTGATCCATCAACCAGTGATAGTCAGGTTCCTGGGAAAAAGGGTAAAGCTAGGTTTCCTTGTAAGTTATGCAAAGGGAGTCATCAAACTCACATTTTCCCTCACATGGATGAAGCCTCAAAATTGTTGGAAAACCTTACTATTCCATAGCAAGAATTTCCAACTGGTTACCATAAAATTTCTCCCAACCTACCGTCAACTGACAGAGTGATTGATCTAATTTCAAGTACAGTCAATCCCACTCTTCCATTGGAGAGTAAAACTCATATCACTCAAGTTAATGATCCGTTAGTTGATCAAGTGGTCGATTCGATTTCACATTCAGTCGATCCCATTCTCCCTGTAGAGAGTAAACTTCATACCGCTCAGGTTCTTCTTGTTACATCAAATTCTTCTACGCTAGGGGGAATTTCACCTGTTTCTACAGAACCCCCTCCAAGTACTGAGGTCTTTTCCTTTGATTGGAATAGACTGAAAGAACCTCGTCTTCCTTCCTCCATCCCTTTCCAAATCATTGTGAAGTTGGGTGGTAGGGACATACACCGCACACAGGTAGATGAAGGTGCTTCTGTTAGTATTTTATCCTCAACTGCTTGGAAAGCTTTGGGTTCCCCTCAGCTTGTGCCTATTACGCAGAATCTGAAAGCTTTTAACAGAACCGTTAGTGAACCTTTAGGGATCCTTCCTAAGTTCTCTATTACTTTGGAAGGTAAAACTGTCTGTATTGATTTTATGGTAGTTCGAGGTCCCTTGGATTTCAATTTACTCCTTGGGCGAGACTATGTTTATGCAATGAAAGCTGTCGTATCGACACTCTTTCACGTGATGTCTTTCCCTCACAATGGCAATATTGTGACTGTAGACCAGCTTTCTTTCCCTAGTCTTGTTTCGACTACCAATAATATGACACCCCTAAATGTTCCTGATTCTAAAGTGGTACTACCCCGCCACGGGTTAATTATGTGGCAACTAGTCCCATGTCTTTAGTTACCGATGAAAGCGAGCCTCTCACGGTTTGCTGCTCTTCCTTTGAGTTAGATCCAGTAATTGACATGGAAAACTCTATGGGATTATTTGAATGCGATGTTCTTATCCCTTTTGAGTCCCTTGACATGTGTTCCTTCCAGAGAACTATTTTTCCTTCTGATGAAGACCTCTTGGAAGCCATGATCAAGGTGTGTCCATTGACATGTGTTTCTTCCAATTCGAAGCCATGATCATGTTTGTGAGGATATTTCCTTTTACTGTGTCAACCTCGTTAAAAAATGAATCAATGAGTACGAGGAAAGTTCCTTTTCCTGTGCTAACCTCGTTAAAAAATGAATCAGTGAGTCCGAGGATAGTTTCTTTTACTGTATCAACCTCGTTAAAAAATGAATCAGTGAGTCCGAGGATAGTTCCTTTTACTGTGTCAACCTCGTTAAAAAATGAATCAGTGTCCGAGGATAGTTCCTTTTACTGTGTCAACCTCGTTAAAAAATGAATCAGTGAGTGTGAGGATAGTTCCTTTTACTGTGTCAACCTCATTAAAAAATGAATCAGTGGGGTGAGGATAGTTCCTTTTAATGTGTCAAACTCATTAAAAAATGAATCAGTGGGGCGAGGATAGTTTCTTTTCCTGTTTCAACCTCGTTAAAAAATGAATCAGTTGGTTTGAGGATAGTTCCTTTTACTGTGTCAACCTCGCTAAAAAATGAATCAGTCAGCGTTGAGGACAGTTCTTTTCCTGTGTCAACCTCATTAAAAAATGAATCAATAGATAGATTGTAGAAAGTAGATGCGAGGATAATTCCTGTTACTGAGTCAACCTCTTTAAAAAATGAATCAGGTATGAGGATAGTTCTTTTCCTGTGTCAACCTCGTTAAAAAATGAATCAGTTGGCGAGGATAATTCATGTTACTGAGTCAACCTCTTTAAAAAATGAATCAGGTATGAGGATAGTTCTTTTCCTGTGTCAACCTCGTTAAAAAATGAATCAGTTGGTCTGAGGATAGTTCCTGTTACTGAGTCAACCTCATTAAAAAATGAATCAGGTATGAGGACAGTTCTTTTCCTGTGTCAACCTCGTTAAAAAATGAATCAGTTGATAAGGATAGTTCCTATCACTGAGTCAACCTTGTTAAAAAATGAATCAGGTATGAGGACAGTTCTTTTCTTGTGTCAACCTCATTAAAAAATGAATCAGTAGGTTATATAGGTAGATTGTAGAGAGAAGATTTGAGGATAGTTCCTATTACTCTATCAACCTCGTTTAAAAAATGAAACATGTAGGTGAGGAAAGTTCCTTTTACTATGTCAACCTCATTAAAAAATGAAACACGTTTCCATGAGCATAGTTCTTTTCCTGTGTCAAGCTCGTTAAAAAATGAAGCAAATCCTCCCATAATTGAGTTGAGTCTTTGACTAGATCTCGTAAATGTTAAGTCAAATACTTAGGTTAGTTATTTCACTTTTTGCATAATTTTCTTACAGTTTTAGGTCAGGTCTTTCATATGATCTCGTTAAAAAACCTTCATTCCATCCAGCTATTAATTACCAGCAGTGTACTTAGTTGAATGAAATGAACCTGGGGGGGCATGCGCTCTAGCAGTTACGTTTAGGGGGCATCAAGCACAGTTTTCTCTCTGTTTCAAGCTTGTGTAAAAATGAAACCACTCTGAAGCATAGTTTTTCTCTATTTCAAGTTTTTGTAAAAATGAACCTATCTTGAGTCAATTTTGGTTATTTTCAAGACTCATTAAACTCACGAAAATCCTGATATTATTTTGCTATCTTTCATTCTCGTAAAACACATGAAAATGCTGAGTTCTTTCCGTATTTTCCTGCTCGTAAATTAAATTGAAATTCAGCCATATGAGTATAATTATATCCCTTTTTTTGAACTCGTTAAAACTTATGAAAAAGTGAAAACCATGAGTACATTTTTATCCCTTTTTCAAATTCATTAAAATTTACAGAAAAAAGTGAAACTACTGAGTATACTTTTATCACTTTTTCGGACTCTTGAAAATTACGAAAAAGTGAAACCCTAGAGTTCTCTTTTAAGCCCTTTTCAGACTCTCTAAACATGAAAATATTGCTTAGTACTTGATTATTCGAACTCGTTAAAGTAAATGAATGATCGTCCCTTCAGTATAAGTTTACCCCTTTTACGGACTGAAATGGACTATTTACGAAAAAGGTATACGTTGACTAATTATGGTCAATAGAGTTCTCTCTCGCACTATTTTATCCTTTTTCGGGCTCAAGAGACTAAATTTACGAAAAAGTACATCCATGGAGTTTTCTTAAGTTTTTCTTTTGACTCCCTAAAATTGAAAAACACCGAGTTTCTCCTATACTGCACTCGTTAAAATTTAACAGTAAAGGACCTGTTCAATTTTTAAACAGGAACGAACCACTCCTTCTTAGGGTTTGAATTTTAAACTAAGTTGGACTCATCCGAAGGATGAGCTTATAAACAAGCAAATGTTATCCTCCTCAAGCTTGTCAAAAATAAAGAGGTACTTGCCAGAAATGGTGGGGGAAAAGAGAGAAAAATGACTTGTTTGTTGTATTTTGAATTTTTCGAAAATCTAGTTAACCACTCTTGAACATGACACTTTTTGTTCACCTGGGTTGGGAAATCCTTTGCCTAATAGTTAATCAAACCACATTGAAAGTCTTCAGTCGGTTTCTGGGTATTAGCTTTGGGTCAATTGTCACCAAGCCATCTGCAGTGTCATTATGTGTTCAAGAGGACAGTTCAAATAAACCATTCATCTGCAAAATATATGTCATCCATTTTGACCATCCCTGAGTCGATCCTTGCCAATATATTTTCAAAACTTGATCTATGATTTCATGTTGTAGGCTTGCCTACGACGGATCACTTTCTATCGACGACAACTCATTATCTAGGAAGTTGATCTAGAAATCGTTAGTACCTTGAAATCTACATGCCTCAATGGCAGGTTTCTCGCTTTTGACGATAGGTTGCATCATTGACCTTTGATCGAATGATTCTGTGATATGTTCAACTTCAGCTCATTCATTCACATTTCATGGATTGTACTGGGTACTTTGAGAGCCATTGAAATTACTGGTGGTTTCTCTCACACTTGTTAACAGTTTACATTATTGACTGGTAATCAAGTGGTTTCTACCATGTTCGACTTCGACACATTCATTCGCATGGATAGAATCGTACTAGTTCGAGATGCGGAAATCAAGACCCTGGATCTAGTTTCTACCATCCAGGCTGCAAGGAATTTTTTTATCATTTATACAGTGGGCTATTTATAAACAAATGGCTACGTCCATACTGTGTCTACACATGTCTATACTGTGATGTACTCAAAATCATTCCTGTATCAGAACAGTTTGAATTAGTTAGTTTTGATCTGAGTATGGGAATGCCTACCTCAGCGATGATATGATTACATATATATGTTTTGCATTGAATGTTTTTACAGGTTCCGACTGGGGTGACCACAGGATGATCCTTGAAATGATAAAGTACTACACTCTTCATATATGACAGACTTCGGCATCATCTATTCCAAACTTTGCACTTTAGGGGGCAATCTGTTACACTAAAAATTGTCACCTTGACATTCTACTATGTGTATGAGCTCATTATAACTCATACTTCTCCCTTTGCAATTCTAACATATCAGTTCCTCATGTCAAGCATTGAAAATCAGAGAAATGTTCCTAAAAGTCTCCTAAACTTTGGTATCGCACTTTCTCGCTATCTTGCATGCGGTCCCGCACCCAATGTTCAGCTCTCCTGTGTACCTGAACGCACTTTCTCTTTGTTATAGGTGCGGACCCCTGTAAGACCAAAAAGGTGCAAGTAAATTCCAAAAAATCTCAATAAAAGTGAATTCTAGAAGCTTCTAGAATGGATCTTGCGGTGGCAAAACCACTCTTGTGAGGTGCATGTATCCCTTACCTTATGGAGCTAACCCCTTGATGTGAGGAGCTTATCCCTTTGAAGGAGGATTCTATCCCTTCATAGTTGGAACAGAAAACCTCCTCTTTTCCACTATAAAAAGAGGCATTGGGTAGCCTCAAAGGGTTAAGATTTTGGAGATTGAGAATTGGAGTTGAAGCTTTTAGAATATTTGAAGTTAAGTGCTGTTGAGATTCAGACTCAGTTGATTAAGACTTTTGTGAGGAGAGATTACATACCTCTATTCGTCTTGGTTGGAGGAGTGCAGAGATTATCAAAGTAAAGGAGATTCCTGCTTCAGACCCCGGAAAGTCCTGTGCAACATCAAGGCTCAGGTTGTAAGGATTTTCTTCTTTTGAAATTAATACAAATATACTCATTTTTCTCAATAAGCTTTCAATCAATAGTTTATTTCATATATTCCTTGATCACTATGATGAGCATGGTTTATGATGATTTCTATACAGGTGCTCTGTAATATTTTGCTTGTTTGTGACTGCAGGTTTACGAGGAAAACTCCTTCAAGCGCGCGAGGGACAACAACGACTTCAAACAAGCACTGGACAAACGGTAAGTCCTTAACACCTCTATAGAAATTTTCATGGATCATATATGCTTAGAGAAAGACTAGTCTATTTGGCTGTTTGTTGCTAGATACTTTTAGTACTAGGGAGATTGGTCTTGTCCACAAGACAGATTTATCCGCCAACACCATGGGGTGAAATGAGACCAAGGGCTGGGGCTAGTCCCCAATACCTCTCCCCTCAACACTCTCCAACATTCCTCTCTTATTTTCTTAGGGGGAATACCTATGAATAGGGGCTAAAATGAAAACCCCTATTCGTCGTGCGCCAAGGCTATGTGGAGGTTCAGCTAACCAGGGGATATGGCTCACCACCTAACCCCTCTCCCAAAAAGGCACCCAATGAAACTTTAAATAGGAGTCACATCCTATATGGGTAAGAAACATGTGCATAGGAGTTGGTAAGGCTTGGTGGTTGGATGAGGTAGGTCCCATGTTCGATCCCTCCCGAGCCTATGGTTTGAAACACAAACAATTTAGCCAACCACAAGGTGCCACAAGGTGGTCTCTGGTTGGTCCACATGGCATCCTCTAATTGGCCCATCAAAATAAAAATTGACCAATAAAAATGGGCCATCCTACACCTGTATGAAGTTTCCAATTGGAAATCCATTATTGGTCCATACGTGTCCAATATGATTGATGACATTAGTGGTACGAGCTGCCTGGTCAACACCCCAGTCATCCCACCTGTAATTTTTTTTTCATACGACATCGGATTGAAGAGATTCAAGTGTCATTGGAATCAGAATGACTAACAATACAACTTGATGGTTGTTTCGAATAATTCTTGGCACTTTCATTTTGATCTAAATTTTGATATCTTAATCACCTATAACGACACCTCCACTCACATCTACCCACTTTCATCAGCTTAACTGGGGTAAATAGGAGATGATGGTTTCTATGACAAGACTCAACCTCCTAGGTGACCTTAAGGAGATGGATTCAACAAACAAACCTCAATGACTTCCCTCAAGTTCCAGAAGACCCTCCAATAGTAACCCAACCCCTCTAAGATTCCATACCCTATGCCAAATTGATTTTTTCTTGTGTTTAATCCCTATTCGCTCCCTTGCCAAGTGCTCCAGGTCACTGGAAACTCCAAATCACCCCCATAGGCCTGCATCAATGCGACTAAGGCATTTTTTTCTCAGTGTTGCGCCAATGACTGTAGAATTTCAGAATGGATTCCAGGGGTAGAGCTAGGCCTCTGCCCATAAATCCCTGTAACTTCTAGGATTCATAAATTACACAAGGAAAATTCTTGTAAACTAAAAACTGACACCAGGACTAGGCCTGACCATCCCCAACCGAGACTAACATTCTATAAAACACTTGGAAATAATGCAACCTACAGGTCATGAATACAAGACTGAGCATAATGGACTATAAATTCATATGAGACTTAACAAGAAGGATCACCACCCTCTCTCTTTAGTTTCCTTAACATAAATTAGTTTTTTCATCCATTATTATTTCATTTATAACTAAAAACATGAAATGAACCATGAGTAGAACCAGTCACATAACCATGCTTATAACCAACATATAACCATATAAATAACCATACGATAATAGCCATTAAATCCACATAATAACAAGTATAAAAGCAAGAGAACTTAGCTTTCATTAAACATAGGCAAGATCCAACCAGGTTTAGGAATTCCACGTACCCCCCAAAAAATAGACATGGCTAAACCAAATATTTCTTTCAACCAGACACCCATGTTCCATATTCCAAGCATGAATGTGGGATCTCATGAATAAACCAATCCAAAATAACTAAGTGAATCCAAAGGTTAATCCACCTCCACCCTCACCATATCGTAATATCACCTAAACTGGCACCGAGATCACAAAACTAAACCGAGCTTGGAATGCCTCCATATCTCATCACTATCCCTGAGGAATTTTCTATCTCCTTGTCTCTAATACTTACCGAAATCCACACCAGATCACTAGGCCCTTACCGAGACTCCACCCTTAGGCTTTACTGTGTATCCTACTAAAACCAATCAAGGGATTCCTAGGAATTTGAGAATGTTCTTGAGACCACCTCCACCTTGGATTTTAAAACCTTCTAGAAATTCCAAATCTCAAAACCGATAATAATCCTATCACACCATGGCTATCCAAAAAAAGGAAATGAAAGGCCGAAAACCACTGTTAAAACCTGAAAAATCCATGCCACCAACATCAAGAGAACAAAATACCAACATGCATATGCCATGAATGCCAAAACTAGCTAGGAAATAATACATTTAATCTGTTACCTGCAAGTGCGCCTGTTGAAGTTGCTTGATCCTTCTCTTACTTGCTTGGTCTTTGCTTTCCTTTCCTTTTCCTTCCTTTGCTTACTTTTCCTTTCCCTTTCTTACGTGATCTCTTTCTCCTCTTGGTGCCCTTCTCCTCTCTGAGTGTATTTCTAAGAGAGAAATGACAAATGTCTCTAAACTGATACTATGAGGTATTTTTATCATTCATGCATCTAATTTATTCAATTTTCCATTAGTTTCCTTCAATTTCCTCCTCACATGCAACCTGTGATAATTCACCTTCCTTTTCTCGCAATTTCCTTTATTTTCATAAACAAATGTGCCAAAATATTGCTTTTCCTTTTTAATGCCTTATTCATTGACTTTTCATATTTCCCCTTAGCCATAAACACATCATGTGATTCCCAATAGGATATGTTTCCCAACATTCATATTGGAATAAGTGTCCCAAAACCTTGGTCTTATCTTTGCCTTTATTAACTTTTATTACATGATATTTTAACCCGGGTCTATTACACCAAGCACATAATTTCCATTATATTAAAAAGAAATTGAAATAAACTCAAATAATACCTCATTGGTGGCTCGTCAATAAGGCACACTTGAAATTTTGTTTACTTCATGTCACAACAAGTCAAATGAGATCTTTGACCAAATCATTATGTATAAACATATCTCATCCAATTAGCTCAAACCATAACCATCATAAATAATAATCATAGATCACATGCATAATTAAAAACTAAAATAAAATATCGATGTGTATCTTTGAAATGGTTCTGTGTTTCTACCTTTGGTCTTTATCCTTTTTGTACACACCCTAAATCGATTTTTGAACCTGGATAGAACTTGGTGCCTTCTCTTTAAGAAACAAGGGAATCCAAAGACTAAACCAACTCAACCCTCAATAGCAACAATAACAGTATCCTGAGACTAAACTGCCTCAACCCTCAATATTAAAAACAAGGGAATCCATAGACTAAACCAGCTTAACCCTCAATAATAAAAATATGGGGACTACATGTGTAGAACAAGAACAATAAGGGGGCTACACTAACAATTACAATAAGGGGATACACTAGTATTATAGGGACCTAACATGTCCCTCTCCTTCAAAAAAGTGTTGTCCTCAATGCTTGAGTAGTTATGGATTCTTTTGTATAAAAATTTTATCCTCCCATGTGGAATCTTCAACGGGTAAGTTCTTCCACTTGATGAGATGATCTGAAATTGACTGATTTTGTAGTTTTCGATTTCTTGCTTTCGTGACTACTTCAGGTTCCAATATTGGTTTTCGTTCCTTGTCAAGTTCTGGAAATATTATTTGAACTGGGAGCTTGTGCCCTATAACCTTCTTTAAGATTGAAACATGGAAAACTAGGTGCACTCAGGAAGATGCATGAAGCTCCAATTTGTATACCATAGTACCAATCTTTTGCAGCACCTTGTAAGGACCATAACACTTTGGTGATACTTTATTATCCTTCTTAGCTAACTTGAGGGACATTTGTTTGTATGTTTGTAGCCCTAAAAATACCCAGTCACCTACATCAAAACTTCTTTCGCTAATATTTTGATATGCTTGTTGTTTCATTTGATTGTGTGCCAAAGTGAGGTTATCCTTTAAGAGTTGGAGAACTTGTTGTTGATGCTCGATGTGATATTCCACTTCTTTACCCTTAATATTTTCTCTTAAAGAAGATGTTATGGATGGTGGATGATATCCATAAAGTGCCATAAATGGGGTTTTTTTTTATGTACTATGGAAGGAAGTGTCATACCACCATTCAGCTAGAGGTAACCATTTGACCCATTTTGTATATTTATCTAATACAACGCAACGAAGATATCCTTCCAAACATTTGTTCACTATCTCAGTTTTCCTATCAGATTCAGGATGATAATATGATATATGAGCCAACTCAGTACCCCGATAAGAAAATATTTCTGTCCAAAAATTTCTAATAAAAATGTGATCTATGCTGCTTACAATCATCTTTGGGTTTCCATATAGATTTGATTTTTTCCCATAAATGCATTACAGCTATATTGGCTTTAAATGGATGAGATAATGCAGAAAAGTGTCCATACTTGGTAGGTATATCAACTACCACCATGATGACACTCTTTCCTTCGGACTTGGGTAAACCTGTGATAAAATCCATTGAAACCTCCTCCCAACATTGACTTGGAATGGATAAAGGTTTTAACATACCCGGCGTCTTAATTGTCTCTACTTTATTTTGTTGGAAAACCAAACATTCCGCCACAAACTTTTGAATATAAGATTTAAGGCCATCCCAAAAAAATTCCTTCTTAACCCTATGGTAAGTTTTTCAAAATATTGAGTGCCCTCCTAAGGTAGAGGTGTGCAATTTTAGAAGAATATTTTTTTTGAGTTGGGAATTCTTACAAACGTATAAGCAATCTTTGTACCATAGTGAATCATTTTTCCAGCTAAATGTATCAGATGTACTGGGATCTTGTTACAAATTTTGAATTAGTTTCCACACTTCTTCATCATTCTTCCATTCATCCCTTGCTTTGGTTATCCAATCTGGTTGGATAATAGGAATGGGACAAACCTATGCTTCCACATCCTCATCCTTTCTTGAGAGTGCATTTGCAACAACATTTTTCTTCCATTTTCTGTAGATGATTTGAAAGTCATAACCTAACACCTTTGTGACCCATTTTTGCTACTCTTATGAAGATAATATTTGTTCTAAAAATTATTTAAGACTATCGTGATCTGTTTTTACCATGAAGTGTCTTCCCATTAGGAAAGGTAGCCATTTCTTAAGTGCATGTAATATTGCCAACATTTCCTTCTCATAAGTAGGTTTTCATAAATACTTCCCTTTGATTGGACTACTTTGAAAAGAAATGGGTTATCCTTCTTTCATTAAAACAACAACAATTCCATTTCTTGAGGTATCACATTCCATAATAAAGGTTTTTGCGAAGTCTCGCTTAGCTAAGACCGATGCTTGGCACATTTCCTCTTTCAGATGTTCAAAGGCTTTAGTTGTTTCTGGAGTCAAAGAAAATGCACATTTCATCAGTAATGTTGTTATATGTGTTTCTATTCTCCCATTATTCTTAACAAACTTTCAATAATACCTTGTCAACCTCAGAAATCCTCGCAGATGCTTTATGGTTGTGGGGATTTTATATTCCTTAATGGATTTAATTTTCTTAGGGTCTATCTTAACACCCTCATGAGATACAATATGAACAAGATATTCCACCTCCTATACTCCAAAGAAAAATTTGGAGGTTTTTGCATATAATTTTTTCTCATCCAATAGTTTGAGCACCCAGTCAACATGTTGAACATGATCCTTCCAAGACTTGTTGTAGATTACTATATCATACAAAAAATACTAACAAAAATTTTCTAAGGGTTTAAAAATGGAATTCACCAAACCTTGAAATGTAGAAGGTGCATTGGTAATGCCAAAAGGCATGACAAAAAATTCATAATCACCCTCGTGAGTTCTAAATTTTGTTTTCAGAATGTCTTCAGTATTCATTCTTATCTGATGATATCCTGAATGAAGATCCAACTTGGTGAAGTAAATTTTTCCATGTAATTCATCCAATAATTCATCAATGACAGGAATGGGATATTTATCGTTAATACTGAACTTGTTGAGCTCCCTATAATCCGGAGACATGCGCCATGATCCATCCCTCTAGTGCACCAATACTACTGGAGTAGAGAAAAAACTTTGACTAGGTTGAATTATACCTCCTCTAGCATTTCTGCAACCATACGTTCAATTTTCACTCTTTTAGGCATAGGGATATATGTAAGGTATGATGTTTGGAGGAACAGTTCCTGGAATCAAATGAATATCATGATCATGATCACGAATAGGTGGGGGGACTTTGGGAGTCTCAAATACCTTGGAATGATTGTCAAAGACTTCTTGGAGATCTAGAGAAATAGATGATTTTCATGTTTGATTATCTTTCCTGGTATCCGTGCAATACCCCTTAGTTCAACTTCCTTTCCTTCTCGAAAAAAAATCAATAAAATTTCTTGAAAATTAAAAGTTATCATAACCAAAGATTGTAACCATTGGACTCCTAGTACAACATCAACACCACCCATTGGAATGGAAAGAATTGGACTATTCAATACATATTCTCCCATATATAGCTTGATATTATGGCATTTTCCATAGAAATTTATAGTTCCTCCATTTGCAACCATCGCTTAACACTCTAGTGCTGGATATAAGAAGCAATTCAATTCCTTAGCTATCTTACAATGAATAAAATTATGGGTACTACCCAAATCAATAAACATTATTACCTTCTTCTTCTTGATATGTCCTTCTATCTTGAGGGTTTAAGGAGTGGATATTCATCTAAATGCATTATAATATATGGTTGGATTCATTTATTCTTTCTTTGGGGATGGTTCTAGGTGTATATCCTCTTATTTTGACATTTCTTGTTCCTTTTATTCCTCTTCTTCACAATCTATGTAAAATAATTTATTCTCAGCACACTTATGACCTTTAGTGTATTCTCTAACACAACTGTAACAAATCCCTTTCGCTCCTTTTTCCTCCAATTTTTTTGGTTTCAACCTTGTAGGTTGTGGAAAGCGAGGAGCAGCAACACTTCCTTCTTTATAGTTTTGAGTGGTAGACTTCCTCGTTTCCATAATTTTTCTTTCAAATTATGTTTTCCACCCTGAATGCCTTCTCCAATGAATCAGGTTCCCAAAGGAGAAACCTCATGTTGGATGTTATCCGTTAAGGTACCTATGAATACATCGATCATATGCTCCTTTGGAATATCATATACCCTGATATTCTATTTTTGGAAGTCCTCAATGTGCTCCACCATTGAACCCTTTAATTTTAGATTTATCAATTAGCTAAAGAAGGTGTTCCTTCGTAAAAATTGATCAATTAACAATTGGTTTATGAGAATAAAGCCAGAGATACTATAAATATTGACTGAGTTCTAAATATAGAGTTTCAATGCATACCTTTTGTTGTTTTTCACATTATGGAGATCAAAATATTGCTCCATCTGTAGTATCTATGTTACCGAATCCTTGCCATCAAACATTCTCATATATTTGGAATACGGTGGGTCTTCAATCCAATGTTAGAGTCTATGAAATCACGATTAACATGTATTTTGTTCTCATCATGATGTTCATCTAATACCTTTTCCTCATTAGGAACCATTTATTGTAGGAAACTTTGTCAGACCTTCCTTCAAACTTTCCATGTCTGCTTTTAAACCATTCTTCAAACCTTCCATGTATGATTTTAAACCATTCTCCAAACCTTCCATGTCTAATTTAAACCATTCTTCAAATATTCCATGTCGCATTTCAATTTTTTTATTCTATACCATCCATATTAGCTTCCAATATACCATTCTTCAAACAATCTATCTTAGATTCCATTTCATTTTTGGTTACTCTTTGTGAGAGAAAAATTTGTTGCACTTGGTCTTGTAATTTAGATATATCATGTTGCATTTATTCCTATTCATGCATCATAGTAGAGATTTCAAAGGATTTAATGGGTGTAGAATTATTTTGTTTGGGAGCCATATTAGAACCAAATACTGATATATATGCTTTAATATGCCCAATAAATTTGTTCAAACTATTTTTTCAAACAAAAGTTATGCAAAATTAAAAAATACACACATTTTTCTTGCTTTTCAGGAGCTTGATATCGAAATGGTTGTATCTCAATGATTTACGATCTACAAGATCTGAAATTTAGTCATATGGTATCCCTCTTATTCTTCTTTCCAATGTCACAATTCAGACCAAATTTGGATTTTTCAATATAAATTTATGCCCAATCTCCCACAATGACCTGGTTATGGAAGTGTTCAATAGAGATAACCTGTATTGAGTTCCACATGTCCCTGTTTCAACCTTCAGCGCTAAAAATTATACAAAATATATTATAGTTCATGAAATTTTAGCCTATTTTTACTAAATTGAAATACAATGCATGTAGAGGAAGTTATGACTATTTTCGCAAGGTCGACTATCTGAGACAAAATTCTAGAGCGTGCCCAAACCATAAATTATTTGAATCATATCTCTGTAAATATAGAAAACCAATATTTGAAATTTTTATAGGAAATTCCTCAAGATTTCGTCTCCTCATGGTAAAAAACTTAGATTTTGAACCTTTGTAGAAAAAAATTTATAGAGAAAATTCTAATATGGCATGTTTGAAGCAGAGGAACCCTAGAATCCAAAGTTGTGATACCAAATGTTATGCAACCAGCTCACAAAATAGAAGAAAATATAGATCAACGACTTAAAAATTATCCTCTTCGAGAGGTAAACCTCCTTTACATTACAGAAATGAAAAATTATTGGATGATTCAAATAACAAAACCTCCTGTATATATATAGGAGTCTAAGGGGTCACAATATAATCAGAGTCGACATAACAATAATAATGTAAGGGCACAACAATAATAATAGTGGGCTTCTATGGGGCACAATAATAGCAATATGGGGACTACATATGTACAACAATAACAATAAGGGAGCTACAATAATAATAACAATAAGGGAGCTACACTAATAATAACAATAAGGGGATACACTAGTATTATAGGGACCTAACAATGTACATCATGTACTACAAATACATACCAGTAGTATTGCACATCCAGAAACCATACTTTCTCTAATAGGAAACCTTACTTCTAGTGTCTTTTCACTATCCATGCTTCTACCAACATGCCACAGATCACATTGCTTTCATTCCTCTGATGTATACTTCAGCGTTATATATCCATAACATAAACATAGCCATAGTACAAACATATAATATCAATTCATATCCACATGATACTGGCCTCATAAATTTGTCAGGGCTACGCTCTTCCCACTTGACTCCTCATGAAACCAATAACCTATTCATGTCGTTCACATGCATAAGCAATCATTCATCCACAAGAATGATCCATGATGACCCGAATAGAAAATGACATACATAAATATATACATATAAACATCGACATAAAAGAATCATGATCGTGTCGGAAAATGACATACATACATACATACATATATACATATATAGACATCAACATTATCATGATCACAATATAATTACTAGATATCATAAGGTCAAGGTTAATAAAACTCCATTTATCCATGCACAACATTGATAAAAATAGTTCCCAACATAGCAAAGGCATTTGAAACCTCAACTTCATTTTCTTTACCTTTCATGTTACCTTTCTTATGATTATCCTGCCACCGTCCATTTATCCCAATGAACCCAACTAGTCTAACCAGTTGTCCTATTGTTACCTTAATTTTCCCTTATACATGCACTGACTTCATCTAAGTCTTATATTACCTTATAGGTTTTATTCAATTCTTCCCTAACTTGATTAAATTTCCTCTCTCCAAAACCAATTCCCAAGAGCCCAAAAAAAAAGGCAAGAACAAGAAACAACCGAGAAGAAAACCATGAAAACTAATAAAAATATGACACCAAAAACAAGTGGCATGTCCATGCACTAAACACAATCAAAACTGCAAATCAAGAAAAAGCAAATAACAAGCACCAAAAGCACAAAACTAGAAACAAGCAGCATGACTCAATCCCCATGGTTTCCCAATGCTTCCAAGGGAAAGCTCAGCTTGATCCTTCTTCAAGACTTCCTGACTGTATATCTTGCCATGCAATTCCTTGTGTTATATTTCCAAAAAAATATAGGAGTCAATGTATAAATACATATAGAAATATCCCAATTATACTACCTTGCTATGCCAAGCAAAACTTCCTTGTAACTGAACACATCCATGTCATCTCTCAAGTAATTCCAATTCCTTGTCGAATCCATCTATAACTGGAGACCAACTATTATACCTATCAAATACATGTTCATGAATATAGATCATATCCACATAACGTCAGATGAAATAAAGGTTAAGAAACTTCTTGTATGAAAAGCACTCATACGTTTGAAATTGTGTTGTCCAAACATACCCAAAGGAATTTTCACCAAATTCCTTTCTTCCAGCTTTTTCCTTGCTGCAATTGATTCTTACTATGTGTTATCTCAACACCCAATTGTTATTTATATAAACAAATCAACTATTACCTTGTCACACTAATGCCAAACATGCTTCTTTTCAACTATTCACACATGTCAGTCACTTGTTCAAAATATCATGTAATCGTGTCTATTAATTTGAAATCATCCTTTACCAATACTAACAACCATTTCATAATCAACATTCAATTCATAGTCATTAATCATAATACTACAACTAACACCTACTTGAATTCAAGTTCATATCAATTGTCTCAGCACATAATGTGTTATTTGAACCATCGTAAGACAAGGCCATTCCTTCATGTGATCTCATAGACACATACTCATACCATGTAATTAATTATACCTTCAAGAAACAAACAAACAACATAATAGACACCAAACACTCAAACACCCAATAGACGACATAATCAACTCATACCTCAATGTATCTGAGGGGAGGCTATCACATATTCACAAGTCAGTCCAAATTAGAATGATACATATACCATCAAGATCTTAAATACAATTAACATACTCACCTTGTGTATGACTGCAATGCATATAACATCAAGTACTACCATGCATGACTATCTAACACATGTGCATAATATCACACTAATCAACTACAATCTATCATGCATATAACCATAACAATAATAGAATAATAGGCATGCACATACCCATAATGCTTATAAAAATCATTAACCAACATACCAAAATGCCCAACATACAAACTTGTATGACGATCTACTCTTACATTGAAGTCTATTGTTGCAACCTCGCTATGATGATCTACATCTCTTTCCCTATCTAAGCCAACACATCAGCATCATACATGATAACATAACCTTAGATGTAATGACCTCATTCATGACAACCTTAACATAACAATGCATCCATAACAACATGCATCTAGCCCATCCAGTCCAAGTATTTAAACCATGCTTGGATACCACCCTGTAACGCCATGTCCCAAATCTACCTACTTTCACAGGATTTCACAGGGTAAACATGAGTGGAGGGAGTGGAGGGCTACTACGATATCATTCAACTCCCTAAGTTCAATTAATGAAGTGTAATAAATGAACCAAAACTATACAAGTCGCCCTCAGGTGCTACAAGACCCCTAGCTGCTAATATACCACTCCAGATGCCCAACCCCTAAGTTAACCTATCCTTTCAATGAATTACACCCTCAGTCACACCCATGAAAATGCCTCCATGCGATGGGAAACCTCCAGTCACTCAAAAAATTCCTGAACGGAGAGACTGTAGTATTTTTCATCCAATTCTTTTCCAGAGACTGTGATATTTAAGCCACTTCTTCAAGGCTAGTTTCCATACCACTGCCTAGAAATTTATGAGACTTTACAAGACAATAAATGAAACCAATAAAAGTCCTATAACACAAAAATATATCAAGAACTTTCCCTAACAAGGTCTAACCATGACATACATTTCGTCAAACACATGATGAACATGCAACCTACGGGTCATGAATGCATATCTAAACATAGATGAAACTTATCTGAGGTTTTTCAATAAGGACTAATTCCTTCTCGCAATATATTCCATAATACCAATTAGATCATGCATTCATTAACCAATCATTTATCAACCAAACATGATAAGAACCGTAACTAAGGCTTGTCATAAACCATGTTTATAACCATTATATAATCAACATCGTAACAATGATATAATAACCATTAAAGACACATAATAACAAGTATATTTACTAACCAAAGATAAGAGAAAATTAGCTCTTATTAACATTGAAAAAAATCAATCAGGTTCAAGACTTCCACATACCACTGGCCATAGATTAGCTAAACCAAATATTTCTTTCATCCAATCACCCCGTGCCATATTCCAAGCATGAATGTGGGATCTCATGGGATAAACCAATCCAAAAAGATCCAAGGGAATCCATAGGTCAAACCACCTCCACCCTCACCATACCATGATCTCACCTAAACTAGTGTCGAGATAACAAAATCAAACCAAGCTTGGATGCCTCAAAAAAATTTCTCCAATACCTTGATCTATTTTCTTGTCTCCAGCCTCAAGATTTACCATGTATCATGTCGTTACCGGTCAATGGATTCCTAGGCCTTTGACAATTTTCCTAAGATCACCTCACCCAGATGTAAAATATTCAGTAAATCCAAAGCTCAAACTGATAGCAATCCCATCACACCATGGCTATCGGGAAATGGAAAGGCAAGGCTAAAATTCACTATCGAACTCCAACAAAACCCATGCCAATGACAACAAAAGAACCAAATAACAACATGCACATACCATGTATTTTAAAACCACATAGGAAATTATGCATGCAACCTGTTACCTGCAATTATTCATGTTGAAGATGCTTGATCCAACTTTTCTTGCTTGATCCTTGCCTTCCTTTTCTTTCCTTGTCCTTCCTTTGGTTTCTTTCTTTCCTTCTCCTCTTGGTGCTCTTTCTCCTCTCCAAGACAGTCTAAAAGTATACTAAAAGAAGGTCATGAAATGATCCTCATAATACTTTTATCATTTATGCCTCTAATTTCCTCATTTTCCTTAATTTTCCTTCAATTTCCTCCTTACATGAAACCTATGACATTTCACCTTCTTTTTCTCCTAAATTCCTTTATTTTCATAACTAAAATTCCAATAAAATATTTTTTCCTTTTCAAATCCTTTTCCATTTCCTTTTCCAATTTCCCCTTAGCCATAAACACATCAAGTGATGCCGACTAGGATATTTTTCCCAAAATTAAACTTGGAATGCATGTCCCTTGATCGTGGTCTTATTTTTCCTTTATGAAATTTATTACACTAACTTTTAACCTTGGGTTGTTATATCAAATTTGAAAGGATTTTTCCAAGGTGAGTAGGATCAATTGAATACAAGGGCCACAGACTAGTGATCATAGCCATGGTTGTGGAAGATGAAGGCTTCAAAGCTCATTCTAGGAAGAAAAAAAGGCTCATGTATTAATAATTTTTCAAACATAGAGTAAATTTTGGATGTTTATCCCCACTTGTTATTCCAGGTAAAATTACCACTAGATGTATTCAGGTCAATCAAATTATATTTTTCAATGAACTCATTAAATAAGTGGGACTCCTCCTCTAGCCTTAGTATCCCTCTTCTTTTCTTCTGAAGGAATTGAAGATGATTTAAATCCCGACCCAAGATCGAGGGGAAGTTGGTTATGATCTTAGAAAAACTAAAGAGGTGATGAATACAAACTTTTTTTTCCATAGGGGATTGGAGCCTGTAAACATTGGATATACATATAAATGGTGAAGAACCAATGGGTTCAAAAACAAGAAGTGAGGATTCTAGGAAGGGAAAAGGAGTCTTTTGTTGAAACATTGGTTGGATTCCATAAAATGGATAGGACCCCTAGGGTACCTTGGGCACAGTGAGTTAGGAAGGAATTTTGTTTCAAAATTTGGCTTAGAATTTTACCAAGAGCTTCAGAGGAGGATATTATGATTTTATTTACACATTTTATGCTTAAGGAGTCTCTATGTTTACTTTCCATTAAGCATCATTCATTCTGTGTAATTATATTCATCACTAGGAATGGGGTGTGAGGTGAAATATGACATGAAATGGTGCAAGTCTGCCTAGGTTGACTAAATGGTCTCCTAATTCTTGGATCAATTGATAATTAGTTTTTCAAAAAAAATTCTTTGGATCTCTTAAGGAATTCAGAGTGTCATTGGGATCATACGTGGGGGGGCCTTGACTCAATGAACCTCAGACATATCACGTTTTTCTGTGGCATACTTAACAATACCCCTAATCTGACTACATATTGGAGAATATCTCTAAAAATCACACTGTTTAACCTCTATCAATACGAACCCAATGCACCTTCCTAAGTTAAAAAACTCTAATTTCACTATATATTGTAGGTATCCATTTATCCGTTAAAATTTTTTATACCCCTTTATATTTTTTCATTAACTTTGAGCTCTATTTTTTATTCACGCCAATATAAAAATCCTTTACTACCTAATATATGCTCAATATATTATGTCATTTTTTCCTCAATATATATACCTCAATATGAATGCATGTGGTATGGTATTGTGTCCCTAGTGAAGCCCCCATGGGATCATATCTTTTTATTCCATGGGTTGCTGATGAGGATGTGGGAGGAAAGGGGGTAGTATAATTTTGAGCCCACTGAAGAGGGAGGTCCTCATGCTGAAGAAAAGCTCATGTGACTACTTGAACCTATTACTATGAGATTGTGGGCTCCTTGTGTTTCCATTATTTTACTAGGTCTTTTATATCAACATCTTCTTGCTCCATTTATTCAATCTCCTCTATCTCCTAAGGGTCTTTCGTATCATGCTTCATTTCAATATCTTCTTAATATTCTTTGGAATAAATCTTGTCTTTGGTTGCCTCAACTATTAGATTTTCTGATAGAGGAGGTTGTTGTTGTTTTGCCACATTTGTTTCTTTATTTTTTTGAGTAGCATCCTTTTCAACTTATCCTTGCAACATTGTATAACGATTCTAGCTAGGGTCCTCATTGACTAAATTTTTCTTCATGGGTTTCCTAGACGCTTTCCTTTTATTGATCATCATGGTGAAGTCTCCTTCATTTGTATCTGAGCTCATGGGTTCTGCTACTAGTGGGTTATTTGTTAGACAGTCTCAGAAGATATTTCTTTTCTCATGATAATGATGAAATTGAAAGGGGATTTTCTCATAGTCGATTGGTTGCTTCCAAACAACGTCCTCACTAATCAGATGAATGTTAGGAGGAAGCAATGTGGAGATGTCTAGATAAACAAAAATGTGGAGATGTCATGAGTAACCCAATAGAGTTCCTGAAATAGGGAGCACCCTGAAATATTTCATCCTGATGTTCTATGTTTTTGAAGATGGCTATGAAAAAACCCCGTGATCCTAAATTAATATTGATATCTCGCTTCAAGAAAAAGTTCTTTCAAAGCCAGTTGAATAGGAAATTCTCACGAAACCAAGATCCAATGAATTTACACATTATTGTGTTTCTTACATGTGTTCCAATGTTGTCCCAATTTTCTCTTGTGGAATTTCTAAAAGAGGGGCTTTATCTATTTAGGGAATACATGGAATTTGTGGTTTTGATGTCTTGGTTGGGGCTAAAGCTCAGACAGCCACTTTTTTTTCTTTTCCCAATGTTAGAGAACTAGAACATAAATCCATTGGGCTTTTTCCATTGTCGATGGGATTGTCTTTGTGCACTCATTGGGCGTTCAACCTTCCAACTAAAAAATTTTGAAAGGTAGGGCCTCCTTCCACACCCCCCACTCCCCATGGAAGCGCCAAAATTCATAATCTTACTACAAACTGAATCGGGAATCAATACCCTAGAAACTCATTCTCCTTCTTTATGACTATCACTACTAGTAATAAAATATAATATTATTTTAATGTTATATTAATTAAATATTATAAAAATATTTGTTAATATTAATGGTGGTTACTAAATTGGAAATAAGACCAACATAGATCCATTTTAACCCAAGAGATCAAATTTCTTCAGGTGAAAACCTCTTTTAAAGTGAAAAATTTGATAAAAGGTTTGCACATAGACACATTTAATTCCTCTCAATGTTAATGAATCCTCAATTAACATGGATCTATGTTAGTTATTTATATATATGCTATATTTCAACTTTGTACTAAGCATGAAAGGAATTATACACAACCTTCATCTCGAGCAAGACACTAATAGAGTGTTTTAACAACAATTTTTTTTTTTTTTTTACATTTGCTTAATACAATATAGACATTGTCTCTCTCTATAAGAAATATATACAAACATGAATTTTTTTCTTATTAATATTTTTTTAAATGTTGCATAACAATTCATTAAAAAAAAACTATCAATGGAAGACATTACACATTTCATTCATCTTAAACAACACACTAATTAAAAAAAAAATCACACACACACACACACACATATATATATATATATATATATATATATATATATATATATATACTTTACATATTTTATTTATGATTGACACTATTTTTTTGTTATCAATATTATTTTTAGATGTCACATATCAACTCCATATTAAATAATGAAGGAATTACACGTCTCTCTTAAACTAAAAAGCAATTATAGACTAAATTAGAAATTTTATTTTACTACTTTCAATTACTTTATTTTTCTATACAAAAATTATATGAAAATTGGAGTATTTTATTTCTATTCAACTTTGAAAAACTTTTTGTTTTTACTATTTTTAAATTTGTTGATAAAAATATTATTTTATTATTTTAAATATAACATTAAAGGATAACATGATGAGAGGATGGACAGAAATATTGTTTTAAATCAATAAAATTACATATATTATATTATATGTTAAAATTATATAATCTAAATAAATAAAGTCATTTTTAAAGTGTTTAATTTTTTTTACTTTATAATTTACTTTTATATAAAAAGTAATAATTTTAATATAAATTGAAAAAGGTTGTTAGGGTTTGAGGAATTCCGCGTTGGCTGCCCCAAGAAGACCTCCACCCACAAATTGTTAGGTCGTGATCCCTATCCTGGACAGCTTGAGGTTTACTGATGACCAACTCCGGTGGGGGGGCTGCAACTCCCCCCATTACAGGCTAGCCTCCCACAGGGGCGGTGACAGGGGCTGATATCGTCAATCAGCAAAACTCTAGCCCATCTCATTAAAATATAGGGGCGAATCCCATAATGCATTAGACAAACACACTAGCAGTAGAAGAAGCGAATACTAAGTTAGCAACATGCATTCCGAAGAACCCCAAAAAAATAGTGATCGAGCTCCTAGCGCATCGCATCAATGGCAGAATCCAATTTATGAAGGATCATGCGTTGATAGGCAAGTTCATGGGCTTCAGGCCCACTGAAAAAGCATTGCGAGGATGGATAACTTTGAAGTGGAAACCAAAAGGCCAGATTGATCTACAGATGTGTTCTAAGGGCTTCTTCAATGTGCTCTTTACATACAGTGAAGAAAAAGACAGGATCATGGATGAAGGCCACTATTTCTTCAACACTGGAGGCCTATAACTTCGACCCTAAGCGAAGCGATTCAACCCTGACAAACATTATCTTACTTGGGCTCCGGTCTGGATTCGGCTCTACTCCCTCCCCCAGGATTATTAGGATGAGCTGACCCTTAGAGACATAGGCAATGCCCTAGGGGAATTCGTCAAGATCGCAGAGGAGACCAAGATCAACCGCTACGTAGCATATGCCCGCATATGCGTCTACATGAACTTGGCGGAACCACTACCAGGTGAGGTAAGTCTACTGCACAAATATTTTGAATGGACACAAACTATAGATTATGAGCATATTCCTTTTAGATGCGGGAAGTGTCATCAACATGGGCATCTCTTCAGAGACTACTGTGGAGTACTAAAAAGGTATGTTTTTGATGATCATTTCAGTGGCTTTTTAGTAGAATTTGTAAACCTTTTGTATCATGAATTTGGGAAATAACAAGGAATCATAATAAAACATGTGAGAATTGATATGCAAGACTCAACCGTTGATAATTGTTATTTTCTGTACAGGAAAAGGAGAAAACGAGAAGTTGCCGTTCCAAAGGAAAGGACAAAGACAAGATAACTGCTGTCCCTCTGAACGAGAACCGAATGCAAACAAGGATAAGCAGATCAAAGCAAATCGGCCCAGAAAAGGAGGTGAAGACACCAGCTCGGCGCAAAAGAGAAGACAGGATGAAGAGTTAACAGTTTGGCGAATCCCTCAGGATCTTCGATCCTGAGGGATCGCTGCTTTATTTATCTTGTTACTTGGACATCTCCGCCGTCACCTTTATATAAAGGGACAGCACTGTTAGCTTAGGGGAGGAGAATGATACGTTTTTATGTAATTTTCTGTTAAACATTGGCTCTGATTATTGAGTTTCAGTGAGAACTGGTTCATTGTACTTTTATTCGATGCATTAATATAAGCTTGGTGATTATTTCATCTTTGCGTCTGGATTAACTTAAGGCGGTGTACCTTGGAGGCTAAGGGCCCGGCCCTGGAGGACACTTGCTTCTGTACCATTACGACTTGATTTCTGCGTGGTTTGTTTATCATTGTTATTTGGTAATTTGATATGCTTTATAATTTGATATTACATGCTCTGTTAAAGATTGAATCATTGAAGTTTTTACAGGTGGAATCGTGTGTTGACTCCGTATCAAGTTATTAATCTTTTTAAGAGTTAATTGCATGTTCTTACTGTTATGTTACAGAGCTGTCATATTGAAGATTCGTATCATACATTCGTTTGAGGTAGTATTCTTCATAATCGTTGGATTCAGATCTATTTGGACGCACAGTCGTATTCCTGTTGATTAATGTTGATCAGATTATTATTCCAGCGTGTTGTGTGCGTTTCTGATTTATTAGTGCTGTTCTATAATTTATCAATAGTAACGCTATTCCATTAGTGTGTTTTGTGTGATCTTCCTCAGGATTGAAAGATTGTTGTTTTGATTGTGAAGAGTGTATTGGAGTTAATAGATTAAGCTTGGTTACAACCCGCGGGACTTAGTTATTCAATTGCTGTTCCATTTTAGATTTGCTGTTCCATTCCAGAATTGTTGTTCAATCCTTTATTTGCTGTTCCATTTGTTGTTTTGGCATGAGAGATGATATAAGGCTGTAGCGAGCTTCGGCATCCACTGTCTAGCTCCCAGACCTGTGGTTTATGCTTTGATTTCCTTTCCATCAGTTTCCGAAGGGATGGGTTATCACTGCCGAACCCTTGACTGATAAGCTGCCGAGTTTTCTGAATGTGTGATTTATTCTTTTGAAGTGATTTAGTTATAAACAAGCATCCGTTTACTCTTGTATTTCTTAAGCACTGTACTACTAGCATTACTCTGACAAGTGATAACCTCAGATCGAGTCACTCTTTGTAATAACAAAACGCTCCCGGATTGACATATTAATGTGAGGTAATTAGAGGTGAAAGAGACCCTTTTTATAGCTCTACATTTTGGCGCCGTTGCCGGGGAAAGAGTGTAGCCATTTGTCTTTTTCAGAGTAGTGTGCGAACCTGCTAGGGAAGAGTTGGATCTTAAAGACGGAAGGTAAGAACCTACGTGCGGAGCATGTAAAAGCCCTGTTCCACTGTCCGCTTTCCTGCAGATTTGTTTTTTCTTTGTTTGAATAGAATTTAGTCGTTCATTTGAGTGCATGACTAAGCAGAAAAGACCAGAAAAGAATATCAAACCCCCATCCAAACCTGAAAAAGCTAAGGGGCCGGTGACCCTTGGCCGAACGACCTTCATAGACGAAATCTATAAGAAAACATAATCTCAGCCATCAGTAGGCCTCAAGAAAAACATTTCTAAACCGCCTACTAGTTCCCTTCAGGCCACAGGATCACCATCTGTAGCCTGCGCTGAGGTGCATAGTCAAACCGAAGAGCAGGACTTTCAAGAAATTGAAAATTCTACTCCAGAATTATTGCAGGAAGGGAACTCTAGTAACTTTTGTGAGGGAGAAGGAGAAACAGGGGAAACCAAGGAACCAAAATCCCCTATTGAAACAAATCAGCCATTAGATAGCCCAGATAAGGGGAGTGCTGCGAAAATCATCGTTGAAGGAATACAATCTCCTCAGACATCTGGTATTCTCATTATTCCAGATAAAGGAAGCGCTATTGAAAATATCCCTGTCAAAACCGTTCCCACTCAACCTAGGAATACCCTCCTAGATATCCCAGAAGGTTATTGGCATATATTCGATCCCATGGCTCAAAACCAACCAAATGCTCAAAACCAGCCAAATACTCAAACCTCTACATTACAATATCCTATAGTGGATTCCGTAGCAAATGCACCCATGAAAGCTATCCCTCTTCAGCATATCCCCACATTTCACAGTCTCACATCAGAAGATCCGGACGCATTTTTATTTGAGTTCGATGTGTTATGCAGGGGGTACGATTACACCACCGATCCCCAAAAATTGAAATTATTTCCCTCTACATTAAAAGGCGCTGCTTTAAGATGGTTAATGGGGCTAGGTGGCGGGGTTATTAACAATTGGGATCAAATGAAAGAATCCTTCTTAAAAAAATATCAGGATTATTGTAGGTCTAGAGAATTAAAAGATGAAATATTCCAAATGATAGCTAGACCAAATGAAACATTGGAGGAGTATGTGGAACGTTTTCAGTACAATCTACAAATATCTCCTTATGCATCGCTACCTTTACCTGATAATGTGTTAAAAACTGCATTAATAAGGGGTATGAAGGAACAATGGATTGAAACATTAAACATCATGGGAAAAGGGGACATTTATCAAGAGAATTTTGTTGACATCATTGACTTATGTATCAGGAGTTCGAGAGGCAGCACAAGAATAAAACCGACAGAATATGATCGGTTTGCAAGAGATAACAAAGTATCAGCAGAAGGAGTAACACGTGCAGAAATTGAAAATTTATTAGAAAATTTTAAAACTGATATTATGGGGACACTAACTACACAACTTGATATTGTGCAGGCTAAACAGAAGCAGCTGGAGGCAGAACAGAATTTGGCAATCTTCTGCCCCCGATGCAGAAAAAAACATAGCCACAAGGAATGTCCACTGGATAAAGTCCAAACATGCGCCATCTGTACAAAAGATCACCTTACGGAGAGCTGCCCCTCACTTACTGGATTGAAAGCGGTATATAAGGAAGCAGAAGAAGAACCAGAATCGGTGAATTCGATCAACCAGCGCCGCCAGTGGTAGCCGAGACAACCTGGTATGTTTCCGGACCCAACCTCTTTCTTTCAAAACCCACAGTATAATGCTCAACAATATGGTATGTGGCAAAATCAATCTCAACCCTCATTTACAAACTGGTCACCACAATCGTTTCCTTCTTCAAATCCATGGCTGAATCAAACAAGCCAAACTGGTTGGCCGAATTTCCCTTATACTCCACCATATTGGCAAAATGGCCCATACCCTTCACAGTGGACTCCCTCTACTTCACAAAGTTCATCCTGGCAGACAAGCTGGCAAAGACCGATGTACCACCCAGCTGGAACTATTCCGCTTCCTCAACCTACTTTGCCAGCTTTACAACAAAATCCCCAGTCTAACCTGAGACCGCAACTCCCAGCCCAACCCGATCCCAATCCAAATAACAGACAGGTCCAATCTATTCAAATCATAGAATCGCCAGAAATAGGACCCGACCTGAGGGAGTGCAATGACCTTCAGTTAAGATCTGGACGTATAATTGAAACTGAGGGAGACAAAACAGTTCATATTGAAGATCAGTTACCAAGAGAACATCAGTTACAACAAGAGGATGTAAATAAGCAACAAACTCATAATCAAGCAACCACATCCTCTCCTCCGTTCCCAGAACGATTAGTCATACCTCGACCCATACAATATCCTGAATTTGACATTCTAGGAGAATTACAAAATCTGTACATAAAAATTCCATTCCTCCAAGCCATTCAAGACATTCCCATATACGCAAAAACTATCAAAGAATTGTGCATAAAGAAACCAAGGAGGAATATAACAAATAATCCAAGAGTCCAAGTAGTCGGTACTTTATCTGACCTATTGTCTGGAAAAGAAACACCTATTAAATATGAAGACCCAGGGAATCCAATTATAACTGTTCAAATTTATGGTCATACCCTGTCTAATGCCTTAGTTGATCTAGGGGCTGCAATTAATATTTTAACAACCACTACTTGCCAAAAGCTCGGCATTACATCTGTAGAACCCACCTCTACTCTGTTGTAATTGGCTGACCGATTTGTGGTTAGACCAGAGGGTACTCTACATGATGTCATGGTCTCTGTAGAATCCTGGGAGTATCCAACCGATTTCCTGATAATTAATCCAAAAACCCGACTTGATGGACATCCGCTAATTTTAGGTAGACCTTGGCTTGCCACTGCCGATGCCTACATTGGTTGCCGGCAGGGAAATATGACCATAACCAGAGGACCAAATAGCAAGAATTTAGTTCTATATCCTCCAGCGCAGCCAAGTGTCACAATAATCAAAACTAATAAGCACCCTGTATCATACCTTACTGATAACATCAGATCTCCATTAACTATACAAGAGGCACTTGATTTCAAAGACCAAACAGAAGATGATGCCATTAATAATTTCATTACTCAAACTGAACCTCGCACACAATGTCACATGATAGAAGCAGCATTTGATAATGAATTGGAGGAAGATCCTCTGAAAGATACACATGACCAAACGATACCTGTTACTTCTGTTGCAAATAGTAAAACTGTGGAAATTGCACCGGGAAAAACTTTAAACATCAATGCTAATCTCACACCCGAACAAGAAACTAAGCTCATCCAATTGTTAACGAAATATCAAGAAGCATTTGCATGGGACTACCCTGATATGAAAGGAATCGATCCCCAATTATGTACACACCACATTTACATAGAAAAAGATGCCAGACCTTTGCGTCAGCCGCAAAGGAGACTTAATCCGCATCTAAAGGATGTCGTAAAAACTGAACTTCAGAAACTTTTAGATGTTAATTTTATCTACCCTATTTCTGATAGTAAATGGGTCTCTCCGCTTGTGGTGGTACCAAAAAAGAACGGAAAATGGAGAATTTGTGTGGATTATAGGGAACTAAATAAGGCAACACAGAAACATCACTTTCCTCTCCCATTCATAGACCAAGTATTAGATACTTTAGCAGGAAAGAAATTTTTTTCTTTCCTGGATGGCTTCAGTGGATACAATCAGATTCAGATTGCCCCTGAAGACCAGGATAAAACTACTTTTACTTGTCCATGGGGAACATTTGCCTATCGAGTTCTACCTTTTGGCCTATGTAATGCTCCTGCCACATTCCAAAGGGCTATCCTTAGCATTTTTGCATATTTAATAAATGATGGACTTGAAGTTTACATGGATGACTTTACACCATATGGAGATGATTTTGATCCAGCTCTAGACACCCTAGAAAAAATCCTACAACGCTGCATTCTTACCAGGCTTTGCTTAAGCCACGAAAAATGTTTTCTGATGATGACTGAAGGACTTATCCTAGGAGATTATGTCTCAGCAGCCGGCATTCAGGTAGACCCAGCCAAAATCCAAATACTTTTGCTTATTCCCACTCCTACTACTCAAACAGAGGTACGCAGCTTTCTTGGATTTTCTGGTTATTATAGACGATTTATAGAGCATTATTCGCACATTGCTGCTCCTTTATATGCATTAACCGGTAACGTTGATTTTCTTTGGACAGAAAAATGTGACCGTGCTTTCGAGGATTTAAAGAGGCTTGTATCTGCTGTACCCCCGCCCGAGGACCAAATTTGACCTACCATTGCGTATATCATCCCGATGCCCTTTGACACACCATTGGTGCCTTGGGTAGAATAAAGTGATCAATCATGACCGGCCGGCAAAGAAAAAACCTCCAGTCATTTTTCAAGAATACCGAAATCAAGTGATGCAGCAAATAGCTGAAGATCACCTGATGAGCATCGTTTGTCGTCGTCGTTCAAACACCCTGGTATGCTGATGTTGCTAACTACCTCGCAGTAGGTAAATTACCAAAACATTTAACTCCTAATGAGCGCAAGCAGATTATTCAGAAAAGTTCTCGATTTTCGTGGATTGGAGGCTATTTGTTTCACACAGGAGCAGACATGCATATCAGGCGATGCGTTAGAGGGGATGAAATCTTCGACATCCTAAAAGCTTGTCACGATTTTAATGTGGTGGACATCATGAGCGTAGAACCGGACACAAAGTATTGCAGATGTGTATTACTGCCATGTTATCTTCAAAGATGTAAAGAAGTTTGCTCAAGTCAGGATAGTCGCTACCGAGCGTATCTAATTCGGTTTAAGTCGATGATGATGCCTCCTGAAACTGGTCGTGCTATTCATCGAACCATTTGAGCGATGGGTTCTTGATTTTGTTGGACCCATCAACCCCTCATCAAATCAGAAAACATATATCTTGCTGGCAACAGAATATGTCACCAAATGGGTTGAGGCAGAAGCATTGCCAAGAGCCACAGAGGAATCTGTCATACAGTTCCTGTTCCATCTATTTGTTCGTTATGGCCTTCCCAGGGAAATAATTAAAGATGGAGGACCACAATTTGTTGGGCATAAATTAGCTGCAACACTCAACAATTATCACGTCCAGCATAAAATCACTACTCTATATCACCCACAGGCGAATGGGCAGGTAGAAAGTAGCAATAAAATAATAGAATCAATTCTAACGAAAACCATTGCGTCACATAGGCGTGATTGGGCTACCCGACTACCTGAAGCACTCTGGGCCTATAGAACCACATGGAGGAGCACCACCGGTTACTCACCTTATCAATTAGTGTTTGGAAAACAACCTATTTTTCCCATAGAATTCGAAATCCAAAACATTATTTGACAAGACAAGAAGTTGCTCAGATCTAAGCGAGGCACAAATCAATCTACACAACAGTATCAATGTAATTGGAATAAATTAGGTCGTATTACAAAATACGCATTGATTCGTCGAAATAATGAAAGCAATGGCATGATGCGCTATCAAAAACAAAGCTTTCCGTGAGGGAGACTGGTCGTTGTTTGATTCTTGCCTGTGTGACTTCCTGAAAACTTCAGACTCGATGGTTGGGACCATACGAAATCCAGAAGGTGCATGATAACGGAACCCTTACTCTAATTACCATTGACGGTTCTGGATATGCATTCAAAGTAAATGGCCACCGAGTTCGTCTCTATCGCAAACCACTCACTCGGGAATCCTTCTGCCAACAATTACACCGAGACACTGATATGGAGATTTTAGGAGAGGAAGAGAAATCTTCCTCACCTGTAATTCATTAAGGGTGCATTTCTTTCTACAATTTGTACATACGTTCTTTTTTTTGAGTAGTTTTTGTACATAAGTTTGCGTTTAAATATTTTCTTGTCATTTTTTTTGTTGTTCCTTTTCTCTCACAAAGTTCGATTTTTGCCGCTCTAAAAATAGCATTTGCGTGTTTTTTATGCTGATTTTGCTTGTTTTGTTGTTCCTTTTGCTGTTCCTTTTCTAAAGGAACAGCATTCGGGATCTCTGCTGTTCCTTTTCCAAAGGAACGGCATTGTTACGTCTTCTGCTGTTCCTTTTGGTTACCACTGTTCCTTTTTCTTCAAAGAGACAGCGTTCTTTTATTGCTATTGTTCCTTTTTCAAAGGAATGGCATTTTGAGTGTTTTTATGGTATTTTTATCCTTGCTGTTCCTTTTCCCAAAGGAACAGCATTTGCATTTTTGTTTTCCTTTTTCTATCATCCGTCGTTGTTTCCTTTCCAAAGAAACACCACTAGCATACTTTTGCTCTCCTTGTGAAACAACTTATTCCTATTGCTGAACTAAATTGAGGATGCTTCTTGCCCGTATTCTTTCAAGTCTGTAAGATTCAGTTATGTACTTGTGCAATGAATATAAGATCACAACATACCGAAATCCGCAAATCATAAATCGCTATATTTATAAGGCTCTGCACTAGTAAGAGGACAAAAGGAAGGACATATTTATTTCTTATCTCTTGTTGTCATTGTTTTACTAATTTTGCCCTGATTGGTTATCTTTATCATGCTGATTCCTTTAACCCTCTTTGATTATTATTTAGGAATAAGAGCAAAGGGCTTATATCTTCCTATTGAGATAATAAGACTTCTTCCACCATTCCTACTCTTAAGGAGTGTTGAACCACCCTTTGTGAATAAATAAGGAAAAGTATACTATAAAAAATATATATATATCTGAATATGATATGTGAGATGTCAAATGCAGGATAGGGGGTCTCATCGAGAGCCAGCCTACCATGATCATGAGGATGGAAGTGAAGTGGCATTCCCATTATGGCCACCACACCAGGGATATGGTCCAAAAGGGATATTAAATAAACGAACCTTGGAACAGGAGGTCTCATCACGAGCCGGCCTGCCCACGTTTCGCTCCTTCCTCGTGAATGGCATTATGGTTAACTGGTCACCAAGCCAGCATAATGGTCTACATTTTGACATAACAACATTCCTAAGTATACACAAAGGATCATGGTTCCAAGGGTACAAAAACAACTCTGCCAAGGTTATGAACACCTGTTGGCAGCAGAGCACTGTTAATGGTATTGAAGTCACTTTGGCTACACCAATGGGTAAGATACTAATACTCTTTTGTTTCTTATATCCTAGGAACTAATCATATATTATTTCCCGATTTATACATCGCATGAATATTTATCATCACCAATCATGGCAAAGGAAGTGACCATGACCAATTGAGATTTGGCACGTACGATAGATGTCCTATCCATCAACCTCATATCATAATACAGCAACCTCTTACGCAATACGCGATCGATTCTTCGCCTCGATTTCGGTAATTCGTTGTCCTCCTAAACATGGCATAATTCCATATGATGTTCCTTTCTGACTCGATTGCAGATCGGGTGTTGCTCCTTTATTTGCCGGCTGGGACAGCCTATCAAATTGCGGGGGGGGAGGTTAACCTCATCATTCCCTGAATTACGTGTCAGCTCACCATTCGAGAAAGATAGTGTACGACGGTTTGGCATGGTTTAACGGCATGGCATTTCTATTTTTTTACACAAGTTGCTTTCTGTTGCATTGTTGCATACTCTGTGTTTTTTTCTCGAAACCTTGCGATTATTACCCTCTCTGTGTTTCAAACAGAAAACGTAGTTGCTGTTCCATTTAGAATCCACAGTGAAACCATGGGAGGAAGGGCAATTCGAAGCGAGCCTCAGCAGTTGACGATCTCTGCTGCTGCCCGGGAGATCCTGGAAAGAGCAGGATGGTTGAATTATTTCAATCGCCTACAGGAGTCTAATGAAACAGTAGCCATGGAATTTCTGCAGAACCTACAGGATGATCATTCCACAGTAAGGGGGAAGCGGATAGCGGTCACCGATGACATAATTGCAGAAGTTTCAGGACTACCAGCCACCGGACCAGTATGGACAATGAAAAAGGAACGATTACAGAAGGTCATGGAAATTTTCCAGGACGAAGGCCAGAGTTTGACAATTAAGGGGAAGGGAGTTTTGCCAGCAACCCTAGGAGAACCCTGGACGGAGTTAGCAAGAATAGTGCAGAGCTACATCACCTGCGAAGGAAGGAAAGACGTGGTAAGACCACGACATCTTAAACTTTTAGCTGTTTTAAAGCAGAAATGCTCTGTAAATTTACCTGCACTCCTGAACTCATTACTGCATGATGTTGCACAAAACATAAAAAAGGCATAGCATGTAGAGTCAGTCGTTAGTCACCATGGGTTAATACGGCTAGTTGTTAGTTATGGTCTCACCCAGCAACAGAGCAGCTGGGAAGAGCTGATTGCAATGATTGAGGGGGGATTGACAGCACCATCCCCAAAACGTAAACACTCTACAAGCACACCAGAACGTCCGGCAAAACGCAGAGAAGTAGTACAACAGAAACATGTTGCTAGTACATCGGAACGACCAGAGATATATCAAGAATTGGCAAAGCGTAAGCATGCCATCGATCCACCTGAGCAACCAGAGGAACCCAGAAAATCAGCCCGGTTAGCTCGGATGAGAGGAAGCATAGAGAAACCCAGAAAATTAGCCCGGTTAGCTCGGATGCGAGGAAGGCTGGACAAGCTCCAGGAAAGTGCCAGCCAACCAGTGGTAATTGAGGACGAGCAATCCGAAGAAGAAGCACCCGAGCATTTGAAAACAGAAATAGAAGCAGAAACTGAACAGGAGGAGGAAATGGGACAGCAGGAAGATAGCCCATTACAAGACCTACTGGGAGAAGATGACTTGGCCGTAGTCCTAGCCAATATGGGCAAGTATGGCCAACCTTCTAGTTCAGAGGACCCCCACGACAAACCCCAAGAAGAAAACATGCCTGTTCATGATGAAGAGGAGGTTCCCAGGTCACAAGAGGAAATTCTAGAGGGAGTAGGAGCAGAAACAGCAGTTGCTCAGGAAAAGACAGAACCAGTTGAGGTTCCTACCCCAGAATAGCCAGAGCAGAACAGTGAGGAAGAACCTCAAGAGAAAGATTTAGGAACTAATCATGGTCCAGACCGCAGCAGACAGTCTGATGTTCCTTCTAATGAAACGCTGGAGATTAAGCAGTTGCGGAGGGAACGGCAGAAATTGTTAAATACGATAACCCAGCTCAGACAACAAATTAGGATTCTGAAAAAGAACCAGAAGGTAAGAAAGATTGGAAGGAAGAAAAAGAGGGCCAACAATCGGCCTGCTACTCAAAACCCTACTGAGAATCTGGCTGACGTTCCAAATGATGCTGAGGAACGGGAACAGACGGATATTCACGTTAAAACAGAAAAGGATGATATAAGGACCAGTGACAAGAAAATTCAGACAGAGGCACCACCCTCAGGGGTAATAAGGGTTCTGAACTCCAAACAACATAATAAGAAAGTTCAGGTAAAACTCCCGGCCTCCACTGACTTATGGAAAAAAGATCCGAAGACAAAAACCTTGCATAAGATGATGAAGCAAGCCCAACAAGAAGCCGAACAACTTAGAGAGCAAACGATTCCCCGAGAAAAATATGAAGAGTTACAGCAGCAACTAGAGGACGTCAATCAATCCAAAAGCCAGGCTTTTGAAGGGTGGCGAAAGGAACAAGAGGAAGTTGCACAGGTAACCCATAGACTAGATACTGTTATCAAGCAGATGAATACCTTGTGTTCTTTATACAATGACGTTTTAGCATGTAGGGCTCCTGCTAAAAATTATGCTCTGTTTCTATTAGAACGGTATTTACAATTAAAAATAAAAGCTGTTAAAGCAGGTGCCCCTATACAAATCAACACTGTCAATGACTTTATAGACTGCTGTAAACATTATGGAGTGAAAGTCCAGAGATTGTTGTGTGAAATTTATTTGCATGACCTTGTGCTAAATCAGGAGACTGAGTTAAACCCTGGCCCTTTCATTGGAGACATCCAATTACAAGCATTCATTTCATTCGGGGTTAATCAGATTAAGTGGCTTAAAGCCTATGATACTTTCCAGAGTCAGGAAAATGGCCTAGATTTACGGGTTAGGGCTGAGCCTAGGAACCCAGTGCAGTTGTGGAGAGCTCATAGAAATCTCATAAGGTCTCCTGGTATCAATGAAACATTAGGACCCATGCACGAGGCACTCATTCGAGAGGGTTTAGAATACTTTCTTTCCATCAAAGACCTGGCCATTAATGCAGCCAAATTTCGGTACCGTATCTTTGATCCAAACATCCAGCTCAGGGAACCATTTAAGTATGAGAATTTTGAATTAGCTGCTAACCGTTTGAACCTATATGGCGAGAGCATTCTGAAAGCAGGGTCCTCCTGGTTAGGATATAGATTTCGCACTCCAATTATTTGGCATCCTGCGCCCGGATACCAGGCCCTGTATGAGATGCCTGAGGGGCAAATAGGTCAGTTCTTTGACTATCTAATCACTCATCATGGCTGTAGGCCTCCGCATGAGACTCCTTCTCCAGCATATTCTCTCACTGCCTTGCATGTCAACTACAATGTTTTCATGAGGACATGAAACAAGCTAAGCAGGGGGGTGTGTGGAGTACTAAAAATGTATGTTTTTTATGATCATTTCAGTGGCTTTTTAGTAGCATTTGTGAACCTTTTGTATCATGAATTTGGGAAATAACAAGGAATCATAATAAAACATGTGAGAATTGATATGCAAGACTCAACCGTTGATAATTGTTATTTTTCTGTACAGGAAAAGGAGAAAACGAGAAGTTGCCGTTCCAAAGGAAAGGACAAAGTCAAGATAACTGCTGTCCCTCTGAACGAGAACCGAATGCAAACAAGGATAAGCAGATCAAAGCAAATCGTCCCGAAAAAGGAGGTGAAGACACCAGCTCGGTGCAAAAGAGAAGACAGGATGAAGAGTTAACAGTTTGGTGAATCCCTCAGGATCTTCGATCCTGAGGGATCGCTGCTTTATTTATCTTGTTACTTGGACATCTCCGCCGTCACCTTTATATAAAGGGACAGCACTGTTAGCTTAGGGGAGGAGAATGATACGTTTTATGTAATTTTCTGTTAAACATTAGCTCTGATTATTGAGTTTCAGTGAGAACTGGTTCATTGTACTTTTATTCGATGCATTAATATAAGCTTGGTGATTATTTCATCTTTGCGTCTGGATTAACTTAAGGCGGTGTACCTTGGAGGCTAAGGGCCCGGCCCCGGAGGACACTTGCTTCTGTACCATTACGACTTGATTCCTGCGTGGTTTGTTTATCATTGTTATTTGGTAATTTGATATGCTTTATAATTTGATATTACATGCTCTGTTAAAGATTGAATCATTGAAGTTTTTACAGGTGGAATCGTGTGTTGACTTTGTATCAAGTTATTAATCTTTTTAAGAGTTAATTGCATGTTCTTACTGTTCTGTTACAGAGCTGTCATATTGAACATTCGTATCATACATTCGTTTGAGGTAGTATTCTTCATAATCGTTGGATTCAAATCTATTTGGACGCACAGTCGTATTCCTGTTGATTAATGTTGATCAGATTATTATTCCAGCGTGTTGTGTGCGTTTCTGATTTATTAGTGTTGTTCTATAATTTATCAATAGTAACGCTATTCCATTAGTGTGTTTCGTGTGATCTGCCTCAGGATTGAAAGATTGTTGTTTTGATTGTGAAGAGTGTATTGGAGTTAATAGATTAAGCTTGGTTACAACCCGCGGGACTTAGTTATTCAATTGCTGTTCCATTTTAGATTTGCTGTTCCATTCCAGAATTGCTGTTCAATCCTTTATTTGCTGTTCCATTTGTTGTTTTGGCGTGAGAGATGATATAAGGCTGTAGCGAGCTTCGGCATCCACTGTCTAGCTCCTAGACCTGTGGTTTATGCTTTGATTTCCTTTCCATCAGTTTTCGAAGGGATGGGTTATCACTGCCGAACCCTTGACTGATAAGCTGTCGAGTTTTCTGAATGTGTGATTTATTCTTTTGAAGTGATTTAGTTATAAACAAGCATCCATTTACTCTTGTATTTTTTAAGCACTGTACTACTAGCATTACTCTGACAAGTGATAACCTCAGATCGAGTCACTCTTTGTAATAACAAAACGCTCCCGGATTGACATATTAATGTGAGGTAATTAGAGGTGAAAGAGACCCTTTTTATAGCTCTACAACTACCCCCTAAACAAAAAAGAAGTGGTTGAAAAGGAATCCAATGATCAAGAAGTAGAAGGATTCATGAAGGTTGTAAGTAAGAAAAGGCACAACAAGAGAACCACCCCTGATCAGAATAAAAAAGGACCTGTGACCAACAATAGCTTCGCAAATTTAAATAAACCTTTAAATAAACCGAATGAGAATGAAAATGAACCAGTAAATGAAGCTAGTCACACCTCCACGGAGCAAGCCTGGGAGTTGCGCAACCACTTTAGGAACATTCTGCAAGAACCCAATCGTCAGAGGCATGAGGCCATTGGGAAAATCACCCAACACATTCCCAAGCTGATAACGGATGAACACAACACGTTGCTGCTCACAACCACTACCCTGGCTAAGGTGAAACAAGCAATCTTCTAGCTGAAAGAAGGGAAAGCTCCAGGTCCTAATGGATTCACCACCAACTTCTTCCACTTCTTCTAGAACACAATCAGAGACGAAGTCTAGGATGTTGTGGAGGAATCGTGCACCACTCACTGGCTTCTTCTGGTGCTTAATGCCACCTTCATAACTTTGGTTCCAAAAGAATACAATGTAGCCTCGCCAAGTAATTATAGGCCCATAGCTCTTTGCAATGTAATTTACAAAATAATCTCCAAAGTTATCACTAATAGGCTGAAGCAACTCCTTCCCATAATCATCTCCCCGGAGCAAACAGGTTATGTTGAAGGCAGGCAAATTCTTGACGACATCATCTTAACCCATGAGGTCATTCACTCTCTCCAAACCTCCAAAAATCCTGGTACGCTTCTCAAAGTCGATCTCTCCAAGGAATTTGACAAACTTAGTTGGGATTATATCAAAAATGTACTCATAGCCTTCAGCTTTAGCCACACCTGGGTACGCTAGATCATGAGTCTCATCACCTCCCCTTTTCTTTCCATATTGGTCAATGGTATTCCCTCTACAACCTTTAACCCCTCAAGAGGAATCAGACAAGGGGACCCTCTTTCACCCTTCATCTTCATCATTATGGCTGAAGGACTGGGTTTCCTTCTCAAAATCGCCATCCATTCTAGTGCCCTACATGGTTTACCCCTCCACAACCTACCCCCCTCCTCCCATCAAAAATTTGTGGATGACAATATGATTATGGGTTACCCCTCGGTCTAGGAAGCCTGTACCCTTAAATCTCTTCTAGATTCCTTCTCTAAAGCCTCAGGCACAGAGGTCAACCCTCATAAATCGCAGATCTTTTTATTCCATACCCCCTCTCTCTCCCAGCGCAACATTGGTTGTATTCTAGGTTTCTCCATTGCTTCTCTGCCCTCCAGATACCTAGGAGCCCCTCTTACTGACTCTGCCATCAATCATTCCTCCTGGCAAGCCCTGCTGGACAGAATGGAAACTAGGTTATTCAATTGGACCCATCACACCCTCAATATTGCAAGCCGCCTGGTTTTCATCAAATCTATTTTGCAATCCCTCCCCATTTATCTCTTCTCGGTCCTGGCAGCCCCCAAATGTGTCCTCAAGGCCATACACAATTTGAAAATATCTTTCCTATGGGGTGGTACCAAACAGAAAAAAAAATGAGCCTTAGTCAACTGGAAGGATGTATGCACTCCTAAAAGTCTGGGGGGTTAGGATATGCACTCCTAATGGGAGCTAATATCTGGTGGAAATGGGTCTCCAACCCCAACACTCCATGGGCTAATCTATGGGTAGCCAAGTATGCCCACTCATGGCCCAAGGAGGACCTCATCCGGTTCAAATTAGAGTCTAGGGGATCCCAAATCTGGAAAGCATCAAACAACCAAAAGCAGATGATACAAAGCCATCTCTTTTGGGAGCTGCGCAGTGGCACTGAAACAAGATTCTGGGAGGCCTCCTAGAAGCATCTGCCAAGCCTATCCTCCATCTTCCCCAAACCTATATGGAGTGCTACTCTACAAGGGAGGCAAGGACAGAATGTACAGGATTTCTGGATGAATGACACGACCCAAGGTTATAGGAAATGGCTACACACGGACAAATGGAAAGATGACTAGAACAATGAGTGCTACACAGATATTTGGGAGGAACTAAGCACCAAAAGAAAATTCAGAGTAAGGCCAGGACCTGACATCCTTTACTGGGGGCATATGCCGAGTGGAAACTATTCCACCAAGGAAGCTTACAACATCCTGCATCAGCAGAATCCTGGTCCAACAAATCTCATCTAGAAAAATGTATGGTCGGCTAATCTCTGGCCTAAAGTATCCACCTTCCTATGGCTTCTCAGTAAACAACGCATCCTCACATGGGAGAATATTTTGAAGAGGGGGTTTCTAGGACCCTCCAGGTGTCCCCTATGTTAGGAAAACTTGGAAAACATCGATCACCTGTTGGACCAATTTCCTACCGCTAATTACTTGTGGGACAGAATTGCAGTCTTATGTCGACGTTCCAATAGAGTAAGGGGCAACATCATCAGCAACATCAGCAGTTGGATGGAAAATCCTTACACCAAAACTCTCTTGAATAGACTCTGGCAGATTATTTCGGGTATCCTTATTTGGAATATATGGAAGGAAAGGAACAATTGTATCTTCAAAGATAAAGCTTCCACTTTAGAGCAACTCTGGGCCCGAATACACGGTAACCTCTATGAAACTATGGCCTTAAAAACATGGAGTCATGAGGACCTTCCCACCTCTGCAGCAGAGCACTGCATATGGAATAATTGGCAAATGAGCATAAATACCCCCCTGGACATCAATCCCAAATATTTAGGCAGAACCCCTATCCCTAAAAAATGGAACGCCCCCTCCCAAATGGCTTCTTCAAATGAAACTTCGATGGTGCGTCCAAAGGAAATCCTGGCGATGCAAGATTCAGAGGTATTATCAGGAACTCTCAAGGCGAGCCTCTCCGGATATACTTCGGTAATATGGGATGGGACATCAACAATTCTGCGGAGTTGGAGGGGCTTATACAAGGTATTCAAATCACAATTGAGTTTCATTACCTCCCCCTGGAAATGGAGGGAGAATCGCAAGTTATTACTATGGTAGCCACAAGAATCCTCCAAGGAACGGCCTCCTCAAAGGTATCCACCGGCTGGAGGTTAGCCCATAGGCTCAAGTTCCTGGAACAGCTGATAGACAATCACAGAGCTATCACATTTGCCATGTGCGAAGGAAAGCAAACTCAGTTGCGGATCTCCTTGTGAACAAAAGGGTGGAAAGCCATTGTGAGTTGTATCATTCCAACCTTACTCAAGTTGAGGAGGATTCCTTAAGACATGAATGCCACACTCTCATTCAAAAGGATCTTCTCCCCCTGGATGCAGGTCACAGAACTGGCACGAACGATAATCATCTCTCCCATATCCCTGAGGATGGATATCTTTTGCACAGAGCCTCACCTGCTGCGAATCCTCAAATTGTAGAAATTTTGAATAACTGAGATATTATTCACCGATATTCTCCTGATCACACACTATTTTAACTTCATGCATAATACAGAATCTCTTCTACCATTGATCATTAATTTGCGGAAATAAAACAATTGCATGCACACATTAAAACCATAAACAATCACACATATTAACACAGTATTTCATGGGAAAGCTTAAAGCTGAAAACCCCAACTATCTGTATATTATATGTCATAGAGATCATGTAACAATCATTGTACAAAACTCCTCACAAGCTCTCAGTACAATCTCCAATCGCTACACACTAAACAAGCCCAGATCTAGCAAAACACATGCTCCAATCTTTGCCACATGTTAGCCTGCCTCTACTGTGCAATCCCTGATGAATATTGGCCCTGACTGAGTTCGAATCCACCTGGTATGCACTGCGCAATCCTCATTGGCATCTCCATCAATGTGTGGTGCAAACTCATGCACCAGTATAGTCACCACTGATAGTCACACTTGCTCTTTCACCTATCTCTCCACTGGTCTCCACTGAAACTGTCCATGCACTAAAGTTAACAGATGTATTCTTTAGTTGATTAATGGTTTTATAATTAATAATTAATTCACACCACTCTCACTAGTGTATCAATCAGTTAGACTAGATACAACTAGCTCAACTATGTTTAACTCATTTAAATTGAATACAACTCCACTAACTTCCTCAATCAACTCCACCAAACTCTGTCACATGAGTTCTAACTAAAGTCTCCATGCAATAGCTCCACTTAACCCTCAGGAATAGCGTAATTCCTTATGTCAACTCCTATGCCACATCTGTGCACTTAACTGAAGTGCTCCAAGAGAATAATATAATGTTTTGAGTCCAAATATTATTAAGAGCTAATACTATTCGACATATATATTTTTAGACTGGCAATCTAAAAATAGATTCCACCCAGTATGTCTAAAAATAGAAGTCCATCTATTTTTTCCGACTTGACCAACCATCCACAAATAGCATCCTGCAACTTATAGAACATGATCCACATGTCTAAAAATAGACTTTGCGCCAAAAATAGCCTACGGGCCCACTTAGTGAAGGCGAATTCTTTTCACTAAGCTCATCATCTTGTTGCATTCTCAACACTCCCTCTCAACAAGACAAGGATTATCTGCAACCCCTATCCTACCTCTGTGGTATTCGAATTTTCTCCTGGTGATCGCCTTCGTCAAGATATCAGCATCTTGATCCTCCGTAGGAATGTATGAAAGTAACATGACCTTCCGCTGCACACAATCTCTGATATGATGATATCGGATGTCAATGTGTTTAGATCTATCATGAAATACTGGATTAACCGAGAGTTTGATGCAACTCTGATTATCACAATAAATCACAGTAGGCTCTAAGTGTGAACCGAACAACCCGACCAGGATCTTCCTCATCCATACAGCCTTGCATGCAGCCAAACTTGCTACCATATACTCAGCCTCTGCTGAACTAAGTGCCATGGATCTCTGCTTCTTGTTGTACTAAGAAACTGTTGTCGACTCGATACTAAAAATCCCTCCAGATGTGCTCTTTCTGTCCATTGGGCTCCCTGCCTAATCTGCATCCGTGAAGCCACACAACTTCACCTCATCCGACTGTCTGTACCATAATCCATATCCCAATGTGCCTCTGAGATATCTCAATACATGCTTTCCTGCCTTCCAGAAGAGCTTGGTTGGCTTAACCATAGCTTGTGAAAGCTGGTTAACAGCATAGCATATGTCGGGTCGTGTATTGACCAGATACATAAGCGACCCCACCAACTGTCGATAAACAGTGGCATCCACTACCTCCGCCAAAGTAGCATCCTCCTTCCTCCAACCTCCAGGAAGAGGAGTATCAACAGACTTGCAGCCATGCATGTTGAACTTCTCCAGTATCTCCCGGGCATACTTACCCTGAGAAACAAACAGTCCATCACTGCGCTGCCAAATTTCCAATCCCAGAAAATAATGAAGGAGGCCCAAGTCCTTCATCTCAAACTCTTTTGCAAGATCCTCCTTGCATGAGAGTATCAACAGCTCATCACCTGTCAAAATCAAATCATCTACATAAAGTACAATGATTAGCAACTTACCCTCCACCACAATCTGGTATAGGTTAGGATCCGCCTCACTCTTGGAGAATCCAAGTCCGGTGAAATAACTATCTATCCGTGTGTACCAAGCACAAGGTGCTTGTTTCAACCCATACAGTGCTCTCTTGAGCCTACACACATGTGACTCGCTGCTGAAGATCTCGAAACCTTCGGGCCACTCTATGTACACCTCTTCCTCAATGACTCCATTGAGGAATGTAGTCTTCACATCCATCTGATGAATGTGCCACCCCATCTGCGCTGAGAGAGCAAGAATCGTGTGTATGGAATAATACCTTGCGACAGGTGCAAAGGTCTCCTCATAATCAATCCCCTCAATCTGTGAGAAGCCTCGGGAAACAAATCTTGCCTTGTACTTCTCCACACTCCCGTCAGCTGCCTGCTTCACTGTGTAGATCCATCTTGAACCCACCACTGATTTCCCTTCTGGCCTTGGGACAATCTCCCATGCATTGTTTCTGACAATCAAATCATACTCTTCCACCATGGCATCTACCCATGCGGGATCCTCCACAGCTTCCTCGAAAGAGGATGTCTCTATCACGATACACTTGCTCACAAGAGCCATGTATCCAGTGTACCGATCAGGTGACTTTCTCTGTCTGCGCTGTGATGTAGGTCCTCCTACAACCTTCTCTGCATCTTGAGCCAGTCGCTCAGCTTCTGTAGTGTGCTTCCGCCCTTTGATGGTTGGCGCTGCATGAATGGTCTCTTCCACTCCATGAACCTCATCTTGTGGCTAATCCACATCCTGAGACTCATCCTTAGGAACTAATAGCTCCTCCTCTGCATGCAAGTGTCGCTCCCTCTCAAGCGAACACTTCATGGATTTCTCCTCCTAAAATTTGATATCCCATCGCACAACAGTCTTGTGACTGTCTGGCAAATACACACGATAGTTGTGGGGCGTATCAGTGTACCCCACAAATATCCCAACCTCTGCGGTCGGCTCCAACTTCTTCCTGGCATCCTTCGTCACATGAATGTAAATAGGTGAACCAAAAATCCTCAAATGGGAAATATCAGGCTTCTTACCAGAAAACGCCTCTCGGGTGTACTCATGCCAAGTATCTTGTGAGGACAACGGTTCTGCACATATACTGCAGTATTGCATGCCTCAGCCCACAAGTGTATGGGAAAGCCCTGATCATGCAACATCGCCCGTGCAGCACCCACGATCGTTCTGTTCTTCCGCTCAACAACCCCATTCTGCTGTGGGTTATGAGGTGCTATGAGCTCTCTTCGAATTCCTTCTGCGCTGCAAAAGTCCTTGAATTCGCCAGAGATGAATTCACCACCATTGTCGCTCCTAAGAGCCTTCACCTGCTTCCCCGATTCTTTCTCAACCAGTGCCTTGAACTCACAGAAATTTGATTATGTCTCACTCTTCTTCTGCATGAAGAATATCCAGCACTTCCAAGAAAAATGATCAACAAATATCACATAGTACCTGTGCTTTGCTGTCGAAGCTACTGAGAAAGGTCCACACACGTCTGTGTGAATTTTCTCAAGGATCATCGTGGCACGACTATCCTTCTCGTGAAAGGTGGCTTTCACAAATTTTCCTAAGGTACATCCCTTGCACTGATCTGACTGTGCAAGAGTACCCGTAGGAAGCCCAGTAGAAATCTGTTGCAGTATCTTCAAAGCTCCATGGCGAAGGTGGCCCAATCTCCGGTGCCAGAACTCGCCATCATCCCGGCTTACCACTCCTTTTGCCTTGCCTGCCATTGCTACATAGCCATCTACCTGCAATTTATAAAGGTTCTTAACTCAAACCCCTATCCTCTGGGTCTCACCAGTTGCCTTACTGCGCAGGAAATCATTTCTCTTGCTAAAGACAACATCATATCCCTTGTCTTCTAACATGGCCACTGAGATAAGATTCTTCTTCAATCTTGGAACATGCATCACTTCCTTCAATACGAAGGGTTTACCAGACTCCCTCTCAAAGGAAATGGTACCGATACCAGTCGCACTGTATCTACCATCATCGCCCATCTCGATGTGGACTCCAAGATCTTTCTCATCCAGATCAGTAAACAAATCTTTATCTCTGGTCATATGAAAAGATGCACCACTGTCCAGAAACCACACTGAACCCATCACACTTGAGACCAAGCATGCGATCAGTGAAAAATCCAACTCAAACTGCAAGGCTAAGGCCTCTCCAACTACAGATCTAGCAGCCTACTTATTTTTCTTCTTCTGTGGACAATTTGTGGCGTAATGTCCATGTTGGTGACAGTGAAAGCACTTCACCTTGGACATGTCCTGCTTCTTGCCTTTCGCACCGGAATGAGAAGCTTTCTTTCTCTTCCCCTTGTTTGATTTGGCAGCCAAAGTGCAATTCTCTTCATCAGAGTTCTTTGATGAAGACCCATCCCTGGTACTCCACTGTATCTCCTCTTGCACAAGATCCGACCAAAGTCGCTCCCATCCTGGAAATTTCTCCCGACCATTGACAGAGTCCTGATAGGAATGCCAACTCTTAGGAAGCCCAAGGAGAGCCAAGCTCACCAATTCCTCATCATCTACAGTCACCCTCACACTTCCCAGCTCATCCCTGCATTGGACGAACTTCATGAAGTACTTGGGCATACTTTCACCTTTCTCCATTTTTATGTTTCTGAGGTTATCCTTGAGCGCCAACTTCCTCTGGTCGCTCTTGCTTTGGAATAAATCTGTCAAGGCTTTCCACATCAATAATGGAGAAGCCTTACCATGAAGTCTAGACACTATGTGATCATTCACACCCTCCAACAGAATCCTTCGACACTTTGCTATCTTCTTTTGCCATGCGTCAAGTGCGGCAGCATCACTAGAAGCATGTTTTGGGACTTCTGCATCTATGAACCCCTTCAACCCATTGTCATCCAACACCGCCTCCATCCTGTCCTTCCATGCAATATAATTCGAGATGCCCTCAAGGGCATACTCCAATCGCAATCCGTTGAAAGACATCTCAACTTTGACACCAAGAAAATACTGCTGCAAATTCGAATTCCACCAACACAAAACTCAACCACTTTAATGTTTTGCAATTGCTCCAATGATCAATATTGGCTCTGATACTATGTAGAAATTTTGAATAACTGAGATATTATTCACCGATATTCTCCTGATCACACACTATTTTAACTTCATGCACAATACAGAATCTCTTCTACCATTGATCATTAATTTGCGGAAATAAAATAATCGCATGCGCACATTAAAACCATAAACAATCACACATATTAACACAGTATTTCATGGAAAAGCTTAAAGTTGAAAGCCCCAACTATCTGTATATTATATGTCATAGAGATCATGTAACAATCATTGTACAAAACTCCTCACAAGCTCTCAGTACAATCTCCAATCGCTACACACTAAACAAGCTCAGATCTAGCAAAACACATGCTCCAATCTCTGCCACCTGTTAGCCTTCCTCTACTGCGCAATCCCTGATGAATATTGGCCCTGACTGAGTTCGAATCCACCTGGTATGCACTGCGCAATCCTCATTGGCTTCTCCATCAATGTGTGGTGCAAACTCATGCACCAGTATAGTCACCACTGATAGTCACACTTGCTCTTTCACCTATCTCTCCACTGGTCTCCACTGAAACTGTCCATGCACTGAAGTTAATTGATGTATTATTTAGTTGATTAATGAGTTTATAATTAGTGAATTAATTAATAATTAATTCACACCACTCTCACTAATTGTATCAATCAGTTAAACTAGATACAAATAGCTCAACTATGTTTAGATTAGTTAAACTGAATACAACTCACTAACTTCCTCAATAAACTCCACCAAACTCTGTCACATGAGTTCTAACTGAATTCCTCCATGCATTAGCTCCAGTAAACCCTTAGGAATAGCGTAATTCCTTCTGTCAGCTGTTGTGCCACATCTGTGCACTTAACTGAAGTGCTCCAAGAGAATAAGATAATATTTAGATTCCAAATATTATTAAGAGCTAATAATATTCGACATATCTATTTTTAGACTGGAAATCTAAAAATAGATTCCGCCCAATATGTCTAAAAATAGAAATCCATCTATTTTTCCAACTTGACCAACCATCCACAAATAGCATCCTGCAACTTATAGAACATGATCCATATGTCTAAAAATAGACTTTGCGCCAAAAATAGCCTGCGGGCCCACTTAGTGAAGGCGACTTCTTTTCACTAAGCTCATCATCTTGTTGCATTCTCAACACAAATCATTATCCATCCGTGCGATACAATCGGGATAAGGCATGATGATGAGACATTGAGTACAATGGTACCCTCTCCAGGGTACTCCCTGCAACAATCACCATAAATGATTAACATGATTGATCTATCTATCATCCATCACTCTTCCCTCGAGCTTGCTTAGGAAATTGGTTATGGCACGCAACTGCGTGCAAGGCCTACTCATTTCCACTCCCCTCGCATGTGTCCAAGACCCTATAACAAGATGCACCCTCAGCCCTGAGAAACTCACATTAAATTCCCTCTGCCTTTCCTTTTGTTTCTATTTTGGCACTCCCTCGATTCCAGATCGTCGCGCAACCCTCTACTCAGCGCTGCGCTGCGGAGACCCCCCTGGGCTACATCTTCCCAGTCTACGCACCTCTTCCCTTGCCCTTCCGCTCCCCCTATCTTTGACATTGTTTTTCCCCCTGCTGCGCACCCCTCCCTTGAAGCCACTCCCTTGCCTCATAGTGCAATGACTCCCAGATTGCGACAGACAATCATACGAGGTGGAAAGAGAGAGGCTCTCCCTGGACGTTACCACCATGGAGCGAAAAACTGTTTGGACTCTGTTGAAGGCTCCTCCTCCAACAGTTTTGTGAGACAAAGCCCTGATCCTGAGCAAGAGGCAGAATTTCCAGTGCAAGCTGCACAGAAAGGTAGGTGTAGCCCTTGGAAATCTACCATCACACACCAGGCACAACCCCTGTCACACAATACTAATCCACGGCTGGCTCAAGTGAAGGAAGATGATAATTTTGATGTTTGGGTTATGGACTCTGAGGAAAAGTGGATGTGCGTTCCTAATGCTGAGGATCTGGAGCCCCCCATCCTTTGCGTCCCTGTCCCCAAACCCAGGCGCCCAGTGGCAGACTCTGAGGAGGTGGCAGCGCAGCCATACGCTTGCCCCATAGAGGAGGAAGTCCCCAACAGTGATGAAGATGAAGATGAAGATTGAGAACTTTGGATGTTAATAAATTGGATTATTTTGAAATTTGACTCCTTTTTAGAGCTAATAAGTTGGAATCTACTCTTTGACTCTTTATAATGTAAATGACATTCCCTCTGTTTTCTTTTTAATTTTTTAATCCACTTCTATCCACTGAGAATTCAGAGAGCATTTAGTTGAAAAAGACTTAATTTTAAATTATTAATAACATCAATGGATTTTTACTTATATATAACATTGATTCAAACCACATGAAACACTATCCATTTTCTTTTTTCTTTTTTACTGCCATTTATTCAAATGAAAGTCTTAAAGTAATTGGTTGAAAACGAAAGAGACATATTATTTTTAATTAATTATGTTTTTCCAAATGTCATGGATGGTTGCTTTCGTGGCAACTTCATTCTTTGCTATTAATGGACTTCCACTTTAATTATCAGCAGTAAGCGTGGTATGATTGGTTGAAAAATTAGGTGACAGGTTTAGCCCTTCCATGTTCTTGCGATAAATTCGCAGCATCATCTTGATGAAGAATCTCCAACCAACCGATAATGAATTTTTGGGCCAGAAAGTGATTTTATTGAGATGAGTGTGATTGTCCCCGAAATCTCTGGACTCATAATGATTTAGGATAACAATTTGAGTAGTCTTTAGTGCGACTTTTTGAAGACTTTTACAGTGGCTTTTTATGGTGTAATTTCTCTAAATTTCGGCAGGAATTTATTGAAAAGAGAAGTTTGATTGCTAACTTTGCACAATCGAAGTGTCCTAGAGGTTTTTGAGGGTGCTGAATCCATATATAGAGTCAAAAAACCAGTTTGAATAACAAAAACCAAGATTTTACCTCAAAAATTTTCACCGGATTCCGGCACCTGAAACTTCAAAAAGTCGCACTAAAGACAACTCCATAACAAATTTGCCAAGATGGTATTTGTTGGAATATTGTATAAAAAAATATCCAAAAAAATCATAATAAAGTGTTTAAATATTTTTTTTAATAATGGAAATAGATTTAACAAGAAGAAAATATCTGAGTTATCTAAAATATTGAAATTCTACAACTGTAATCTAGATTTTAAAAAAAATTTAACTAATTTAACATTAAGTAAGGGTGTTAATAAGGTCATTATAGAGTTGTGTACTTTTGTTCTGGTTAATTTGTATTACTTTTTCTCTCTGCACTTTGAGTGCGGAGTCCTCGCTGACGCTTGGGGTAATCTGGTTCTGAAAAATTTGTATTATTCCTCTCTGCATTTCGAATGTGGGGTTCTAGTGGACACTCTCGACAGTAAACCTACCAAAGAGGTGGTATTGGAATGCCACAACCCTCATAATTTTGAAGCCTCTGTTAACCTTGCATATCCACACTTTTTCGACTCTTATCTTTCTGTTGCCCCTGCATGGTTGTATTACATTGATTCATATTCGTCCGTAGCCCTTGCTTGTTACATCGAAGAAATTGCATGGTGTAGTAATGAACTTGCATGTCCTTGTCTGACCCTAGATCGTTGTTCTCTTGGCTTTCATTGGCTTCTTTCATATTTTTTCCCTCTACATGGCTATGTAGCTAACCCTACCCGAATTCTGTATAATTACCTCTGTAATGTTCTTGATGGTAGTCGGCATCTTTGGGAAATTGACCGTATGGCCTATAATGATATCTCTACGAGTAGTGGTTTGATAACGAATGGTTACATGGGTTCAGGTAGAAGGGATGTCAGAGACTTGGTTAAAACCATTAGTCATGTCATTAGAATTAGCAGAAGCTTAATTTTAGGGCCGATAGAGGATACTTTATGTTCTTTGGTCTGGATTTGTTACGAAGTTGCTATGACGAGTATGGGGGTCATCTTCTTTGTAGTCGGGGTTAGTCATGGGGTTCTGTCGAGTCTGTTATCAGTTCTGTCGACTCTGCTATCTAATTTCATGGTTTTGGTTAATATTTGGAAGGGTTGGAATACCAATATTTGGAAGGTTGTGACCTATCTGGGTATGATGGGGTCGCCAAATATGCAACCCGATATTTCTTCTAGTATGGTTGTCAGGAATATGCTAGATCCCAGACATCATAATACTGTTGTTAATAGTCTTTGTAACTTTCATATTGCTAAGTTGTGTACTACTGCAGGTCTTCCTAGCAATTCTCACCCGCAGGTCGTTGCACGTCAGGTCAATATCCCGGTGTGGAGCGAGGTGGATGGATATTCGCTGCAAGACCAGGTTCTAAATAAAATGGTTAAATCTCAGTTGGGCAGGAAGGATGGAAAAACCAAGGGGAAGGCTAAAGCAGGTACAACCAGACGAGGTCGGAAGTCTGGCAAAGAAATAATGGAGAACTTGTTTCAAGCTTTCTTGGAAGGAACACCCAACGATGTCAAATCTTTGATTTCTGGGTGGTAACAGGATGTCAAGGCAAAAGAGGAAGAAGAACTATCTGAGGAATATTTGGACCTAATTTTAACAGATATTAGTAATACCCGTAGCATACTGTCTCTATTTCAACAGTCAATTCATATCTACTTGACCTTGAAATGTCTATTGACAAAGGCGATTGTCACAGCTCAAGATATTGGGGGGGACCCGCAGGTAGCCTCAATCCTGGCAGAAATTCGCAGAGATATCCAGGAGATCCATTTACAACAACACCACCCGAATGTCTGTCTCGAATGTATTGATAGACAGCTCCAAAATATGCATCAGGTTGACATGCTCGGGTCGAGTGTCAAAGACCCGACACCCATTGAGTCTTTTGAAGACTGAATTCTTCGAACTTCTGATTTTTGCAATGAATACAGACAACATTTACTTTTTCTATATGTTTATATATGATAAGATAGACAATAGACGGTTAAAGATAGTAAGAGGCCGTTTTAATCTTTTTAAGTTTTGGATGGCCCATAACTTGTTAAGATGGCCAACAAACCTAGTTTCCTATGAACAAGTTGAGGTCAAAAGTTGTATATTTTAATGTAACCTGCATTTTGATTTTATGAAATGAATAAAAAGACACTACTAAACTTTTGTAAAAAAAACATTAAACTCGCCTTAATTTCCATTTTTTGCGGAACTAATATGTGGGATTTTGTTACACCTAGTCTAAAAAAAAACAGAATGACCCAGAATCACGCAAAGATTTTGAAAAAATCCGGCAAAGATTTTATCAAAATCTTGTTTACAATTATTAAACATCAATATTTTGGGTGCCCTAAGAGTTTTTGATAGTGCTGAATCCATTTTCACTATCAAAAATGGATTCCAAACACTCAAACTACCTGATTTTTTGAATTTTATTTTACCAAATTCCGACAAAAAACTATGGTCCAAAATATTCTATACCCTGAAAAGACAACTTCTTTTTTAGAACATCTTTTCCTTGTCCAATGGAAGTATGCTTTATCCTTTACATCAGTCTTTTTGCTGTCTGTTTTTCGAAATTCCGAATATAAGTGGTCCACTGATGTCATTGTATAAAATAACAATGACGTCTGCGGTATCGTATGTGCTACGCAAGAAATTAGATATTGGCCTCCTGAACTTTCAATTTATTAAACTCGCAATACAGTTGCTATTCCTATTTATAGATAGATGCACAAACACAGACCTACACAGTTTACTATCCATTGTCATTTTGGAGTATGAGAATGCCCCTTCTGCCCTTCTGTTCGATTCTCTTAGTCATTCTTTTTGGGTTTTCCACTCTTCAATTATCCAATTGCCATCCTTATCCCTCGAATGTGTCTGACCAACAGGCTTTGTTTGGATTCATGTCTGGTATCAGTGCCTCTGATCCACAACACTCATTGCGCACTACTTGGAAACCACATGCTTCCTCCTGCCACTGGATAGGTGTCACATGCAGCGGGCGCGCACAACGAGTGCAGGTTTCCCTCAACGTGCGGAGCATGGGATTGAAAGGTACAATCTCTCCTCTTCTCGCCAATCTCTCGTTTCTTAGAATACTAGACATTCGCAATAACAGTTTTCATGGTCACATTCCCTACCAATTGAGAGGTCTTTTTCGCTTAAAGAGGCTTCTCCTGTCTTTCAATCAACTTGAAGGTTCTATTCCTCCCACTATTTCTGGATGCAGAAGCTTAGAAAACCTATCTATGTCCTTCCAACTGTGTTTTCTCCCCAACTTACAGTACATTCACTTGGGATCTAGCCATTTGATGGGTACAATTCCCGCCTGCTTGGGAAACATTTCCTCTTTAGACTACTTCAATTTGAATAACAACGACATTCACGGCCGCATTCCTTCGGAATTAGGTCTGCTAAGTTTAGTCGGCGTCATTAATATGTGGAACAACATTCTGATGGGTCAAATTCCTTCCTCCAGTTCAAACTGTTCAAGTCTCCGTCAATTGACTCTCGCTGGGAACCAATTAACTGCACAAATTCCAGCTGATCTCTGTCTCGAGAACACTCGGTTGACAGAACAATATATGTTTGGTAATCAGTTGAGTGGCAACATTCCCGCTTCCCTCTTCAATTGCACAAAGCTTCAAGTGATTGAATTAGGGAGAAACCAGCTCAGCGGAGTAGTGCCCATGGAGTTGGGTAAGTTGACGAACCTCCAGCACCTTTACTTAGAAAATAATCAATTGAAGAGCGGCAGCACAACAAGCTTGCCCATTCTTACTTCCCTTTCTAACTGTTCTAACCTGCAAAAAATTGCGTTATCTAATAATTGTCTCACGGGACGTTTGCCCTTTTCTATCGGCCACCTCTCTGCCAAAAAGCATGTCATGTACCTGGGTGGCAATGAATTATCAGGAGAGATACCTTCAGGGACTGGAAACCTAACTGCTTTAACACTTCTTGATTTACACTCAAATACTTTGACAGGGGCAATCCCTCCTTCACTTAATATGCTTCAAAAGTTGGAGAGGCTACATCTGGGATTCAACAAGTTACAACAAAGCATCCCAACTGAAATAGGGCAAATCAAAAGTTTAGAGCTCCTAGATCTCCAGGGAAATAATCTCTCTGGAAGAGTTCCTGATTCTCTTTCCCATCTCCAGCAGCTAATAGGTCTATTTCTCAATCAGAACCAATTATCAGGGAATATCCCTGCAAGTCTAGGGAAACGTCAGAAATTACTACAGCTAGACCTGTCATATAATAGGCTAAGTGGGCCTATACCTCAGGAGGTTGCAGGTCTTGCAAATTTAGCTCTATATTTCAATCTTTCAAACAATTTATTGCAAGGTCCTCTACCTTTGGAACTAAGCATGATGACTAAGGTTCAAGTTATAGACATTTCATCAAATAATTTAACTGGGAGCATTCCAAGTGCACTTGGGAGTTGTGAAGCACTAGAATACTTGTATCTTTCTCACAATGCATTTGAAGGTTCAATACCAATATCATTAGGTGAGCTTCAAAATCTTCAAGACATGGATTTATCCTTCAATAACTTGTCTGGTGAAATACCCTTATCATTGAAAAATCTCAAAATGCTTAACCATCTAAATTTTTCTTTTAACAAGTTGTCAGGCAAAGTACCTCAAGGTGGTGTTTTCAAAATCTCACTGCCACTGCTTTTATGGGAAATGTTGATCTTTGTGGAACTTGGGTAATTTTACCTCCATGCTCTACTAGCAAAAATAAAAGCCTTTTTCATTTCAAAAGAGTCTTCATACCTCTTGTTGCAATTATTGCAACTATAGCATGGTGTTTGTATTTTGGAATCTTATGGAGACAAAATGGAAAGAGAAATATTGTGAGAGATGCTTCAGGATATTTCAATGGGGGTGATCGAGAAATTTCATATAGAGAGCTCATGGCTGCAACAAATGAATTTAGTGATGCCAACTTGTTAGGAGTTGGTAGTTTTGGAAAAGTATGTACAAAGGAAATCTTAATGATGGCACAATCATTGCTGTCAAGCTTCTCAATTTGGAGAATGAAGGAGTTCACAATAGTTTTGACAAAGAGTGCAATATTTTGGGGAAAGTAAGGCACCGAAATCTGATTCAATTGCTATCATCTTATTCACAACTCCATTTCAAAGCTTTGATATTTCCATTGATGTCAAATGGAAGTTTAGAAAAGTGGTTATATCCTATTGGAGATGAAAAAAATGAGTTGAGTTTGATTCAATGGGTGAATATAGCAATAGACATTGCCCACGGCATGGCATATCATCATCACCATTGTTTTATTCAAGTGATTCATTGTGATTTGAAACCTAGTAATGTGCTCCTTGATGAGGACATGACAGCAAATTTAGTAGACATTGGCATTGCTACTATATGTTGTACAAATGTAGAGGATCCCAGTTTCACTTCCACAAATGCAGTCAAAGGATCTGCAGGCTACATTTCTCCAGGTATTGTTATTTGACATATTATAGACAAAGTTTCTTATTCTTACAAAAAAATTTAAAGTATAAACATGATTATGAGGATGTTTTATTTTATTAAAAATTGTGAATCAAAAACCTTATTTTAAGGATATTTCAATGCAGAATATGGACTTGGAGGGCATGTCACAACAAAAGGAGATGTTTATAGCTATGGAATATTGTTATTGGAAATATTGACTAGAAAGAGACCCACCCACAACATGTTTGTGGAAGGAAGGAACCTGCAAAAATGGGTGAGTATTGCTATTCCAAACCATATTGGAGAAGTAGTGGATAAGAGTCTATTAAGGAGGACTAATAGCAAGACAATCAATGAAGAAAACAAGGAGCTCCATTGTGTTAATCAACTGCTATGTTTGGGTTTGTTTTGCACAAAAGAATCTCCACAAGAAAGACCTAATATGATAGACATTGTCAACACACTACAAAGAATTAAAGACACTTTTCTGGACAGTATTGGCAATACAAACATCCAAAGAGATGCATCAAGCCCCTGGAAGCAAAATTGATAGTAATACTAGCCAAAGCCAATGTTCTTCAAACATTGGACAAGAAATAAGTACTTCAAAATGTTGATATTTAAATTCATTTTCATTATATCTCAGGAATTTTTTTTTATCAATTGTATTATTCAATACCAATATACATTTACCTCAAAAACATTGGTTGATTTTTATTTTAACAATTAGGTATGTATCAATATCCTTAAATATATAAAATTTTCTGTGAATTGTATTGTACAGTACAAATGTACAATTATATAAATTGAATACAAATGTCAAATATACATTTATCATAAATACTTTGATTTTGATTTATGTTTTTAGTGATTATGTAAATATAAATATTTTTATATTTTTTTTTGAAAAAATAGGAAAAAAATAAAATAATTTTTAACTTTTCAATTTTTTACAAAAATATAATAAATATTTTTGTTTATTTTTCAAATATTTAGATTTCTCTATCTATTTTTTTTAAATAAATATATATTGGAAATAATTACACAAAAAATTCCGCATTATAATTAAGAAAATATTTTCCCTTTTAATAGTTCTCTAATGTTCATATATATAAATAATTAAAACTAGCTATAACATTGAATCACTAATATGGCTAACAGTTAGAGAGAGTTACTCAATTTGACAGATAAAATGATAAGAGATACTCCCCAGGCTCTTTATTTTAGAAGCCATGACCAAATAAAGCCATGACATCTTTAACTAATATGGCTAACGCCTAGAGAGTGTTAGTCAATTTCACAGATAAAATGAAAACAGAGACTCCCTAGGCTCTTAATTTCAGAAGACATTACAGGTGTGTACTGGATCCTTGTTGGGCTTGCAGCGTAAAACTACTGTACTAAATTCTCGTTACAATTCAGCTTATAATCACCCCATTTTTGCAGAGTGTGCATTTGAATGGAAATAGTGTAAAATCACCCATAAGTTCAATGCATTTGGAAATTATACACCGGATTTTAAAATATAGTGCAGAATCACGGTCATATTCAGTACATTGAGTTTTCTGCAACTTGGCCATGGCACTTGGTGATTGGATTCCATTTTAGTATTTGGAGGTTTTGGATTGTGGAAGATTTTTCACATTGGGATGGTCTTGATTTCCTGAGAGCTGAAGGCTACTATGAGCGAAACTGATCAGGAGTAGTACCTTACTAATTACCTCTGCTTGTATACGAATTATCGTTTACTTCTGACTGCTTTGCAAATATTTGCCCCATTGCGACGGTTGATAGATAGACTAAACAAGTCACATAGATATTGGTGAAGCAGTATCAATAGTTCTTTGAATGGTGTTTTCGACTCCTCGGGGTATCTGGATATTTTCATGAAGTTTTCGCTGTGGCCATCTGTGGAGTTTTAATTGCCCCAGAACTCCTCGCGGTTCAGTAGCATTGATGATACTTCTGCTGCGGGAAGTTATGTCCTTTGTCATTTCATAGCTTCTGTGCATCCTTTCGACGGGGCGGCCTCTATTATCATCGAGTGGGTGTCATGGATCCTTTGGACATGGGTCTATTTCTTTAACAGAGGAGTAGTTGTGTGACCGTTTTATACAAGTTTATTTCGCTTGGGTTCAGTTCTGGTAGCCGTTATCGGCAGAGTGATCTTTAGTGCGACGAAATGGAGAAAAGTGGCTACTGCACTTTCGTTCCACCTCGAATCACCTTTGTCACAGCTCTATACTTGGTGTTTTTTCAATTAAGTATAGCGGTGCGGCACTACTACACTTTTTCTTTTTAGCAACACTCAAGTGTATAGACTATGCCTATCTTCAACACTTAGCCAATTTCCAATCAAGTGTTCTTTAACAATGGAGCGGAATAATATTAATATTCAATATTTAATCTTTCAGCATTTAAACATTTTACAACATCACACAAGTACATCCATACATACTTGGGATGGGCAACTCCCGAAAAGTCTGCCCAATAATATATAACAGTTCAACAATGTACAATTCTACAATAATTATACAAGCCTTCCCAAGTCCATGCAACCACCTGCACACCTTTCCGATTTAGTCCAACACTTGCGTTTTGAGCTGGGAAATAATGCCTCCCAACAACACTTCAATATGCTCGAAACCCCAAATTTACCTCCAAAATACAAATTCTGAAGTCTGCCAAAAGTTTGTGCAGCCTAGTTCACCAGGGTCACGATTTGCACATGTTCTGCCCATCTTGATTCATTGTAGAGCAACTGAGTCACTTGGGTCACTCACTGCATGAGTTGTGCCCAACTTTGACCTGTCTGTACCTTTTCCCTTGAACGCGCTGCGTGAGCTGACCTGTTGGGTCACTATCTGAATGTGTCTCCGCCCAGTTTTTCATTACATTGTTCTGCACACATCCGTTCAACAGGGTCACTGCCTGCATGTGCCTTCTCCCAATGTTCCATCTGACCTATTTGTCCACACACCGTGCGGGCTCATAAACTCATTCTCCACGCTCAACATGTTCCTTCTCCTTCTCACTATGATCTAGAAGTGAAATCCAAACTTGTGAATTCGATGATGCCTTAGAACTTCCACCAAAACACCAATATATATGTTATGTTTGTGGTCCCTTCGCCCAAGTGTAGGTTGACTTGGTCACTCCACAACACGTCAGCCTACCGTAATAAAACTTGGCCAACTCCATGGTATAAACTCGTCTGTCACACATGGTGTTCATCGCCAAGTGTTGACTCGTGGGTCGTTCGGGTCACTCGGGTCGCCCGGGTCGGCTTGGCCACCCGCGACCATTGTGCCCAGCTCACCCAACCACTACACCTATGCGCTCATCCGCACGCTTTCTCCAACATGACTCTTCCCGACGCCCTCAACACGTTCGACCATTATGGGTGCGCACCCACCCGACGCCGTGAGTCTCGTTTACCATCTACAAGACTCTCACCTGTCGTTAGATGACTCGCCCAAGGGTGGGTGCTTGCCAATCTCCTCAACTCAAGTTGCATGGTAACGCTACAACATATCGTGTCAACCCATCATACATCATCAATATCATGTGAATCTGCTGCTATGGTACACCAACATAACTCAAACATATATCTGCACACTTTCGGACCCCATGACTCGAAGTAGTCAGGTAGGTAATCCAACCATCGTGTCCAAACCATGAGAATGAATATCCTCATGCCATCATCGCTCGTTCGAGCTTAACATCCTATCACATCATCAACTCGATCAAGAATCCATCCCATCCAAATGTAAAGTAAGCCATCTCCACGTCCATGAAGTATCCTCCATCTCATCCACAACATGTTGTCCATCAAGTCAAACAAGCCATATCCATGTCCATGAAGCAGTCCTCGTCCATCTATAATATGCTGCTCATGATGCTAATGTCTATGTATTGCAAATTTAATCACATACATCCAATCATCATCATCCATGTGCGAGAGGTCCTCGTCAAACCAGTCAAGAATTCATCCCATCAATCCAATGCTCAATGTGTCATATCCAGGTCCATGAAGCAATCTCCATCTTATTTGCAATATGCCATCTATCAAATCCATCAAAGAGAAAAGTTTAACCTTGCCTCATTATCCATCCATGTGCTTTCCATGATCCTAGATCAATCAACCACCATGTCAATCAAAAGTGTGGCTAACTCAAGAAGACTCAATCCATGCCCAAGTGTACCTCACCAAGGCAGCTCCATCGCTGCAACTCCATCGAACTCCAAAGTGTCCTCAGCTCATCAATGAACCAAATACTTCAATAACACTATAATATGAAGTCTCCAATGGCTGCAACCATATCCAAATCATCATGAATTCTTATGCATCATCTCCATCCAATGCTTCGACAAGCATACCTGACCTGGCCATGAATGTCATCACAAGTTATTCTTGCCCTGCAAGTCATATGGATGTCCTCATAGGATGCTCACCCAACCAAGGTCTTGTTGTCCAAATGTGAAAAACATCCCCATCGGTCCATCTATAAAATATCTCCATGGCGCACTAGCTAATCCATCTTGCTCAACATCTATGCTTTAACACTCCTTTGTGATGATCATAAGTGGCATCTCCATAAGTGCACCTGCATAATGTCTTCCATGCTCTCATGTCAATATCCATGAATTTGGTTTTCCATGTGTCTATTAAAGTAAAATCAACACAACTATATTCATCCAGGTAAGTGCCCTTTGTCACTCCTACCTTGATATGTCATCACAGGTCCTTCCTTCTCTACTGCCTCCCCCACTAAAGGTCCACAAAGATTTCTTTCTTGGTTCGAGCAATGAAGAATTCTACCCAAATAGTGTTTCCTTCCTCCAATCAGTCCATGAGTCATGTTGGGAACTTAGCCAATTATCCATATGGCTAAGCATGGCCCCTCCATCGCAAGTCTCATCAAGTTCCACCCTTGTCACAGACATTTGAACCCTCTAGCACGAGGTCACAAATTGCCCTAACAAGTCCTACAACAACCAATGCTTCTTGCCTCTCCAATGCACAAGGTCTCATCATAGTCATGCAAGGAGAGATCATCCATGGAATCGGAAAACAAGTTATCCCTTTGCCCATCCCTGCATATGGTCCATTCTCCAAAAGCACCACTGAAACACAAGTCATATCAAAACTTACATCTTCATGAGGTCTCTCCAAGTGAGTGTCCTCCTTCATCAATGCCGGCAATGTCTGATCCTGGTACAACTTGGTCATCAAGTTTCTCCTCGGTCATTTTCACACCTGCAACATCTTCATGAGGTTCATCCATTGTCAATGTCTGTAATGTGCATGAATCTAGTTCAACTTGGGCTAGTTCAATTACCCCCGTTCTTCCTCTTTCGTTAGTACATCTGCAACATCCTTCAGTTCGGCCATAGTGAACTCCATCTCACCATACTGTTGAGATTCAACAAGAAGATCCTAGTGAAAATTAAGCACCTACACTAGGATGGAGCCTCAGGCTATTTTTAGGTGGATGTCTATTTATAGATGCATGAGCAAATTCTATTATAGATGTATGTGAAAATTCTATTTATATATTGCATGTCTATTTATAAATGCATGTCGACTATTATTATCCCTTAATATTAGTTGGACAATAAACAATAATCTATTCTCAATGAGCACTTGGAAATAGTTAACTGAAGTGGAAAATCAGTTAGCTAAAGGAATTTCGAGTTAAGAGGTTGGTTGGTGGGACATGCAAGTGGACTTAGTTGTAACTAAGTGATTCGAAGTTGTAACAGAGTTGGAAGTGCAGTTAGACAAGTTGTAAAGTAGTTTAACTGAGTTAAGTGAGTAAAACTCAGTTGTGTCTAGTTGTAACTGAAGACACACTAGTGAGAGATCAAGTGAATTAATTATTAATTAATTCACAATCATTGGTCTCACATGCAACTGAAGATTTACTATTATTAACTAAATGCATGTAAGATCCAGTGGAGACCCAGTTGAGTTCTAGGTGAAAGGGAAGGAAACTATCACTTGTTACATTATCTGGTTGCACACATGCAACCACACACACATTGGATGTGCCCATGAGGATTGCGTAGTCAAGGCAGGCATGATTGCATTCATTCAGGGGATTAACATCGGTGAGATTGTAACGATGAAGCGAGTTTTGGAGATAAGTGTAGCTAAAAGGAACTTTGCCAATTTTTGTATATTGATGTGAAACGATTGCTCACATCTTGAGAGTTCTTGGATTAGATATTTGTATGTAATTGTTTCATGATCCATGATATAATACATAATAGAAGTTAGTGGGGTTTTTAGCTATATGCTTTCCCCAGGTAAATAATCTGTGTTATGTGTGATTGATTTTTCTTCATGATTTTGTGATTGGCGATTGTGTTTCAAATTCTGCAAATATTTGTAGAAGCGATTATGTATTTAACAGTAGCATATTATTGTTAGATCAGGAGAATCCAGGATATACATGAATTTTGTATTAAATTTCTACATGGTATCAGAGCACAAAAAATTGAAATTTTGAAGCAGGAGCTGAGTTTGTTGGTGGAACGAATTTGAATTTGTACAAAGACTTTCTTGGCGCTACAGCTGATTCAAGATCAAAATGGATTTCAATGGCTTTAGGTTAAAGTATGCACTCGAGGGCAGCTCAAACTACATTGCTTGGAAGGACATGATGGAGGCAGTACTCGATAAAAATGGCTTGAAGGAATTCATTGAAAAAGATGTTCCTAAGCCAGACGCTGCAGATGCTACAGATGCTACAAATCTTGATGCATGGCGAAAGAAAGTGGCAAAGGTGAAGAGGATTCTGTTGGAGGGAGTATGAGACCACATTGTCTCAAGTATCCATGGGAAAGCCATGTCATATGCTATGTGGAGGGCTTTGACAGATCTATTCCAAGGCAACAACGACCATAGGAAATTTGCGCTCAAAGATAAACTCAGAAAGATCAAGATGGAAAAAGTTGACACCATTCCAAAGTATCTCACAAAGTTTGTCCAATGTTGGGATGAACTGGGGAGTGTGGGAATAACTATTGCTGATGATGATTTTATGAGCTTGGCTCTCTTGGGACTTCCTAAGAGTTGGCACAGTTAATAAGACTCTATCAACAGAAGGGAAAAATTGCCGGATTGGGAATGACTGTGGTCGGATCTCGCGTAGGAGGAGTTCAGGCGGAGCACCAGAGATGGCTCTTCATCAAAGCGTGATGATGAAGAGGATTGTGCTTTGGCTTCCAAGGCGAAGAAGGGGAAGGGGAAGAAATTCCATTCTGAATCTAAGTCTAAAGGCAAGAAGCTGGATATGTCCAAGGTGAAGTGTTTTCACTGTCACAAACATAGGAATCTTGCTACTAACTATCCGCAAAAGAAGAAGAACAAGAAGGATGTTGGAGCTGTCGCTGGTACGGCCCTTGCCTCGCAATTTGAGCTTGCCTTCTCTTTGATTGCATGCATGGTGTCAAGTGCATTGGGATCAGTGTGGTATTTGGATAGTGGCACTTCCTTTCACAAGACGGGAGATAAGGAACTTTTCAGTGACCTGGAGGAGAAAGATCTCCAGATGCATATAGAGATGGGCGACGACGGACGGTACAGTGTGACCGGCATTGGTACCATTACCTTTTAGAGGGAGTCAGGTAAACCATTTCAATTGAAAGATGTTATGCATGTTCCAGGTCTGAAGAAAAATTTGGTCTTAGTTGCAATGTTAGAGGACAGAGGCTATGATGTTGTTTTTAGCGATAGAAAAGCTTCCCTGCGACATAAAACAATGGGTCAAGCAAAGAGGATAGGGATTTGAGTTAAGAATCTCTACAAACTAGAGGTATATGGTTGCACTACCATGATGGGCAAGGCAGAAAAAGTGGTGAGCCAGGATGAAGGCGAATTATAGCACAGGCGATTGGGCCATCTTCATCATGGATCCTTGAAATTCATGCAACAAATATCTACTGGACTTCCAATGGGAACACTTGCTCAATTATATCAGTGGAAGGGTTGTACCATGGGGAAGTATGTAAATTCCACCTTTCATGAGAAGGAAAACCGTTCTTCAGGGATCCTTGAGAGAGTTCACACAAAGGTATGTAGACCGTTCTCAATTGTTTCAACAACAAAACATAAGTACTATGTTATTTTTGTTGATGACTTTTCTCGTAAATGTTGGATCTTCTTTATGTAGAAGAAGGATCAAACATTCTCAAATTTCTGTGAGTTTAAGGCATTGGTGGAGAAAGATTTGAGGAAGCAAGTGAAGGCTCTTAGGAGTGATAATGGTGAAGAATACATCTCTAACGAATTCAAGAATTTCTGTAGCAAAGAAGGAATTTGAAGAGAACTCATAGTGCCTTATAACCCACATCAAAATGGGGTCGAAAAGAGGAAGAACAGAATGATTGTGGGTGTGACACGAGTGATGTTGCATGATTAGGGCCTACCAATGCATTTTTGGGCAGAAGCATGCAACACTGCAGTTTATGTGCAAAGTCGTTATCCTCATAGAGTACTTGGCATGAGTACACCTAAAGAAGCTTTCACTGGTAAGAAACCGGAGATTTCACACTTTAAGATTTTTGGTTCATCTGTTTATGTGCATGTGACCAAGGATACGAGGAAGAAGCTGGAGCTGACTACTGAGGTTGGGATTTTTGTGGGGCACACAAAACCACCCCATAATTATCGTGTGTATTTTCTAAACAACAAAATGACTGTTATGCGACGAGATATAAAATTTGATGAGGGGAAAGCCATGCTTTTGTCGCTTGAGAGGGAGCTAGACTTGCATGCGGAGGAGGAACTGTTGGTTCCCAAAGATGAGTCTCTAGATTTAGATTAGCCACAGGAGGAGGTTCATGGAGTGGAGGAGTCCACCCACGCAGATCCAACCATCAGAACTGGCAGAAGGCGTATCATAGAATCTGACAGGCTAAGACTTGATGCTGCACAAAATGTAGGATTCCATACTTCACAGTGTAGACAAAGACAGTCTCCTGACCGATTTACTAGATACATGGCTCTCATGAGAAAATGTATTGTGACTGAACCATCTTCCTTTCAGGAAGCAGTACAGGAGCCCACATGGGTAGATGCAATGGTGGAGGAGTATGACTCCATTGTCAAAAACAGTGCTTGGGAAATTGTTCCAAGGCTGGTTGATAAATCAGTGGTAGGTTCGAGATGGATCTACAAGGTAAAGCAAGATGCTGATGGGAGTGTGGAGAAATACAAGGGCAAATTTGTGGCTCAGGGCTTCTCACAGAGCGAGGGGATAGATTATCAAGAGACCTTTGCACCTGTCGCAAGGTATTCTTCCATAAGGACCATCCTTGCTCTCTCAGCGCAGATGGGCTGGCACATTCATCAGATGGATGTGAAGACTATGTTTCTCAATGAGATCATTGAGGAAGAGGTGTACATAGAGCAGCCTGAAGGTTTTGAGATCTTCAACCATGAGTCACATGTGTGTCAACTCAAAAGTGTGATGTATGGGCTGAAGCAAGCACCCTGTTCTTGGTACACTCGGATAGACAGCTATTTCACCAGACTGGGCTTCACCAAAAGTGAAGCAAATGCAAACCTATACCAAATTGTTGTGGAGGGTAAGCTTTTAATCATTGTTCTTTATGTTGATGATTTAATTATTGACTGGTGATGAGCAGTTGATACACTCATGCAAGGAGGACCTTGCAAAGGAGTTTGAGATGAAATATTTCCTTGGATTAGAAATATGGCAGCGAGATGGTGAACTTTTTATGTCTCAAGGCATGTATTCAAGGGAGATACTGGGTAAGTTTCACATGGAGGGCTACAAACCCATGGATACTCCTCTTCCAAGAAACTAGAGGAAAGAGGATGCTACTTCTGGAGAGGCAGTGGATGCTACTGTCTCTCGACAGTTAGTGGGTTCACTAATGTATCTAGTGAACACAAGACCAGACATTTGCTATGAGGTTAACCAGCTAAGTCAAGATATGCTTAAGCGTACCAAGCTCTTTTGGAAGGTGGGAAAGCATGTCCTGAGATACATGAGGGGCACATCAAAGTATGTTTTATGGTACAGACAGATAGATGAGGTGAAGTTGCATGGCTTCACGGATGCAGATTGGGTGGGCAGCCCATTAGACAGAAAGAGCACATCAGGGGGGATCTTTAGCATTGGATCTACAGTTGTTTCTTGGTACAACAGGAAGCAGGGATCTGTAGCACTCAGTTCAGTGGAAGCGGAATACATGGCAACAATTCAAGCTGCATGTGAGGCTATCTGGATGATCTTGGTTGGTTTTTTTGGTTCTCATTTAGATCCGACAGTGATTCATTGTGATAATTAAAGTTGCATTAAACTCTCGATTAATCGTGTGTTTCATGATTGATCTAAGAATATAGATATCTGGTACCATCATCTCAAATATTGTGTGCAAAGAAGGATTACGCTTCTTCAGTACATTCCCATAGAAGATCAGGATGCAAATATTCTGACGAAGGCACTCAACAGGAGAAAATTTGAATACCATAGACACATGATCAGGGTGAAGGATAATCCCTTTCTTTTTGAGAGGGAGTGTTGAGATTCAACAAGAAGATCCTAGTGAAAATTAAGCACCTATACTAGGATGGAGCCTCAGTCTATTTTTAGGTGGATGTCTATTTATAGATGCATGTCTATTTATAGATTTATGTGCAAATTCTATTTATAAATTTCATGTCTATTTATAGATGCATGTCGACTATTATTATCCCTTAATATTAGTTGGACAATAAACAATAATATATTCTCAACGAGCACTTGGAAATAGTTAACTAAAGTGAAAAATCAGTTAACTAAAGGACATGCAAGTGGAATTAGTTGTAACTGAGTGATTCGAAGTTGTAACAGAGTTGGAAGTGAAGTTATACAAATTGTAAAGTAGTTTAACTCAGTTAAGTGAGTTAAACTCAGTTGTGCTAGTTGGAACTGAAAATACACTAGTGAGAGATCAAGTGAATTAATTATTAATTAATTCACAATCAGTGGTCTCACATGCGGCTGAATATTTAATATTATTAACTGCATGCATGTAAGATCTAGTGGAGACCCAGTTGAGTTCTAAGTGAAAGGGAAGTAAACTATCAGTTGTAGCATTATCTGGTTGCACACATGAAACCACACACACATTGGATGTGCCCATGAGCATTACGCAGTCAAGGCAGGCAAGATTGCATTCATTCAGGGATTGCTCTCCCCCGATTCAGGATTGCTGGGTGGGCGGTTGTTTGGAGACGATTAAATTAGCTGAGAACTTGCCAATTTTTGATAACAGTGTGAAACCGATTAGCTCATGTGGAAACTCTTGGATTAGAGCTTTGTATGTAATTGTTTCATGATCCATGATATAATACATAATATAAGATAATGGGGTTTTTAATATATAACAAGGTAAATTAATATTTATGTATGTAAGTTGATCTTTCTTCAACGATATAAAGTTAATTAATTGTGTTTCAGAATTCACGAGTTGTGTGCAAAGCGATTATGTATTTAACAGTAGCATATTATTGTTAGATCAAGAGAATCCAGGATATACATGCATTTTCTATTAAATTTCTACACATACTTCATTTTTTCAAGATTCCTTCTAAGCTCGACTTGCTTCTCCCAAATCATGCCTTTCTCTTCCTTAATTTTCATTATACCTGCTTCAAAACAATCTAATTTCCTCATGAGTTGATAGAATCCACCCCTATTCATGTCGTATATCCCTTCCTTAACCAATGCAAGAAGAGTTTGTCTCATCGCACAAAATGCTTTCTCCAATTTTATTAATCTCTCTTCAATATATTGCAATTTTGTTGATGGAATTTGTTCAACTTGACTTGACCCCTTCGTGTCCTTCTACCAATCTTCAAAACTCGAAATCCCTGTAAATCCCATTCTCTACAAAACGGGACCTGAACCAACTCTATCACTACCCTATACTTGTAGTGCTCTTCCAACTACGTATAGCAAGTGCAACACTACTACACTTTTTCTTTTTAGTAATACTTAAGTGTATAGACTACGCATATCTTCAACACTTAGCCAATTTCCAATCAAGTGGTCTTTAAAAATAAAGTGGAATAACATTAATCTTCAATATTTAATCTTTCAGCAATTAAAAATTTTACAACATCACATAAGTATGCCCATACATGGGAGGTTCAACTCCCTAAAATTCTTCCCAATAATATATAACAATTCAACAATGTACAATTTTATAATAATTATACAAGTGTTCCCAAGTTCGTGCAACCACCTACACACTTTTCCAATTTAGTCCAACACTTATGTTTTGAGTCAGCCAATAATGCCTTGCAACAACAATTCAATCTACTGGAAACACCAAATTTACCTCCAAAATACAAATTGGGAAGTATTCCAAAAGTTCGTGTAGCATGGGTCACCAGGATCACAACCTGCACGTGTTCTACCCATCCTGACATGCTTTTGTGCAATCGGGTCATTTTTTGCACGACTCTCGCCCAACTTTGACCTGTCTGTACCTTTTCCCCTGAACGCGCCACATGAGCTGACCTGTCGGGTCACTGTCTACATGCGCCTCTGGTAAATTTGTCGTTACAGTATTCTACACACATCCATTCAGCAGGGTCACTGCCTGCATGCTCCTTTGCCCAGCGTTCCGTCTGACCTATTCTTCCATCCACAATTGGCCTATTCCTTCTTCTTTGCACTACAATCTAGAAGTGAACTTCAAATTTGTGAATTTGATGATGCCTTAGAACTTCCACCAAATTGCCAATATATATGCTATGTTTATGGTCCCGTTCGGCCATTAAAGGTGAGCCTTCACCCAAGTGTAGGTCGGCCCGGTCACTTCGCAACATGTCAGCATGGCATAATAAAACTCGACCAACTCCATGGTATAAAATCATCCGTCGCACATGGTGTCCATCTCCAAATGCTGACCCGTGGGTCGCTCCAGTCACTTGGGTTCCGTGGGTCGGCTTAGCCACATGTGCTTGTTATTCCCAGCTCGCCCAACCGCTACACCGACGCACTCATCCGCACGCGCTATCCAACATGATTCTGCGCAGCGCCATCAACAATTTCCCCTTCTATGTGTGCGCGTCCTCCCGATGCTGCCCATCACGTTTATCATCTGCATTACTCTCTCCTGCCGCTACATGACTCATCCAAGCGTGGGCGTTCACCAACATGGCATGCCCATCACACATTTCCATTGCACATACCTGAGTTGGGCGTCCATCGTGCCCACCACCACTCGGTCGTACGCAAATCTAACTCGGGGGTGTGAAAACCTTAACTGCATTACGGACCGCCAACCACTCCCCCGCCTTAACTTCATCTGCCACCTCCCGTTCCTTTTCAAATTTCAAAAATCCCTCCCTTCCTGTGCCATATCCTTTGTTGTAGCAACACTCGCGCCCAACGACCTCTCCCATGTTCAGGTCCCTGTTACAACAACCCTCTCCCTTGTCCACATTCTCCTATCCCTTGTTACAACAATCGAGGGAGGAGTCTGACTGCACTTGCCCATGATGTCGTCTCCCCTTTTTCACATTCAGCGTAGGTAGGTACCACTCTATTCAAAAATTTCTTTAGAACGCTCTCCTGCTTAAACACAATGATAATTGGCAAACTGTGACGACGATGAATCGACAACGGTATGTTTGGAAAAAAAAATGTTCTCTTCTAGTATTTTTTATAATTTGTAACCAAGTATTTAAACTTGGATGTTAAATGTTATCAATTAGGCTAATAACGTTCCAAATTATATTAATCTCACATGGTGAAATTATTAATAAAAAATATGCATGTTTTCTTTCTCCCTTTTTTGGCATGATATTTGAACCCCAAATCTTTAAGAACTGCATAAAAATTTCGTGAATTAGTTAAAAGAATCATCTCTAGGGTGATATTTTTGTTTAGAACTGTTGTTAAATACTAAAACTTAAAGTTTATTCTCAGAAATAGTGTAGGAAGATGAAATTTACTTTTTTTAAGTTTCACCTAAACCCGAAACTATTATCGATATTCAACCTAAGACTCTTTTTAATGAATTTTATTTAAAGCTGCAACAAACTTTATACAGATTCATGCAACAGGGTATCATTTCACACATTTCTAGTGATGTTTCTCATACGGTGTGCTTGTTATGAATTATATTAACCCGATGTCTCTAAGAGGGCCTAATTTGATATCTTCTACTCGAATTCACGGTTGAACTTTCTTGAGATTGAAATTTCTCAAGTAGACATATGTAACTAATTTGAGAGTTAAATCTAGACAAATAAAATCAGAGATTGGCCTAGCTTCTTCTAGTAATTTTTTAATGGATCTGTTAAAACCAAAATTTGACTGGAGACCACCTCACATTTGTCTATTATGTCTGATTGCTTAAAGAAGATATTGGTAATATGCTATGAAAATAAGACTCTTAAAGTAGCTCGTGAGGGTCATGCAAAATGTGGTTAGTTTTTTGACACTTCCTTAAAACTAAAGCTTAATAGTTTGCAGTGGAAATTACTTCCAGTGCTCATCTTAATGAATTTATCTGTTGATTGTTGAAATGATCAGGAAGTTAAAAATCCTAACATATTCTTTTGCATATGTTTTAAAAGTGTAACAAGAGTAAAGGAATGGTTTTCATTAACTAATGATCTAAATGGCATGCTTATCACAATCATACTGAACAGTTGAGTGTCTTCAGGATGAACAAATTTTGAGGGGATAAAATCACAGTTTAAAACCATATGGGTCCTATAATCCCATGAATGGAAGAAAAACATGCTTGTGAATAATTACAATACCTATTTAATTGAATTACTATACCTAGTTGATTGGATCATTGATTGTTTTTCCTCAAGATTGGATCACTAATTTTTTCCATCATCAAAACAAAAAAATTAATACAAGATCCTTGTAAAGATATTGTAATTAACGATTCAAACACCAATGATAGACCTGAACAATTGAAGGCAAATCTTACGAACCTCCAATTTAATACACTCCAATAAAACCAACACACACACATCATGGCCATTTAGCTAGGCAGGTGGATTCAGAGACGAGTAAATAGAAATGCACAGGTTGTGTTAAGGTCATTGTCATAAATTGATATTATTGATTGATTGGAAAAAATCCCAACAAAATCTCTATATCTCTCGCTCACCTCTCTTCTTGATTTTGACTCATATTTCATAATGAATTACAATGGTAAAGTACCTAGTTTCTTAGTTGATTTAAAAATATAATATATTAGTAATGTAACAACAAACATTAAGACATTTTTTTGGTTTTGTATATGTTTTAAATAATAGTGACACATGGGAAAAAAATTCATGTAGCCTAGAATATTTGGTTTTTAATGGTGGCTTGATGAAAATTTTCAAGATGCAAAGATTTTGGTGCATAAGGATCAATGGCGGAAGGTTCAAGTCTTCTACATACCATTGAAGATCAATCTATTGAAGGATAGCTTGATCAGTTGGAAGGGAGAAGTCTAGGCTTTGTCGTCCTCCCTCATTTTTGTTTTGGTGATAATTTGGTACCATGCTTTGTCTTTCGTTATTTTTACTTTGTTGAAGTATTAACTAATTTCATCAAGTCATAGTTGATTTTGGATGGTGAAGATTTACCATTGATGGTCCTCTTCTTATAGATCTTGAGTTCAATGTTGTTGTTAATTGGGTGAGGGATTATTCTTCCTCTTGGTTCAAACTCTAATCCCTTAAAAAATTAGGATAAACTTTGGAGAGATTCTTCTTGATCTCATTGCCATTTGATCCACTTTGGCTCCAATTCTCTAGTTAGATTTGGCACTAATTTTTACGTCCATCCATCACTTATTCTAAAAAATCCTAAAAACTCCAAAACCTTGTTTTACTAAGGCTACTCTCAACTTCACTTTGTTCTTCAATGATTTTTCTTCATAATCCTTGTAGGGACACCCTCCTTGACCTAGAGGAGAGCTGGACTAAAGTGCATAAGATAGGTTGTTGAAGTGATAGTGGCAACCCTCCTAGAGGTTTCCCCTCAAATTGTACCTTCTGGATTAGGGATTTCATCATCACATACCATTTGGGTTGTATCGTGATTTCACTAAGAAAAAGGAGGTCTAAAGACCTTAGTACATACACATTGGAAGGCTCCCATATAGGACCACATTGCACCATGACAATTCTAACTAGCGATATATATGATACCATCACAAATAGAGAAATTTCAGTGTCAATATCATGGTGGTAGCCTACAACTAAGGTTTGTCATAAACCATGCTTATAACCATCATATAACCAGTAGAATAACAATGATAAAATAACCATTAAAGCCACATAATAACAAGTATATTTATTGATAAGAGAAACATAACTCTAATTAATGTTGGAAAAAGTCGACCATGTTTATGACTTCCACATACCACCGACCATAGATTGGCTGAACCAAATATTTATTTTAGCCAATCACCCTCGTGCCATATTCTAAGCATGAATGTGGGATCTCATGGGATAAACCAATCGAAAAAAAACCAAGGGAATCCAGAGGTTAAACCACCTCCACCCTCACCATACCATGATCTCACCTAAACTAGTGTCAAGATAACAAAACCAAACCAAGCTTGGATGCCTCGGAAATTTTTCTCCAATACCTTGATGTATTTTCCTGTCTCTGCCCTCGAGCTTTACCATGTATCATGTCGTTACCGGTAAAGGGATTCCTAGGCCTTTGATAATTTTCATGAGAGCACCTCACCGGGATCTAAAATATTCCGGAAATCCAAAGCTCAAATTGATAACAATCCCATCACACCATGGCTATCCAGAAATGAAAATTCAAGGCTAAAATCCACTGTCGAACCCCAAAAAAACCCAATCCAATGAGAAAAAAAGAACCAAATACCAACATGCACATATCATGCATGTCAAAACCACATAGGAAATCATACATGCATCCTATTACCTTGCTTCAGGAAATTTTACCCTAAAGGTCTTGGGTTGATAAACCTTCACAGATCAGGGGCATGCCATTACAAGAAGGACTCACCTGACCAAATTCTATGCTTTAAACTAGAAACTACAGGTTGCAGACCTTACCCGGATATACTTCGGTTGTAGTAGATCCCGCGGGGTGCAAACCCCCTGCAACTCTTTGTGCTCTGAAATTTGTAAACCAGCAAAGAACAAGCACAAAATCCTAGTTGTATAGCATATATATGTTCTAGATGTTAGTGAAAAGCATGCATAATCTCATAAAAACAATATTAAATGAACTATTTTACGATCATTACAGATGTATAAAAGATTATTGACACGTAAACATCAGGAACAAGATGACACTTATGTTATTAATGACATGTACAGTAAACAAATGTGGAGAGATCACCTGAAATATGCCACGGCCTTCAAGCATACCATCATCTGGATCCGTCCAGCCCTAGCCTCTCAATAATGTTTCCAAGAATAATGCACAATGAATGTCACATAGGGTGAGTGAACATCTCAAGGAAACAAGGGTTTCCTGAAAATATCTAGAAAGTGCAAGAGGCACGGAAATATATCAGACTTGGATAGGGATCCAACAGTGTATAATATCTATATTTCTCTCTCTCTTCCTCCCTTAGGCCATTCCCTTGGGCGGCTTTTATGCTCCCTCAAATTAGTTTTTGTAGTTGGGAACAGTTAGGCCACGGGCTGGGGTGGTTAAGTTACTGGAACAACCGTAAACCCTGCCTCTAAAATATGGAAATTATGTATTTTTTTGTGTTTAAAATGCCATATGTGGTTCTCTATGTATGGACTCGCGTGTATACGTAGAAAATTATAGGTAGAGTCACGTATGGGTTTTAAGAAACTATTTTTTGAGAAATATGTCTAAGTCTGAAGGGAAGGGTTTCTCAAGGCCAATGCATAAGTCATCAAGTATATGATGGTGATAAATGATGCTATAATATATGCCCCATAATATATGAGGTCAGAAGGGGTACATGATGGTCGAAATGTATTATGTGCATAGAAAGAACCTTGCGAGGACTAGAGAGGACTTCACCAGATTTCAGCCTGCCAAAAAACCAATGAGAGAGATCAGAAAGATAGCTCATGTTTGAGGCAGGCACACCCATGCTCAGTGAAAGAAAAGCATGTCTGAATATGAATTATAGATCGGATCCAATATGTATACAAGTATAGTTGAAATGTAAAGTATATAGTGAATCATCTGATCACTGCCCGAAAGTACAAGTCAAAATCAGGTCCAAGTATCACATATAGAAGACTGATCAATAATGCTGCTATAGATATCTAAGCACAAAAGTCACAACTGCATCTCCAAGTACCAAATCATAAGTGGTGGAACAAATGGTACAACACGCAACTCGAGAGCCAACATATAAGATGCTGTTGTGATGAAACTGCAACATATAAGGGTGTAAGGTGTCAATGGAAGAAAACTAAAAGAGCTGTCAAAGTGAACCAAAGCATGTTGATGCAAACCTGAGGTCTTCACCAATCACCATGGCACAATTCTACACAATGGGAATAAATGAGCTGAAGTCGACCATGCGAGAAATTGTTTGATTACCGATCATTGATGTATACTGTTAACAAACGTGATACAACTCACCGATAATGATAATTATGAGTGTCAAGGTGCCCCAGTACAATCTAGCAAGTGTGAATAAATGAGTTGAAGTCGAACACTTGAAAGAATCTATCAATCAGGAGGAAATGATGTATCCTCACTGTCGATAGCAAGAGTCTGCCACTGATGACTGTGAACCCTAAGGTACTGAAAAAAGGACTCTAGACCTTATTCCCAGAGTAATGAGTCAGAGTCGATGGGAAAAGATCTGCTGGAAGGAATGCATTAAGGCATCCCACATCAGTCCAGCGCGAGTGTAACCCGCAGGCCAAGATTTGGAAGGAATCAGACGAAGTAGAGTGAAGCAACCAACCTGAAGTACGTTTCTAGCATGCACAAGATGAAGCTAGTGCATGGCAGAAACCCTCTTACCCACCAATCATGAAAGATGACAAAGAAGCGAGATATACGCCGATAGGGTCAAATGGAAATCTAGGTACTGCACGAATCCCAGGTGTGATAATGGAAGCTGAAGTCGAACACAAGGGAAACCACTCAGTCAAAGACCCATGATGATGATCAAATGTTGAGCACAAGGTCACCTATCAATGATGTAAATAGGGCCAGGGTGCAGCTCTAGGTTTACTCTCAAAGAAATATGTCATAGTCGATAAGAGACAAACCCGCCAGCAAGAATTCAGTGGAGACCTTCTCAAACTAGCACGAGCAAAGGACCAAATATCTAATGTGGTAGAACAAGATACTAACAAGACCGGGGAAGGTTGACTAAAAAATGAATCAAGAGACACCGCATAAAGGCTGACTTAGGTTAACTTCCCTTCAACAAAAGCATGACTCATGTTGACTATGGAAGCAAATGATAACTTTGTATAAGTTTTTCATGCAGGAGACATAAACAAAACCTCCATATGATTGGAAGAGATAACCAACCGGGGGAGTACTGACTCATGAAACAAGGTTATGGCTTCTCCTAAGTCAAAAACTAAAACCATCCCAAATGGAGAAAAGACTTAGCTTTTTTGTTCTTTGTCCAATGATGACACAACTAACACTGTAGCTGTCATCAAATATGGAAGTTATATCCTGTTCCCGCTCTTTTTCAAATATTTAATTTTTTTGTCTTTTTCATATTCAAAGTCAGGAAAAGAATAAAAGAATGCTATAGTACAATGGATAGAACGAGTGTCGTGAAATAGATGCACTAGTTCCTGGGATAGGAACAATCATATGCTCAATGCAAGGTGGAAAAAACTAGTAAGTGACACTCAAAGGAATGTTCCATACATGGGTAAAGGTGTCAAGTCGCAGAAGCTAAGGGATTGCATGGTTAACTTGTATAAAAATATATGGTCAAAATATGGCTTAAATATGAGTCCAAATGAAGCCAGCTCAAGGCCAAGATAAACAAGTAGTCAATATGCAATACAGTAATACAACTTGACAACATAAGGAAGCCTCTAGGGTAATGGCCAGAAAAATGATAGCAAAGAAGAAGAAGAATGAAGCTTCAATGCATAAGGCATGGCGGGACTAAAGAGGACTCTCAAGCCTACATAAATTTCAGCATGGGCAACAAATTCTAGTGAGGAACTAACTAGGAAGCCCATGTCAAAGATGGCTCTAACACCAAGTCATGATTAAAAAATCGACGAGTGAAATGGGTTAAGTACTCATGACGTGCTGGGATCGACCCTATGACAAGTGATAAGAATGGAGGTTAGTATGAAAAAATGCAATGGAAAGTGAATTCCATAACCTATATTCCAGTTCGAAATCAAATACCTGCGATGACAGGTCAGCGGTCATGGATCCGAAGGAAAAACTAGGAAAATCTCGAATTCAACAACATGTACCTGAAAAAATACCTTGCCTAATGCTTTCAAGACAAACGGTTATATAGCCTAAGTCAAATTCAAAAAATAATCACAAAGAAAATTTGCAAAAAAAATTCAAATTATGGGCATAAGTAAACCATTTGACTCACATTTTGATCATTTTCACATTGCATAAGTGGAGAAGGAGCTTTGGGCAAAAATTCCTCTTCTCAAATACGGAGCAATCAGCCATCAAATCGCGCCAAATCAGTTAAGTATGCTCTAAAATCATGTTTTTAATCAATTTCGTTCCTGTTTAAGGCAAAATTTTGGAAATTTGACCATAGAAAAGATATTTTTTGTTGAAACCCTCTCCGCATACGTGGGTTCGTGTGGACAGACCTCTGTATCATACACGACTATTTACAAGAAAGGTCGCATATGCACCGAGAGAAAATTTAAAACTTGAATATAATCAATCATTTAATTATTTTACCCAGGATGCCATCAGCTGGAGAGAGCATGAGCATAGTGAAATTGAAAATGAGGTGATGGAGGATCAAACTTCCTTAGATATTCTCCAGAATTGTGGATTGCTCAAATTTTTCAAAATGCCCAATATGAAAAGTAATGTTCATTTGCTTCAAATGTTGGTTGATCATTGGGAGATGGAATAAGATTGTTTCATAATTGATCAGATGCCACTACGCATAGAAGTGGAAGATATGTACTTCATTACTGGACTCTCTCGAAGGGAAGACCTAGTAGACTTGCACGGAAAGCCTATTGGAGGGCTTACCATAGAATATTATGTCCAAGTCTATTGCATAGAGGATGCACAACAGGTAGGAACTCAGATTCCTATCAGAGATTTGAAGGATTTATACATGAAGATCCTTCTCTTTACCATTGGCAGAGTAGCAGGATCTGCATCTCTGCATCAGGCTTCACGGACACAAATGAGCATAGCAGTGGAATGCTTGATTCATCTCTTTGATTGGTGCACAACCTTGCTGAGCAATACGAAAAAACAATTGAATTCAATCTAAAAATAAAAGACTAAACATTTTGGGTATGGTACAATCTTGCTGACATTCTTCTTCGAGAGGGTCCCAGGGCTTTGGCCCAAGGTCATCTCAACTATCAATGGCCCGAGAGATCCAAGAATAGTCTGCTGGGCAGATCTGATGAAGAGATTAGGGGGAAGTGAATTTCCCCAGACCACTTGGGATGATGAGTTCTTCCAATGGCGGGAAGAACAAGTCATTGTAGTGGAAGATTATCCCTATGCTGGGATGGACTTTCATGCATATCCAGATCTAGTCCTGCGACCTGGTGCAGCATGGGGAAAAATTGGTGAGATTGCATTTTTTTTATTTTTGATTATATGATTTTTTATGGATTTTTTCAAAGTATGAAAATGAAAAAATGTTTTTTGATTGGACTAAATGACTTACAAAATTATGATGATCATAATGCAGACATGAGACTAGTCAGACCATAGGGGTACCCAAGGCATAAGTGCCACAGAGGTGCGGCAGATGTTGAAGACCCTGGCAGGGCACTCCATGCAGTACAGAGGAACTTGGAGAGTTTGACTCATAAGGTGCCTATGGCCGCTATCGAGGACCTACCGGAGGCTATCCAAAGATGGGTGGTAGGAGTACCACGAGACTGGGTGTGGTTATTCTGCCGTGTAGCGACTGCCATTGTGTTCTATAGGAACACAAATGTTGGGTAGGGACCTCAGGAGTAGATTATAGATATGATCAGATGACTGTAATATTTTTTGATGATAGACATGATCGGGCATAAGCCCCAATTTCGTAGGACAGGATGGTCCATATTTTGTATATTTTTGAACACTTCGATATATATATATATATATATATATATATATATATATATATATATATATATATATATATATATATATATATATATATATACAACGATTTATATGATGTGATGACTCAATTGTATGATAATGAGTGATGTACTTGATATATTTTTTAAAGTATTGAATGATTAATATGCCAATCAATTGCTTGATTAGCCAATAATTTTGCCATCCAATTGTCAGCTCAAGGAATATGAATGAATGTGATAAATTGAAATGATCGTTGTAACAAACGTACCCTAAAAAAAAATCGATGTAAAAATGGGTCTCGGACTCGATAAGTGTTGTTCAACTTCGAAACCACCAGCTGCGAATCCAAGAAAACTACTAACGAATCAACACCCAAAGATATTTCCTCCAAGAGTAAGTTAACCACTATAGTGTATTCTGCTACATTTTTCGAAGTAGGACCAACGTAGACACCTCTTGAAACTAAAAACTGACCGGATGGATAATGGAGTACCCAAACCGTGGAAGCCAAGTTCTGGGTATGTCTACTAGCACCATCGATGAAACCAAAGTGACTCATGTCATCCAATATTACCTGCCAAAGCAGATCAAATTCATCAAAATCACACCAAAAAATTGAAACCTAGATATGTACAAAAACAAAATATATACAACAAAGCAAGATGCTAGGCCAAAGCCTAGGCATAATACTTTTTCAAATAAAGCCCATTTCTAGGCTCCGCCAACTCATTTCCATCAAAATCAATCAAGGTATAAGCTCCTTTCTTCAAGACTTATTTGACGATAAAGGGGCCATACCACATAGATTTTAACTTGCCTATCCCCAAGGCATCCTTCTCTTGGGCATAAATCAAGACAAGGTCACCTTTAGAGAAAACCCTAGGTTTGATCACCTTATCGAACTAAACCTTCACCCGTTTCTTATGTGCCTCATTCATCGTAGCTGCATCTCGACGCTGCTCATCGAGATGTTCCAGATGAAGAAGGTGTTCTTCGAGACTAGAAGTGTGAGGAAGAAGCTCAAAAACTAACTTAAGAGAATGAATTTCACATTCAATAGGAAATATAGATTCCAACCAATAAGCCAGTTGAAATGGAGTAAAACTGGTTGCAGTTTTGACTGAAATCTGGTATGCCCAAAGTGCAGGATACAACATAATATTCCAATTGGATCTGGCTTTATCAATTGTCCGTTGAAGGATTGTCTTCAAGGATTTTTTCACGGCTTCAACTTGCCCATTGGCCTGAGGATATTAAGGAGATGAATGCTCCTACCGGAAACCTGATTTCTGAGCCAATTCAGCCATCATGTTGTTCTGAAAGTGACTGCCATGATCAGTGACAATCTCTTTGGGAATACCGAAGCGAGAAGTGACTCGATTGAAGAGTAAAAAAGCTGTTGTCTCACCGTCATTCCCAAAATTAGGCATAGCCCCGACCCACTTTGTGAAGTAGTCTATAGCTACGATAATGTACTTGTGACCTTTGGCCGAAGGTGGGTTACAAGTAGTATAATCAATACCCCACTTTGTAAAGGGGCCAACAGTGATAGCAGGAAAGAGCGGAGCTGGATGAGCGTGCATCTTTCTGTAATATCTCGTTTCTAGGATATCTCAACAACACAGCAAACTCCAACCAGAGATTGACTGGGAGGGCATTTACCGGATATGTCGTCTCTAAAAGAGAATGAGATCTAGAGGCTATCTGGCCCTTTCCAGACTCTGTATAAGAGTGGAAGATGAACACACCAAGTGGTATATAATTATAACACCCAAACAATAATAGTGCAGCAAGATAGAGTATCCCAAAAATGGAATTATCAGCAGATCATGACTCAAAAATGCATTCTTCAGTGTGATGGTTTTAGATACCATATAATATATCTGATAATTCTCAAAAACCAAAATAAATAACAGCAGCAACCTTTACTCAGCTTTAAAGGGCAAAAAGGTGGGGAAAAGTGAGTATTTTGGCCCTAAAATGAGTGTATAAGGAATTCTGTGTAAAATGATGGGTCAAGTTCTGGAATATGTTATAATAGGTCAAGGGGGACTTCCATGTCGAATTTTAGCTCAAACAAAGGTGTTTTACTAAGTTAAACAGTTCCTCCTTCCCGACTAGTCAATAAAAACCCTGATTTCCCAAGACTTTGAGTATGCAAAATTTTACTGAAGCAAGGGCAGCGTATTTTCTGAAGGGATGAGATGTAAAGCACTATTAATAATCAGATAATGAGTTTTAGAACAAGGCATAGGATTTCAGCTAGGTTAAACAACAGTTTTATAAAGAAAATCCCTCAAGATTGAAGTGCAGCAAGACAAGAGGATGATTCATAAACCCTTCAGCATTTTATCTAGGAGGCTGAAGCTTATATTTATTAGATTACAGATATAAAACTGATAAATACATAAAAACAGAGATCTTTAATGATACAAAATGCCCAAAGGGCTCTTTATTACTTTCCCCTTGGGAATTTCAGCAATACATGAAAATGTCGGAGTAGATCTGAGTTTTACTACAGCAGATCTGCAGAATGATTCAGAATTTCTAAAGCAATTTCAGTATCAGATCAGAAATATACTTGGATTGGTTGGCCAATCCAAGGATCACCCTCAATCAGAGATCTAGCTCCAAAATGATGCCAAAAACCCTAGAACGCTGCTCTTTCAGCAATAACGCAGATCTGGGGAAAGAAATGCGCAGTATACCATGAATAACACTTTGGCCTGATGCCAAGATCCGAAAATAAGCTCCAATATCTCCCAATCTGATCCTCCAAATGAAAGAGAGACTGTCCCTCTGAAAAACAAGAGAAGGAGGTGGTGTCGTAAAGTCACCACAGCAACACCCTACAACACAGTATTACACTGCTGCAGCAATAACGTTGTCCTGGAGGATGAGGCTAAGAAAATAACCTTGCCCGAGCAGGCACTCGAAGTCCCCCGAGGCTAAGGGTGAGATCTCCGCACAGAGACACTCGGTGCATTAAACAATGCAGCAGACGGGCTAAACAGCCAGCGTGCCAGAGAAGACAAATGTCTCACTCAACAATACATAAACCAAGAATCCAAGCATGTCCCAAATGAGGAGGCTCCATCTTTTATAGTGTCGGTTTCCCTCCAAAACCAAATGTAGCCTCTCTCTCTCCTCCACATCTTCATCCTTATCTGCGCAGAAGCTTGGAGAAACTTCTAGAGTGTACATAGTCCCCCTTCTCCACATGGTGTTGGGTCCCCCCTTGACTCCCACTTAAGTCACAATGTTGTGCTACTAGGTGGATGTCTTCTTTCATTTAAGTGAGTTTAGACCTTTTTTACTCACTTTTTATTTATTGACAAACTATAGGCGGAAAAATAAACAAAATGAATATTCCAATTTGTTGTCGCAAATTAGGAATATTACACTTTCGAGTATAAACCTAACACGGATGACACCTTTTGACCGATTCCATATAATATTTGAAAATTGAAGGCCAAAAGTATCCTGCACGCAAGATTTTTTGGGCTTTAGCAAGCCCAGATAAATGACCACCACAAGCTCCACTGTGGCAATCATTCAATACAACCTCAGCTTCTTCGAGAGTTAAGCAGCGTCTAAGGATCGAATTGACCTCGTGACGATATAAAGTGTTTCCCAATAATCAAATAACTTTTGGCTAAGTAATGTAAATTTCGGCGCTCATCTTTCGAAAAATTTGAGGGAAACTTCGCAGTCTGGAGATAAACTATGAGATCTCTGTACCAAGGATCCTATGAATAAATGAGAAAAATATGTTCATTAGGAAATGATTCGTCGTAAACAATCTCTTCTCCATAGGGCAAATCAGAAATCAATTCTGAAAAAACTAATGATTTCTTAGACTTGGTAGACATAAACTCAAGACCAAATTCCTGCAAAAGCACAATCCATCGATTGTTTTTTCTTGTAATCACTCGCCTACTGAGAACAAATTGAAATGGATTGACTACTGCCAAAACATAAGCTTTGCGAAGGAGAATATAATGTCTGAGCCGCTAAATAGCATGATCAAATGCTCAAGCAAGTTTCTTTATTAGAGAATACCGGAGTTCAGGACCTACCAAGCCTCGAATAAGGTAGTATATAACATGCTTGGAAAGAGCATCGTCTTCCTAAACCAGAACCATACCAATGGTAGGTTCTGCTTCCATGAGGTACAAGAGGAAATCCCTTCTATAATCGAGTGGACTCACTAAAAGAGTAGAGGTCAATGCTTTTTTCAAAGCATTGAATGAGAATTGAGCAAATTCATCTCAAAAGAATGGAACTCCTTTCTTTAATAATCTCATAAATACCTTTTTAATCTTGACATAATTTACGATGAATCTCCACAGGCAATTGGCTTTTCTGAAGTTGACGAATTGAAGACGAGGGAGGCCACTGAAGTATTGCCTCAACCTTGAAGGGATCTACTCGAATCCCTTCCGTAGACACAATGAATCCCAACAACCGACCAGATGTGACAGCGAAAACACACCTATTCAGATTCAACTAGATTTTATAATGCCAACATCATTCAAAAACTTGACGGAGGTGAGAAGGATGATCAGCTCTCTTGCGAGAACGAGCAACTAAATCATCCAAATATGCCTCGATAATACATTAGGGGAATTTTGAGGTCTAAAATGGGCCTCCTAAGAAAAATGTACAACAAAAATAAACTTTATAACAACCAATAGGATTCAAGATGATGATGTCAACCATGGGGGATGATTCACCATTTTTTAAATAAAAAGGTACAAATATTAAAAAATAATAAAATAATAAAACTACTTTTTCAACTCGTATTTTCAACTTATCTCCCAAAAATTTTACTCAAATTTCGAGTGGGAGTACTCGTTGGATGCAAAATTTAATTCCTCATCCAAGGAGTACCCATGTCGCATACTTTCGATGAACTCTACTACACGAAAAATGATAAATACATAAAAAATGTGATTGTAATCACGTTTTTTTATGTATTTCTCATTTTTCGTGTAGTAGGACCCATCGAAAGTATGCAACATGGGTACTCCTTGGATGGGGAATTAAATTCCGCATCCAACGAGTACTCCCGCTCGAAATTTGAGTAAAAACTTTGGGAGATAAGTTGAAAATATGAATTGAAAAAATAGTTTTTTCATTTTTCCCTCTAAAATTTGATGATGTCATCAAATCTTATTTGATTTTTTCCACTATTATTTTATAATTTCCTTAGGAGGCCCATTTTAGACCTCAAAATTCCCCTAATGATGTTTGATGTTGTGGAAGGCGTAAGACATGGCCCGCTGAAAAGTAGCTCGAGTATTTTTTAGGCCAAAAGGCATTTTCTTGTAGGCAAAGGTACCCCAAGGACAAATAAATGCAGTCTTATGCTGATCTTTAGGACGAATGGTAATTTGGTTATGTCCAGAGAAATTGTACATGAAGGAAAAAAACTCATTCCCCACACATTCATCAATGATCTGATCTATAAACGATGTAGGGTAGTTATCTTTAGGACATGCCTTATTTAGGTCCCGAAAATCGATGCAAACTCAAATTGTTCCTTGTTTCTTGTCCACGGGAACTAGATTTGAAACCCACTGAGTTAAAGGATCAGGGTAAATGAAACCCGACTTAAGCAGCTTCTCCACCTTAGCTTTGATAGCTGCTACCTTCCTAGGGTTGACCAAAAGAAGCTTTTTCCTGATAGGAATAGCATTTTTGTATACCTTGATCTCATGTTGGACAATAGATGGATCTATACCAGGAATTTCCTCATAAGACCAAGCAAACACATTTCAAAACTCTCGAAAGAGATCAGTGTAAGTCTGAATCTATTTGGGGGAACACTCGGCTCCAATGAAGACATTCTCTATGATGTTGGGATCTCTGGAGATGTTCACTAGGGTAGTCAGAGAAATAACATCCATGTTCCCTTCAACAAAAACTTGTGCTGGTGCTAAAGGGTTTAGGACTGGGTGAACAGAAGCAAAAGACTGAGGGCTAGGGAAACTTGATTCAACTTTGCACAAGTCCGGTAGAAAGTAAGAACAATGATGCAAATCATCCCACGGTCTCTCTACACAAGTCATTGCTTCAAGGATGGCCTCTTCAAATGGAAGAGTGATATCAAGGTAGGGCCTGAGCCGAAGATGAACTGAGAATCCAAGACAGAGCCACATCTCCATCCAATTCCTCCGATGAAAGAGAAATTGGAATGGAATCTACAGAGTCAATAATAGAGCTATAAGCAATCTCAACTGCAGACATAGGAAATGCCATTCCACCCACTTGACCTTCTTCTAATGTGGAGGTAGGAGAAGGTAAGGTCTAAGGGTCCGAAAAATACTGAGTTCTAAAGAACTCTCTTCGAATAAGAGCCCTTGAGGATGAAATAGCATTGATATGAACCGAAGGAGGCGGAATAATCAAAAGTACCAATCAATGAAGTGTACATTCCAACCCCCAGATTCTCAACAGGTTGCTTGGTATCCTTCACCAAAGGAATGGTTGAGTCAGAAGATGCATTCGGATCTATAGGAGAAAAATCCAGTTGGTCAACTGTGACAATTCTCCCTTCGCGAGGGAAACAAACAATACGAAATAATGAGGATGCAATAGCATCCATCTCATAGATCTAGTTTCGCCCCAACAGAAGGTTATAGTCTAAGCTTGCATCAACTATCTCAACTTCGATATTAACAGCTCTTCCCCCAACACAGATGGGCAAAGCTAGAACAATACCATGCGGCCTGTGAGAAGGACCATCAAACGCAGTCAGAAGAGTGGCTGAAGGAACAGTTGTGGGAGATCCAATACCCTTCCAACATGCAAGAGACATTACACATGTGGAAGCACCCTCATCAATGACCGTTGGAAAGATTTTGAATTTCCGATAAGTTGACCTAATATGGAAAGCCATAGTATGAGGAAGTCTCTTTTTAAAATTTGACATATCAAATGTGATCATCAGATAATTCTTTGGATCAACAACCCCAATAGTAGTGCCGAGCAGGACAAGGTTGGAGCACCTCTAAACAAGACATGGCATAAGGAATCTAAGCCAGATCTTCTACAATCAAGTAGTTCTAGGAAGCCTTGGCATTAGGATTGATCATCGTACGCTTTGAAGACCCTTTCGACATCCGAGGTATAGGCTCAATAGTAGGCCTCATAATATGAAGTGGCTCAGCATTATCAATAGCACCCTTGGCTTTCAAAGACTCAGCTTCACCATAATCACGAGATCTCGTAGCGATATTTGCATGAGCACTCATCATATATATGTTTGATGTATTTTCCCCTTCCTGGCTGCCCCCAGAGGGAACCCTTGTATTTGGATTCATGCCAGTAAGTAATTTCTCCCCTTGGGGAAAAGGGTTTGTCAGCATAGCCTAGGAACTAGAAGAACCCTGTTGAGCTAAAAAGCGTTGTGCATCTTGAATTTTAGGGAAAAGGTGCATAAGATGATCTCCAGGGCACAATTTGCATGGAAACTTCACTTTCTTTTTATTATCCTTTTAACCCTATCCAACATGATCGTTGAATTTGTTCGCATTCCCCTTCCCATCCTTGTCCTTTTTATTATTATTCTGTCCTTTCTTCTTCCCCTCGGATTGTTGATTTCCTTTGGGGTTAGAAGTTTGAACAACATAAATTTCCAAGGACTGGGAAGGAGTTGACACTGAAGGCACGACCTGAGCAGAAGAAGCATATTGTATAGATAACTGTTGCAATTGACTTAGCAGGTTAGCCGTACCGCTATCAATCGAACCGATAAGCCCGTCACCCTGAGGACCAGGTTTAGTTTTGGCTAAGTCAAATTTGGAGTGAGGAGTATCTGGAAATTTTTTATTAAGGACTCCAGACTAAGAATAAATTAGTTCTAGCTGTTAAGCCCTAAAAATAGCCTTCTCTTCAGAAAATACCCCTGAAAGGGATACATCCTTAGAAATTTCTGGCTATAAAGATTTCAAAAACCATTCAAGAAGAATTCATTTGGGATTCAGGCTTTAATGAGCCTCTTACTTCTTCGCCATTCCTGAATATGGTCAGACATGTGAGTTGCCTTATCCTGCTGAAAATTGGCCAGGAGGTCAGTCCCGGCATCATAACAGACAAGTAACTGAAAATGATTTAAGAACATGGTAGCCAACTCTCCAAAAGTCGCAAAACTGCCCCCAATTAACTCTATGTACCATTTGGCCACATTCTCAGTTAAGGTTCTTTGAAATTTGTATCACTCAGTGATTTCTCTAGGTTCAAGAGAAATAGTCCGAGGTAACCACAAACCTACTTCAAACTCTAGGATCTAGCCTTCCTAGGGTTCAGAGAGGGCTCTCTCTTTAAAGTTCAACTTTTTTTTGATTTATAATACTAGGCTAGTTATGAAAGTAAAATTTGGTTTTGGTTTAAAGGGTTTGGTGGGAAAAAATCACTTGGAGGTAAGATAGAGAGAAATCTACTTGTCCATTGGGCTATGGGGTCTAAATCAAACTAGCAGCACTAGAAACCAAGGAAAAAAAGGTACAAATATATTCAAAGCAAGATAGATTACCCTCAGAGATTTGGGAAAGTGGTTTTTTTTGAGGTGGTATGATCAGGTTAAAGGGCACTTAAGGATCCTTTGATCCGGAAAATGGAAGTAGAAGACAGAGGTCAAATGGGAGAAGGAGCAATTAAGGGTTCCTTGCACCGGAAATTAGAAGAAAACATTAAAATGGCAACTAGTTAAAGACAGGGAGCACTTGACTAATCCTGTAGTAATACTCCTAGTTACACATTCAGATAGAACAAACATAAAATGAATGCATGAAACTTAGAAGAGGAAACAGTGACAAGTAGGAAGTACTTCACTCATCAGCTTATCACAGGGATCTTGAATTATGATGCCAGTCAGCTTGTCCAGTCTGCTACTTCGAATTCAAACACACAATAGCCTCCAATGTTCAAAAAAAATGTCTATAGTAAGTCCAGCAATTTGATTCCACCCAAAATACTTCAAAGAGTGAAGTATTTATACAAATTCTAAACTAGAATTTCTTGAAAAATATCAAGATTGTTTTACAGATATCTCCAACTGTTTTACATAAATAGAACTTAAGTAAGGATACTAAAAAATAATGCATCTATTTGGCACTATTTTTTATGAATAGGTAATGAAAAAGAGGAGAATATGAATTTGATCTCAACTCTTATTTGATGATGATGCATCCAAGTCACTAACTGTTTCCTTTCTTTGTGCATTATGCTCCAGAAATTATGCAAAATTGGGGTCCAATGATACCTTTTTATTTCTAAATCTGAAATATATATGTAAAACGTGAAAGAGGTTATTGTAAATAAATATGTTGTTGAGATAAACCTCTCTCCGTTCTCTAAAATTCTACTCCATCTGGTCACAATAGGCTCTGCAAAAATGTGTAAAACAAAGTTTTGTAGAGTCTGAAAAATAGGCTATAAAGATGTGCGTGTATCTCTCATTCTGTAATTACTATGAAAAAATTGAGATAGGTTTTTGTAGATGAGTCTCTTAGGAAAGAACCCCTCCTTCAGTTTTGTAATATGTATTTCTGATTGGCCATAATCTCCTCTGCAAAATTATGACTTAATAAGAATTTTCTGTAAAAAGGGCTTTCAAATTTTGTTTAATATTTCCAAATCCATAATGGTTGTTAGAAATGTGAGAGAGGTTTTTGTAGTTGGACACCTTAAGAACATAAACCTCCTTCAGGTTTTCAAAATTCATCTTGGATTGGTCACAATAGTTTCTGCAAAAATGTCCCTTCTTGCTCTGTTTTCATCTTTTAACTTTTTTGTTCTTTTAACTATTTTTACTTTCACTTTGGATAAAATTCATTGTTGTTGGTAAAAGTATTTTCATCTCTATTAACTATTATTTCCTCTATATTTACTTTTACTGTTTTACCTTTGACTGCTTTGTAACTTTGTTTTAACCTTCATTCTAACTTTCATCTGATACACTTTAACTGCCTTTGTTTTCACTGCAAACTGTTACTACTCTGATTACTGTGTCAACTCTTCTTGTTCTAGGAAAACCTATTCAAACTCATTTCCTTCTAAATTCTTGGATTAAAACTGATCTTTAACTAGTATTTAGATTATTTTATCCAAATTCTCCTTTTTCTAATGACCTGCAAGAATCAAACAATTCATTAATGAAATCCAGGTCTGCAAGGATGGATTATGGCTTTGATGAATTGGGAAAACCTGTGGAATGAATTTTGAGTCTGGAGGTTTAACTCTGTTTTTTAGGCATTTTTGGGCTACTTCTGCAAGATTAAATGGTTTACAGAAGTATTTTTTACTTTAACAAAGGTTCTAGGATGAAAATCAGTAGAATATGGTTCTTTCCTTGGATTTTTTCTTTCAATTTCAATCTTCAAATGATTTACAAACCTTCACTAATTTAGAGAACAAGAAATAGGGGTTTCTTGAGCCTTTTTCAATGAATAATTTAGGCTAAAAAGTCTTTTTAAATGGGTAACAAAGACTTAATGGAAAAAACAGGCAAATTATACTCTCTTTTTTGGGCTTTTCCTTCCAAATAGGCTTATGAAAGAAGTTTAGAGGTTTTTAGAACAAGTTGGAAACTTTTGTGATTTTTTTGGAGCAATGTACAGCTCCTCAAAATTCTTCTAAGGTTGCAAGGAGGCTTTTCAAGCACAGAAATGGTGGACAAATAGTGTTTTTACAGTCAGGGAGGCTCGTGCAGGGTTAGGTTAATGCGCAAAAGATGAGGAATGAAATGTATTTTCAAAGGTTTTATAAACATTTGGGTTGTATTACTTTGGAATTGAATAATTGTCTCATCAGCGGGAAGGGAAGTTTTGGGTTTTAAACACAAAACCAAACAGTGGTTATTGCACAAGGTTTAAGTGGTAAGTTGTTTTATTCAAAACGCATGCGATCCAATGAATAGCAGCCACGTGGAGGGGAGGTGAAATCACAAAACAACCTATTTCGCGTGCATATGGAGTTTGGGTGATCGATTAGTTTGTCAACGTGATATTGAGTATCATCCGTCAGATCTGAAGATCGGATGTGAAGGGTCAGGATTGATTGGAAAGCTGTGGCTAAAGTAAATGGAGGGACCGAGCTTCATATGCATGCGGGTAATTTAAAACATATAATTAACCTTTATGAAATATATCTGAGGGCAAATGTTTTAATCATATATCGGGGTGGGGTTTATATATGGCATGGGTTAATTATATAAAGTAAGAGGCTTATATAATATGGCAGAGATATGCATACGGGAAAGGTTTAATTTATTAAAATAAACCTTAGTTTATTTTTAATAAACTTTGGGTGATAAAGTATGCCGGGGGTGTTTATGTATGTATTGGCCTATAAGATGGTGGAGGGATAATGGTCTATAGGATAATGCTTTTAACCAATACAAAGGTGAGGGTTTGATATGTTTTAATCAAAACATTTATAATATGTTTGAATAAAAATACAAAGGGCGCAGTATTTAGTTTATTATATAGTTTTAAATATTTTTGAATGGTTTAAAGACCATAGGGGCGGGATATTTACTTACTGATAGTTTTAGACCAAAGGGATTTTAATTGAGGTTTTTTATTTAGCACATGGGTGATAAACTTTGGTCTAAAACATAGTAATAGTGGGTTTTTGGGGATATTTAAACATAGGGAATTAATAAGTAGGATAAGGTATTTTTTAGGGATTTAATAGAATATGTTAAAATTAATATGAAAGGGTAGTGTAATGTAAAAAAAAAAAAGACATAAAATCATTAAGTGTAAAAGTAAAGCATAGCTTATCTTTTATTATTTCACCAATACTTAGGATAAATGTACTTTTGAGGGTTTTATGAATGCTTCTAAAGGGATGAAGTTAATTATATGGGATTTTAATTTTCGCTAAGTAAGATTGTGTCTTTACTTAGGAAAACGGTTTTTAATGTATGAATGAAGGATTAATAATGATAAATGTGGATTTAACATAAGAACTCAATATTTTCAACTTAACCAGTCATCGAGCCTTGGGTCCAGTCCCAATAAAAGTCAGAGAAATGCTCTGAGCCTGTTTGACTGATAGCCTAGAATATTGAATACCTACAAGGGGGGGGGGGATTAGTGATTTTGCCCCGTGAAACTTTATTACATGTTTTCTACACTACTCCCTACCTATCCAACCTTATTCTAACATTTTTTCTTCATTTTGCAGGTGCATTTAGGCTTGCAACCTTAAAACATTTATTCTTTTAAAACATAAAACTATCTAGATCTACCTTATTTCATCCGAGGGCTTAGATTAAACTGTTGAGCTCCTCATTATTCTCTACCTATCTACTGATTTGTCAGGTATAAACTGTTTGACAAATCTTTATTCACTATCTAAAACATGAAATTGAAAACATGACAAGTTAAGATTAAACAGTTTAACTTATCATGGATTATGGCATTTATTGACACTCTGCCCATAATAATTTATTTTGCAGAAAAGTAAAAGTAGTGGCGTTTGGGCTTGCTCACTTTCAGGTCTTATTTTCATCTTTTTTCTTTTGGGGTCTATATTTTCTAAGTCCTTTGATCTTTCTTTTAGGAATTTTTACCCTCTTTTTGATTTTTTATTATTTTTTTATTTTTCCAAAATATGGGAAAACAACTTGCAGAAAGCAAGGTATGTACATATTTACAAGACTATCAAATTCAATCCAAAATTATGAATCCTATATTTATAGGACCCTAACAGAAATAATCTCAACCTAATCGAGTCATCGATCAGGGAGTTCGATGAACACCATAAATGGAAAGTGGTGATATGATATGCAGGATCCTCACCAGTCTTCCCTTCAAAATTTGGAATGTCTGAGGGGAGCTTGTGGGGACCAGAGTCCAACACAAACTATACCGAATAGGATCGTTACTGAATTTCGATAGATCTGGCAAGTTTAACGTTGCCAGAAATGGTAAGTGAGGGAGTGCTTGGGAATTCCATCCTCCATAGGAAGGATTCCCCACATTCTGAAAAGAATAACCTGGATTTGTTGAGGCACCAGGTTGCCAAATTTTGTTCATAGAGAAATCTGGGCCATAAGAAAATCTTTACGACCCAACATTCGGAGAAGGACCTCCTCCCAACATGGAGTTACTATATGCAGGAACATTCCCTCCAACCGAGGTATTGAATGGAGAAGAAACCCCTTGGTCAGTTTTCCAAGAATTTGTAAATGAAGAAAAAGCTTGAGAAGTACTCAATGAAGGGAAAGGAACATTCCCTTGCTAACCAATGAAGAACTGACTCCCCGCTCCTAATGCTATAAAAACAGGGTTCCATCTCATAAAGACATTAGAGCTTTGACCTCTAGAAAAAGGATTGAAATCTTGACTCTGAGAGGTGAAAGGCAAGGATCCTAAGGAAGGATTTGAATGAGGGATATGCCCACTTCCAAAGGGGAACCCTTGAAACGAAGCTGATCCACTGGCCATAGAAGGTATGGGTGCGGATGCAGCTGAAGCAGCAGAAAAGGAGAAAAAGGGAATTCCACTAGTGGGCATTCCATAAGAAAAGGGACCAGATTGAGAAGCATGTGCTTGGGTGTTTCTAGAGCCAAGCACAGTAGCACTAGAAGTGATTTTCGATATAGCAATAGTGCCCCCTCCTTCAACTGAAAGAGGAGTCTGAACATTTGCAGTGTTCACAGCTAAAACTGTGTTCCCGGTTGTGACCATCGAAAGAAAGGGATATGATGGAAAGGGACTATCTGGTCTCTGAGACTCGGGCCTGATGTATCAAATAACGTCAGGACAACTAGCAGGAAGAAGAGATGGAAGAGACTCAGGAGGCTGAGGGACTTCCTCTACTTCAACTTCTTCTGCTGGAAATAAAACTCTAGAGATGAGTGGAGCACTCTTCTCTACACTGACCCTGAAACCTAAACCACCCACAGAAACAACAATCCCCAATGTAGGATCACTCTCCGCTGCGTTCGAAGCCACTGGGTGAAAATCACCCACTGAATTACTCCTACGCCTTCTTGAAGAAGGCTCGACACTCACGGGAGAAAGCCCACAAAGCCTCCTCGATTGACGAGGAGATCGGTCAGCCACTTTAAGAGATTAGTTTTAGACAAAAAAAAATGTAAGAAGATAAGCAATCTAGGAGCAAAGTGCACACTCTAAGAAGTTCCTAAGATACAGCCAGACAAGAAACTCTCAGGTATTTCCACTCCGGGTGATGAGGATCAGACACCAAAATACAAGAAAGCGAAATAATAGGACCTTCTGAAAATAGTTTGGGGGACCTTCTGAAAATATTCTGGGGTAATCACGCCCCAGGACTACTAGCGAAGGTAACAAAAAAAATTACGCTAAACTCCTAACAACAGCCTTTGCCAGTGCAAGTCCCCAAGCTTCGCAAAGGCACCCTCCAGAAGTACTGATGGAAGTGATGCGATGTCTATCTCAGGTACCACGAGTATTTACCCCCGTAGTCACCTGTGTGGTACCTAGGATAGGAAACTAAGGGCACCAATCCGTATCGGCAGCCAATCGGAACGGTCTTGGGTCAAGATTCAGAAAATAGGAGAGGGGGTATCTCTCTTCTCTGCCTGCACTGTCCCTCGCACTTGACTCTCTGGAGGAGAGCTTTCCCGGTCCACTTAACGGTGTTGGATTTCGCTCTTTAATAAACTTTCTATGTTTAACAGTTTGAGCGGCCTTAGAGAGTTAACTCTCCACTCACCTAATCCAAGGCCCTACAACCTAGCTAGTTGGTGTATGATTAATGACAATGATACAAAAACTTCTAGTTTCTTTTAATTATATCGCTTGTTTTAAATTGGTTGTTACTTAAGTCAAGGGTATATGGAAGTGAAACTAATGGTGTTTGATGACGTAGAAGAAATCAATGAAAACCTAGTTACATGCAAATGCAACAATTTCCATTCGATGAAAAGCGATCTCTACATGGGTTCTATGAAATTAATAAGCAAAAACTTTGTTTTTTCTTTTCAAACACTCACACTTCACACGATCTAGAAAACTATGAAAAAGACTAAAAATGCTCAAATGCACTTAATACAAACTACCAATGATATGCAAATCCTAAGATGCTATCTCTAAAGAAGAGAAGAAGAGTCTCTAGAAAGACAATGGTTCGATCACTTTTTGACAAAAATACAAGGCTAGTTCCAAACAGAACTCCTATGCATAAGAACGCCAAAATGCACTTGATACAAAAGAGAGAAATCAAGAAAAGACTTCCTTCAAAATCAAGCCATGAACCAAAGACTAGAAACTAAAAAAAAGCTTCAAAAGATATGATGAAACCGTAAACTCAAAGAGAAAGCTACGGAAAACACAAAATGTTTTTGGGCCTTTTACTTATAATGGAAGAAAAAATATTTCAAGAAGACAAGCATAAACTACCCAAGGACCGGAATCAAGCAAAATAAGTCTCAACAAAGGCTTCAAAGTGATCAAGCCAACTATGCTACTTTCAAAACTGGAATCGAATGAGAAAAAATAAATACGAAACTCAAATAATAGATTCAGTACAGTAGCACAATCTTGCAACGAACAGCAACTCAAAAAACCAAAAAGAGATTCTTCAAGATTTGCAACAAGGCAAGTCCATGAAATCAAGAAAACAAAATTAGGCCAAGAGAGAAAAATCCACAAGTGAAGCAATGCATAGGGCCAAGAAGAGAAAACAAGCAGAGGCTCACTATTCTTAATGGTCAGAACAACCAAGAACTTCAGGAAAAGATATTGGTGCTTCAACTGCAATTGCAATCACACAAAACAGGCAATTCACCAAATGGCTAGGTTTTCACAAATACAAGAGAGAAATGAATATGAAATCACCATAAACACAGTCCATACACCTTAAAGAAACCACAGGAATGGTTCACCACAAACATAAAATACTACAGAGGCTGGAAACTCAAATTTTCAAATTTTTCCAGGCATACGCGGTTTTGTAGAATGCAACTAGCGTTTATACATGATTGTAACCAAGGCAACTCACATATACGTGGGTCCCTTTGGAAAATACAGGAGGTATATGCCACAGTGCAGAGAGTAAGTTGCATATGGAAATAAAGATAAGGAAAAATAAAAAGGTCAAGCCTGATCAAGGGACCAAGTCTTCTGTCTAATTGAAAAAAGATTTACTAGACTGTAAAAATTGATAAAACCTCTCAGGAACCTACAAGACGAATAAAACAACCCAAACTAGGAATCACATAAATGTGTCCCCACCGGAGTCGCCATTTATGTTTCGGGAAATATTACCCTAAAGGTATTGGGTTGATAAACCTTCACAGATTAGGGGCATGTCATTACAAGAAGGACTCACTTGACCAACTTCTATGCTTTAAACTAGAAACTACAGGTTGCAAACCTTACCTGGATATCCTTCGGTTGTAGTAGATTCCGTGGGGTGCAAACCCCCTGCAACTCTTTGTGCTCCGAAATCTGTAAACCAGCAAAGAACAAGCACAAAATCCTATTTGTATAGCATATATATGCTTTAGATGTTAGTGAAAAGCATGCATAATCTCATTAAAACAATATTAAAAGAACGATTTACGATCATTACACATGTATAAAAGATTATTGACATGTAAACATCAGGAACAAGATGGAACTTATGTTATTAATGACATGTACAGTAAACAAATGTGGAGAGAACACCTGAAATCTGCCATAGTCTTCGAGCATACCATTATCTGGATCCGTGCAGCCCTAGCCTCTCAAGATTTCTTCCAAGAATAGTGCAGAATGGATGTCACATAGGGTGAGTGAACATCTCAAGGAAACAAGGGTTTCCTAAAAATATCTGGGAAGTGCAGGAGGCACGGGAATATATCAGACTTGGATAGGGCTCCAACAGTGTATAATATCTATATTTCTCTCTCTCTTCCTCCCTTAGGCCATTCCCTTGAGGGCTTTTATACTCCCTCAAATTAGTTTTTGCAGTTGGGAGCAGTTAGGCCACGGGCTGGGGTGGTTAAGTTATTAGAACAATCGTAAACCACGCCTCTAAAATAGGGACATTACAAATTTTTTAATGTTTAAAATGGCATACGTTATTCTCTATGTATGGACTCGCGTGTATACGTGGAAAAGTCTGGGAAGAGTAGCGTATGGGTTTTAAGAAACTATTTTTTGAGAAATATGTCCAAGTCTGAAGAGAAGGGTTTCCCAAGGCCAATTCGTAAGTAATCAAGTATATGATGGTGATAAATGATGCTATAACATACCTGCAATTATTCATGTTGAAGCTACTTGATCCAACCTTTCTTGCTTGATCCTTTCCTTCCTTTTCTTTCCTTGTCCTTCCTTTGCATTCCTTGTCCTTCCTTTGCTTTCTTGTTTTCCTTATCTTCTTGGTGCTCCTTCTCCTCTCCGAGACTAAGTCTAAAACTAAACTAAAAAAAGGCCATGAAGTGATCTTCATAATCCTTCTCTCATTGATGCCTCTAATTTCTTCATTTTCCTTAATTTTCCTTCAATTTCCTCCATACATGCAACTTGTGACATTTCACCTTCTTTTTCTCCTAATTTCCTTTATTTTCATAACTAAAATTGCAATAATAATATTTTTTCCTTTTCAAAGCCTTTTCCATTTTCTTTGCCAATTTCCCCTTAACCATAAACACATCAAGTGATTCCCACTAGGATATTTTCCCCAACATTCAACTTGGAATACATGTCCCTTGACCATGGTCTTATTTTTCCTTTATTAACTTTATTACACAAACTTTTAACCTGGGGTTGTTACATCAAATTTGAAAGGATTTTTCCAAGGTGAGTAGGACCAATTGAATACAAGGGCCACATGCTAGTGACCAAAGCCATAGTTGTGGAAGATTAAGGCTTTAAAGCTGATGCTAGGAAGAAAAAAATGCTCGTATATTAATAATTTTTCATACCAAGAGTAAATTTCAGATGTTTATCCCCACTTGTTATTATAGAAAAAATTATCACTAGATGTATTGAGGTCAATCAAATTAGATTTTTCAATTAATTCATTAAATAATTGGGACTGCTCCTCTAACCTTAGGATCCCTCTTCTTTTTCTTCTCGAGGAATTGAAGAGGATTGAAATCCCCACCCAAGATAGAGGGGAATTTGACTATGAGCTTAGAAAAAGTGAAGAGTTGATAAATACAAAAATGATTTTCCATAGGGGATTGGAGCCTGTAAACATTGGATATAAACATAAATTGTGAAGAACCAATGGGTTCAAAAAAAGAAGTGAGGATTCTAGGAAGGGAAAAGGAGTCTTTTATTGAAACATTGGTTGGATTCCATAAAATGGATAGGACTCATGAGGTACCTTGGGCATAGTGAGCTAGGAAGGATTTTTTTTTTCCAAATGTGATTTAGAATTTTACCAAGAGATTCGAAGGAGGATATTAGGATTTTATTTACATATTTTGTGCTTAAGGAGTCTCTATGTTTACATTCCATTAAGAATATTTCATTCCATGTAATTATATTCATCACTAGGAATGGGGTTTAAGGTGAAATATGACATGAAATGTTGCAAATCTGCCTAGGTTGACTAAATAGTCTCCTAATTCTTGGATCAATTGATAGTTAGTTTTTCGGCCTTTTTTTCTTTGGATTTCTTGAGGAATTCAGAATGTCATTTGGAGCATACACGGGGCCTTCACTCAATGAACCTCTGACATATCACGTGTGTTCATGGCATACTTAACAATACCCCTAATCTCACTACATATTGGAAAATATCTATAAAATTCACATTATTTAACCCCCTACCAATACGAACCCAATGCACCTTCCCAATTTAAAAAATATATATAATTTCACTATATATTGTACGTATCCATTTATCCGTTAACATTTTTTATACCCCTTTATATTTTTTCATTAACTTTGAGCTCTATTTTTATTCACGCCAATATAAAAATCCTTTACTCCCTAATATATGCTCAATATATTATGTCATTTTTTCCTCAATATATATACCCCAATATGAATGCATGTGGTATGGTATTGCTCCCCTAGTGAAGCCCCTATGGGATCATATCTTTCTATTCCATGGGTTGCTGATGATGATGTGGGAGGAGAGGGGGTAGTAGAATTTTGAGCCTGCTGAAGAAGGAGGTCCTCATGTTGAAGAAAAGCTCATATGACTATGTGAACCTATTATTCTGAGATTGTGGGATCCTTGTGTTTCCATTATTTTACTAGGTCTTGCATATCAACATCTTCTAGCTCCATATTTTCAATCTCCTCTATCCCCTAAGGGTCTTGCATATCATGCATAATTTCAATATCTTCTTAAGATTCTTTGGAAGCAATCTTGTCTTTGGTTGCCTTAACTATTAGATGATCTTATATAGGAGGTTGATGTTGTTTTGCCACAATTGTTTCTTTATTTTTTTGAGTAGCATCCTTTTCACCTAATCCTTGCAACATTGTATAACGATTCTAGCTAGGGTCCTCATTGACTAAATTTTTCTTCATGGGTGTCCTAGACGCTTTCCTTTTATTGATCATCGTGGTGAAGTCTCCTTCATTTTTATTTGAACTCATGGGTTCTGCTATTTGTGGGTTATTTGTTAGATAGTCTTAGAAGATATGTCTTTGTTCATGATAGTGATGACATTCAAAGGGGATTTTCTCATAGTTGATAGGTTGCTCCCAAACAATGTCCTCACTACTCATATGAATGCTAGGAGGAAACAGTGTGGAGATGTCTGGATAAACAAAAATGTGGGAATATGAAGTATATCTCCCCTTTTTCATTATGTCTAAGAGAATAACAAATTGTCCTACCTTGTTGCCAATGTGCTTAAGAATCATTGAATTTGAGAACACCTTGGGGGGGGGGGGTGGTGGGGGAAGAGATGGATCCAAACTAGAATCGAGGAAAAATATTCATTGTCTGGATTGAACCTTGGAATCCAAAGTTTCATGAGTAACCCAACAAAGTTCTTGAAACGGGGAGCTCCTTGAAATATTTTATCCCAATCTTCTATGTTTTTGAAGATGGCTATGAGAAAGGCATGTGATCCTAAATTAATATTGATATCTCGCTTCAAGAAACAGTTCTTTCAAAGCTAGTTGAATAGGAAATTCTCAGGAAACCAAGATCCAATGAATTTACACATTATTGTGTGTTCTTACATGTGTTCCACTTTGTCCCAATTTTCTCTAGTGGAATTTCCAAAAGAGGGGCTTTAGTTATTTAGGGAATACATGGAATTTGTGGTTTTGATGTCTTGGTTTTGGCTAAAGCTTAGACACCCACCTTTTTTTTCTTTTCCCAATGTTAGAGAGCTAGAACATAAATCCATTGGGATTTTCCATTGTCGATGGGATTGTCTTTGTGCACTCATTAGGCATTCAACCTTCCAAACACAACATTTTTAAAGGTAGGGCCTCCTTCCACACCCCCCCACTCCCCCATGGAAGTACCAAAAGTCATAATCTTACTACAACCATGATTCAATACCCTAGAAACTCATTCTCCTTCTCTATGACTATCACTACTAGTAGTAAAATATAATATTATTTTAATGTTATATTAATTAAATATTATAAAAATATTTGTTAATATTAATGGTGGTTACTGAATTGGAAATAAGACCAACATAGATCCATTTTAACCCAAGAGATCAAATTTCTTGAGGTGTAAACCTCTTTTAAAGTGCAAAAATTGATAAAAATGTTTTGCACCTAGATAGATTTAATTCCTCTTAATGCTTAATGAATCCTCAATTAACATGGATCTATGTCAGTTATTTATATATATGCTATATGTGAGCTTCGTACTAAGCATGAAAGGAATTATACACAACCTTCATCTTGACCAATACACTAATAGAGTGTTTTAACTACAATTTTATTTTTACATTTGCTTTATACAATATAGACATTGTCCATCTCTATAAGAAATATATATTGACATGAATTTTTTTCTTATTAATATTTTTTTAAATGCTGCATAGCAATTCATTAAAAAAAAACTATCAATAGAAGGCATTACTCATTTCATTCATCTTGAACAATACACTAATAAAATATTTTAATTATATATATATATATATATATATACTTTACATATTTTATTTATGATTAACACTATTTTTTTGTTATCAATTTTTTTTTTTTTAAATATCATATTTGAACATAAAATGAATTACACGGGTATACCATCAATAATATTTTTAGATGTCACATATCAACTCCATATTAAGTAATGAAGGAATTATACATTTCTCTTAAACTAAAAAGCAATTATAGACTAAATTAATGATTTTCATTTACTACATTCAATTACTTTATCTCTTTATACAAAAATTATATGAAAATTAGAATATTTTCATTTTGATCAACTCTGAAACACTTTTTTGTTTCGGAGTTGTCTACCAATACCACAAGTTTGCTAATAATTATGTGTCTTGAATTCCTCTCGGTATTAACAAGCTTAAAAAAATAATTCTTCAGGCTCAACTAACTTCAACGTACAAAAGATTTCGGAGGATGAAGTATAATCCTATTTATTGTCTTTAAAAACAACCGCTCAAATAACTTCAACGTACAAGATATTTCAAAGATTGAAGTATAATCTTGTTTGGATTATTTTGAATTTTTTTTTAATTGAATTTTTTTGGATTATATCAATTCATAATAATCCAAACAAGATTATACTTAAATCTTTGAAATATCTTGTACGTTGAATTTATTTGGTTGTTTTTAAAGACAATAAATAGGATTATACTTCATCCTCCGAAATCTTTTGTACGTTGAAGTTAGTTGAGTCTGAAAAAATATTTTTTCAAGCTTGTTAATAAATTGCATTATTTAGAAGTTTGACTCTTTTCAGAGCTACGTTTAACTCTTTTCAGAGCTAATAAGTGGAATCTAAACTTTTAAGGTCAATAAATTGGATTAGTTTGAAATTTGACTCCTTTTCAGAGCTAATAAGTTGTAATCTACTCTTTATGTAAATGGCTATCCATTGAGAATTCAGCGAGTATTTAGTTGAAAAAGACTTAATTTTAAGTTATTAAACAGCGAGTATTTAGATGAAACACTATTCATTTTCTTTTTGAATTTTTACTGCCATTTATTCAAATGAAAGTCTGAAACGAAAGAGGCATCTTATTTTTTATTAATTATGCTTTTCCAACTTCACGGAGTAGAAAAAACAAAAATGTCATGGATGCCATTGCTTTCCTGGGAACTTCATTCTTTGCTACTAATGGACTTGGACTTTGATTTTCTTAATAGTAAGCGTGCTATCATTGCTCGAAAAATTAGGCGACAGGTTTAGCCCTTCCATTTTCTTGCGATGAATTCGCGGCATCATCTCGATGAAGAATCTCCAACTAACCGATAACAAATTTTTGGGCGAGAAAGTCATTTTATTGAGATGAGTGCGATTGTCCCCGAAATCTGTGGTCTCATAATGATTGACGAAAACAAATTAGTTTTTCGGGAGTTGTCGAAGGACTCGACAAATTCGTCAAGATGGCATTCCATGGAATTTGGTTAAAAAAAATCTAGAAAATCAAAATAAAGTATTTGATTGTTTTTTTTAATAATGGAAATAGATTCAACATTATCAAGATATTCAAGTAAAGTATTAAGGGGGTTTTCACAGTGCATCATAATTTTTGAATAGTCTACTTAGCACTCATCGCATCAGAGAGGTGAAGAAGTGGGATTGAAACTAGTGAAATGAATCGCATAGCGTCAATCATCACTTCCAAGGCTTGCAAGTGAGATTGAAACTAGTGAAATGAATCACCTAGCATCAATTATCACTTCCGAGGATTGCACCCGGTAACCAGGAAATCCCGGGAGGTCACCCATCCCAGAGCGTCTCTAGCTCAAGTGCGCTTAACTCTGGAGATTTTCCCATAATCAAACCCACTTAGCTCAGTACCCCATTGGCAAAACTTTAACTAGTATTGTGCCTCACGAACCATTCAATTAGAACTCCCTTCACTCTTTTTTTTTATTTAAGTATTGAGGGGGTTTTCGCAGTGCATTATATTAGATATCATCATTTTCGAATTCAACTGTGTTAAGTAAGTCATTCATCTATGACCATTTCCATGAGAGGTGGTTGTAACTGACTAATTTCTCATGATTTTTGAATAGTCCACTTAGCACTCATTCTATCAGGTGATGCTGACAGGGGTGAAGAAGTGGGATTGAAACTAGTGAAATGAATCACATAGCGTCAATCATCACTTTCAGGGTTTGCACCCGGTAACTTCCTGGGAAGTCACCCATCATAGATCACCTCTGGCTCAAGCACGCTTAACTGTGGAGTTTTTCCCACAATCAAACCCACTTAGCTTGCTACCCCATTTGCAAAACCTTAGCAAGTATTGTGCCTCATGAACCATTCAATTAGAACTCCCTTCACTTTTTATATTTAAGTATTGAGGAGGTTTTCACAGTGCATTATATTAGATATCATTATTTTGGGATTCAATTGCATTAAGTAAGTTATTCTTCTATGACCATTTCCATGAGAGGTAGTTGTAACTGACTAATTTCTCATGATTTTTGAATAGTCCACTTAGCACTCATTCCATCAGGTGATGCTCACAGGGGTGAAGAAGTGGGATTGAAACTAGTGAAATGAATCACATAGCATCAATCATCACTTTCAGGGCTTGCACCCGGTAACTTCTTGGAAAGTCACCCATCATAGATCACCTCTGGCTCAAGCACGCTTAACTGTGGAGTTTTTCCCACAATCAAACCCACTTAGCTTGCTACCCCATTTGCAAAACCTTAGCAAGTATTGTGCCTCATGAACCATTTAGTTAGAACTCCCTTCACTTTTTGTATTTAAGTATTGAGAAAGTTTTCGCAATGCATTATATTAGATATCATTATTTTGTGATTCAACTACATTAAGTAAGTCATTCATCTATGACCATTTCGATGAGAGGTAGTTGTAACTGACTAATTTCTCATGATTTTTGAAGAGTCCACTTGGCAATCATTCCATCAGGTGATGCTCATAGGAGTGAAGAAGTGGGATTGAAACTAGTGAAATGAATTACATTGCGTCAATCATCACTTACGGGGCTTGCACCTGTTAACCAGGACTACCTAGGAGGTCACCCATCCCAAATCACCTCTGGCTCAAGCGCGCTTAACTATGAAGTTTTTCCCACAACCAATCCCACTTAGCTTGCTACCCCATTTGCAAAACCTTGGCAAGTATTGTGCCACATGAACCATTCAATTAGAGCTCCCTTCACTATTTGTATTTAAGTATTGAAGGGGTTTTCTAGTTACCCAAAATATTGAAATTCCACCAGTGTAACCCAAATTTTTAAAATTTTCTAACTAATTTAACATTAAGCTTGCCCTAATTTCCATTATTTTAAGAACTAATTAGTGGGATTTTTTTAGACTAAACTGTTTTCTTTTCCCTGTCCACTGGAACTATGCTTTATCTTTACATCAGTGTTTTTGCTATATGTTTTTCCGAAATTCCAAATATAAGTTGTCACTCATTAGGAGAATTTTGAAGTCTAAAATGGGCTTCCTAAGGAAATAATAAAATAATAGCTAAACCAATAAAAAAATATTTATGAATTTGAAATTCACTTTTTGCACCAAAATCCATGTAACCATGGTTAAATTCAATTCAAAAGTTGTACCAAAATAAAATTAATAGAAATATTGTATTCATGTGACTATAAATAAGAATAGGCTTTTCAAGAAAAAATTATTATCATTGCACATCTAATGCATTTGTCTTTTGTACTTAAATAACTTAAAATAAAATATAAATATAAATTCTTAACTATAGAATATACTATTAATTAAAATTTATATTATTTAAATTATATAATAACATGTAATTAATATACTATATAAAAATAAAATAAAATAAAATAATATATATAATAAATTGTTTTATGTATGAATTTTATATGACATATGGAATTGATTTGATTTATAACATAAGAAGAAATAATATATAATCTAAAAAGAAATATAATATATATATTCTATAACATTTAGATTATTTTTCATAATATATAATATTAATATAATGATAATGAAATGAATTGAGTTTTATTTAAAATTAAAGAAGAAAAAAAGTATCGAAATGAATTTAATTTATATTAATAAATATAATATGAGATTTATATACATTGAAATTTAATATGTTTTTGCCCCAAATTATGTTGACCCTAATATATATTTTTTCAACATACAAAACTAATATATATTTTTTTCATCCTACAAAAATAAAAGGTCTTTTTTCTTTAATTTTAATATGTTTGTATTGTTATTAATATAAGAATGATATTAATTATAGATTTGATTTATCCTAAAATTACAAGGTTACATTTTTATTTATTTTGATTTCATATGTATAATATATATGTATAGATATTAACTTACAATTAATTTGAAATTGTAATATTAAATAAAATGAGATGAATATATAATTTATAAATAAATATTTGAAAATATATAAATATATTATTTATTGAAAAGTGTGTAAATACATGAAGGGTATGTAGGGATATGCATTGTTTCTCTCAAAAAATATGAAATGACAATAATAATATTTTATTTAAAAAGTGTGAAATGACATTTGTTATAAGTACTTTAATTTATGACTTTAAAAGTACTTAGAGCACTACTATGGTTAACCATGAGTTTTTATATACCATTGAGAATGTGACAAACAATTACCTTTTACTCAAGCAATGCCACCTCAACAATTACGGATGATGCCATCCCCTAAAATGTGATTGGTTGTCATAAAGTGAATTTTGATTGTACATTTTCCTTAGGAAGCCCATTTTAGACCTCAAAATTCTCCTAATGGATATCATTGCATAAAATAATAATGACGTCAGCAGTATCGTATGTGTTATGCAAGAAATTAGATAATGGCCTGCTGAACTTTGAATTTATTAAACTTGCAATACTATTTATAGATAGATGAACAAAGCCAGGCAAACACATTTTACTGTCCTTTGTCATTTTGGAGTATGAGAATGCGTCTTCTACTCTTCTATTCGATTCTCTTAGTCATTCTTTTTGGGTTTTCCACCCTTCAATTATCCAATTTCCATCCTTGTCTCTCGAATGTGTCTGACCAGCAGACTCTGGCTGGATTCATGTCTAGTATCAATGCCTTTGATCCACAACACTTATTGTGCACTACTTGGAAACCAAATGCTTCCTCCTGCCACTGGATAGGTGTCACATGCAGCCGGCGCGCACAACGAGTGGTTTCCCTCAACGTGTGGAGCATGGGATTGAAAGGTACAATCTCTCCTCTTCTCGCTAATCTCTCGTTTCTTAAAATACTTGACCTTCGCAATAACAGTTTTCATGGCCACATTCCCTACGAATTGGGAGGTCTTTTTCGCTTAAAGAGGCTTCTCATGTTTATCAATTAACTTGAAGGTTCTATTCCTCCCACTCTTTCTGGATGCAGAAGCTTAGAAAACACGTCAATGTCCTTTAACAATTTGAGAGGAATTATTCCCTCCCAACTATGTTTTCTCCCCAAATTCTAGTACATTCACTTAGGATCTAACCATTTGATGAGTACAATTCCCACCTGCTTGGCAAACATTTCCTCTTTGGACTACATCGATTTTAAGAACAATGACCTTCATGGCCACATTCCTTCATAATTAGGTCTGCTAAGTTTAGTGGGCGTCATTAATATGTGGAACAACAGTATAACGGGTCAAATTCATTCCTCCTTTTCAAATTGTTCAAGTCTTTGTCAATTGACTCTCGCTGAAAACTAATTAAATGGACACATTCCAACTTATCTCTGTATTGAGAACACTCGGTTGATAGAACTATATCTGTTTGGTAATCAGTTGAGTGGCAACATTCCCACTTCCCTCTTCAATTGGACAAAGCTTCAAGTGATTGAATTAGGAAGAAACCAACTCAGGGAAGTAGTGCCGAAGGAGTTGGGTAAGTTGAAGAACCTCCAACACCTTCACTTACAGAATAATCAATTGAAGAGCGACATCACAACAAGCTTGCCCATTCTTACTGCCCTTTCTAACTGTTCCACCCTGGAAGAAATTTTGTTATCCTATAATCGTTTTATGGGACGTTTGCCCTTTTCTATCGGCCACCTCTCTGCCAAACTGAATGTCATGTACTTGGGTGGAAATGAATTATCAGGAGAGATACCTCCAGGGATTTGAAACCTAATTTCTTTAACATTTCTTGATTTACACTCGAATATTTTTACAAGGGAAATCCCTCCTTCACTAAATATGCTTCAAAAGTTGGAGAGGCTATATCTGGGATTCAACAAGTTACAACAAAGCATCCCAACTGAAATAGGGAAAATCTAAAGTTTAGGGCTTCTAGATCTCTAGGGAAATAATCTCTCTGGAACAATTCCTGATTCTCTTTCCCATATCCAGCAGTAAATATATCTATTTCTCAATCAGAACCAATTATCAGTGAATATCCCTCCAAGTCTAGGGAAATGTCAGAAGTTACTAAACCTAGACCTGTGATATAATAGGCTAAGTGGGCCTATACCTCAGGAGGTTGCAGGGCTTGCAAATTTAGCTCTATATTTCAATCTTTCAAACAATTTATTGTAAGGTCCTCTACCTTTGGAACTAAACGTGATGATTAAGGTTCAAGTTATAGACTTTTCATCAAATATTTTAACTGGGAGCATTCCAAGTGCACTTGGGAGTTGTGAAGCACTAGAATACTTATATCTTTCTCACAACACATTTGAAGGCTAAATACCAATGTCATTAGGTGAGCTTCAAAATATTCAAGACATGGATTTATCCTTCAACAACTTGTCTAGTGAAATACCCTTATCATCGAAAAATCTCAAAATGTTTAACCATCTAAATTTTTCTTTTAACAAGTTGTCAGGAAAAGTACCTCAAGGTGGTGTTTTCAAAAACCTCACTGCCACTTCTTTTATGGGAAATGTTGATCTTTGTGGAACTTGGGTAAGTTTGCCTCCCTACTCTACTAGCAAACATAAAATTCTTTTTCATTTCAAAAGAGACTCCATACCTTTTGTTGCAATTATTGCAATTATAGCATGGTGTTTGTATTTTGGAATTTTATGGAGACAAAATGGAAAGAGAGATATTGTGAGAGATGCTTCAGGATATTTCAATGGGGGTGATCGACAAATTTCATATAGAGAGCTCATGGCTGCAACAAATTAATTTAGTGATGCCAACTTGTTAGGAGTTGGTAGTTTTGGGAAAGTGAAAGGAATTCTTAATGATGGCACAATCATTGTTGTAAAGCTTCTCAATTTGGAGAATGAACGAGTTCACAATAGTTTTGACAAAGAGTGCAATATTTTGGGGAAAGTAAGGCTCCGAAATCTGATTCAATTGATATCATCTTATTCACAACTCCATCTCAAAGCTTTGATATTTCCATTAATGTCAAATGGAAGTTTAGAAAAGTGGTTATATCCTATTGGAGATGAAAAAAATGAGTTGAGTTTGATTCAATGGGTAAATATAGCAATAGACATTTCCCATGGCATAGCATATCTTCGTCACCATTGTTATATACATGCAATACATTGTGATTTGAAACCTAGTAATGTGCTCCTTGATGAGGACATGACAACACATTTAGTAGAATTTGGCATTGCTACTATATGTTGTACAAATGTTGAGGATCCCAGTTTCACTTCCACAAATGCAATCAAAGGATCTGCAGGGCTCCATTCCTCCAGGTATTGTTATTTGACATATTATAGACAAAGTTTCTTACTCTTACAAAAAAATTTAAAGATAAACATGATTATGAGGATGTTTTATTTTTATTAAAAATTGTGAATCAAAAACCTTATTTTAAGGATATTTCAATACATAATATGGACTTGGAGGGCATGTCGCAACAAAAGGAGATGTTTATAGCTATGGAATATTGTTATTGGAAATATTGACTAGAAAGAGACCCGCCCACAACATGTTTGTGGAAAGAAGGAACTTGCAAAAATGGGTGAGTATTGCTATTCCAAACCATATTGGAGAAGTAGTAGAGTCTATTAAGGAAGACTAATAGCAAGACAATCAATGAAGAAAACAAGGAGCTTCATTGTGTTAATCAACTGCTATGTTTGGGTTTGTTTTGCACAAAAGAATCTCCACAAGAAAGACCTAATATGATAGGAATTGTCAACACACTACAAAGAATTAAAGACACTTTTCTGGACACTATTGACAATACATACATCCAAAGAGATGCATCAAGCCACTGGAAGCAATATTGATAGCAATACTAGCCAAAGCCAATGTTCTTCAACATTAACAAGAAATAAATACTTCAAAATGTTGATATTTATATTCATTGTTATTGAATGTATCTAATATTATATTTTAGAAATTGTTTTTATCAATTGTATTGTTTAATACCAATATACATTTACCTCAAAAGCATTGGTTGATTTTTATTTTAACAATTAGATATATCTCAATACCTTCAAATATGTAATTTTTTCTTTGTGAATTGTATTGTTGAATACAAATGTGCAGTTATGTAAATTGAATACAAATGTCAAATATACCTTTATCACAAATACTTTGATTTATGTTTTTAATGATTATGTAAATATAAATATCTTTATATTTTTTTTTCGAAAGAACAAGAAAAAAAATAAAATAATTTTTAACTTTTGAATTTTTTACAAAAATATAATAAATATTTTTGTTTATTTTTCAAATATTTAAATTTCTCTATCTATTTTTTTTAAATAAATATATATATTGGAAATATTTAAACAAAAAATACAACATTAATATATTTTTCCTTAACACCAAACTAAAAAATTAAGAAAATATTTTCTCTTTTTAATAATTCTCCAATGTTCATATATATAAATAATTAAAACTAGCTACAACATTGAATCACTAATATGGCTAACAGTTAGAGAGAGTTACTCAATTTGACAGATAAAATGATAAGAGATACTCCCCAGGCTCTTTATTTTAGAAGCCATGACCAAATAAAGCCATGACATCTGTAACTAATATGGCTAACGCCTAGAGAGTGTTAGTCAATTTCACAGATAAAATGAAAACAGATACTCCCTAGGCTCTTTATTTCAGAAGCCATGACAAGTGTGTACTGGATCCTTGTTGGGCTTGCAGCGTAAAACTACTGAACTAAATTCTCGTTACAATTCAGCATATAATCACCCCATTTTTGCAGAGTGTACATTTGAATGGAAATAGTGTAAAATCACCCATATGTTCAATGCATTTGGAAATTATGCACCGGATTTTAAAATATAGTGCAGAATCACGGTCATATTCAGTACATTGAGTTTTCTGCAACTTGGCCATGGCACTTGGTGATTGGATTCCATTTTAGCAATTGGAGGTTTTGGATTGTTGAAGATTTTTCACATTGGAATGGTCTTGAAACTGATCAGGAGTAGTACCTTACTAATTACCTCTGCTTGTATGCGAATTATCGTTTACGTCTGACTGCTTTGCTAACATATATGGAATGCATTGCGACGATTGATAGATAGACTAAACAAGTCACATAGATATTGGTGAAGCAGTATCAGTAGTTCTTTGAATGGTTGTTTTTTCCTCCTCGGGGTATCTGGATATTTTCATGAAGTTTTCGCTGTGGCCATCTGTGGAGTTTTAATTGCCCCAGAACTCCTCGCGGTTCAGTAGCAGTGGTGATACTTCTGCTGCGGGAAGTTATGTCGTTTGTCATTTCATGTGGATCCTTTGGACGGGGCGGCATCTATTATCATCCAGTGGGTGTCATGGATCCTTTGGACATGGATCTATTTCTTTAACACAGGAGTTGTTATGTGACCGTTTTATACAAGTTTATTTGGCTTTGGTTCACAGAGGATGGTTATGGTAGCTGTTATCAGCAGAGTAGTCTTTAGTGAGATGAAATGGAGAAAAGCGGCTACCGCATTCGGTCCGACTTCCGCTCCACCCTGAACTTTGTGTCACGGCCCTACTTGTGGTGCTTTTTCAACCAAGTATAATGGTGCCCACTACTACACTTTCTTTCTTTTTTACTCAAGGGGATACACTATGTTTATCTTCAACACTTAGCCAATTTCCAATCAAATGCTCTTTAACAATGGAGTGGAATAACATTAATATACAATATTTAATCTTTGAGCGACTAAACATTTTATAACATCACACAAGTACGCCCATATATACTTGAGAGGAGCAACTCCCGAAAAGTTTTCCCTATAATATAACATTTCAAAAATGCACAATTTTACAATAATTATACGAGTCTTCCCAAGTTCGTGTAACCACTTGCACACCTCGTCGATTCAATCCAACACTTATGTTTTGAGCTGGGAAATAATTCCTGCCGACAACACTTCAATCTGCTGAAAACCCCAACTTTACGTCCAAAATACAAATTCTAAAGTATGCCAAAATTTTGTGCAGTCTGGTTCACTAGGGTGATGACCTGCATGCATTTTTCCCATCCTGATCCACTTTCATGCAACTAGGTCACTGGGGTCACTCACTGCACGAGTTGCACCTAACTCCGACCTATCCGAACCTTTTCACCTGAACGTGCCGCATGAGCTGACTCGTCGGGTCATTGTCTGCATGCACCTCCGCCCAGTCTGTTGTTACACCATTCTGCATGTATCTGCTCAGCAGGTTCACTACTTGCATGCACCTTCGCCCAACGTTCCACCCCACATGTTTGTTCGTGCGCCTTGTGGGCAAGAAACTCATTCTCCACCCTTGACCTGTTCCTTCTTCTTCGCACTACGATCTAGAAGTGAACTCCAAACTTGTTAATTCTATGATGCCTTAGAACTTCCACCAAAACACAAATGTATATGCTATGTTTGTGGTCCCATTTGGCCATTAAACGTGACCCTTCACCCATGTGTAGGCTGGTCCAGTCACTCCACAACACGTTGGTTTGCCAGAAAAAACTCATCCAACTCCATGTTATAAACTCGTCCATCGCACATGGTGTCCATCACTAAGTCCTAACTCGTGGGTTGTTCGGGTCACTTAGGTCGCCCGAGTCGGCTCGGCCACCTGCACCCGTTGTACCCATCTCACCCAATCGCTACACCAACGTCCTCATCCGCATGCGCTCTCCAACATGACTCTTTTCGACGCTCTCAACACGTGCGCTCACCCGACGATGCCCGTCTCATTTACCGTCTGCACAACTCTCGTCTGCCGCTCCACGACTCACCCAAGTGTGGGTGCTTGCCAACACGGTGCAACCGTCACACATACCTGAGTTGGGCGCCCATCGCGCCAAGGCGCGCCCACCACCACTCGGTCGTACGCGATTCTAACTCAGGGGTGTGACATCCTCCCCCACTCTAAATAAGGTTGTCGTCCTCGACAACTCCATCATCATCATCGCAAAGTGTCACTAGCTCCAACCTCTCCAAAATGTCCATACTGCCCAACTCTGCTCCATCTTCGCACAAACCACCAAGGTTCATGACTCCATAAAAGTGTCCACGAGAACATCTCCTTAATCCATGATCATCAACAACATCTGTCACAATCTACACATGCTTTCGCCATTGTGGAAGTCAATCTACTCAACTCAAGCTACATGGTATCGCTACAACATATCGTTTCAACCCATCATACATCATCAATATCATGTGAATTTGTTGCTATGATACTCCAACATAACCCAAACATATATCTGCACACTTTTGGACCCCATGACACGAACTAGTCGGGTAGCTAATCCAACCATCGCGTCCAAACCATGAGAATGAACATCCTCATGCCATCATCACTCGTTCCTCTTAACATCCTATCACATCATCAACTCGATCAAGAATCCATCCCATCCAAATGTAAAGTAAGCCATGTCCAGGGCCATGAAGTATCCTCCATCTCATCCGCAACATGTTGTCCATCAAGTATCAAACAAGCCATATCCATGTCCATGAAGTAGTCCTCATCCATCTGTAATATGCTACTCATGATGCTAATGTCCATGTATTGCAAAATCAATCTCATACATCCAAGCATCATCATCCATGTGTGAGAGGTCCTCCTCAAACCAATCAATAATTCCTCCCATCAATCCAATGCTCAATGTGCCATATCCAAGTCCATGAATAAATCTCCATCTTATTTGCAATATGCCATCTATCAAATCCATCAAAGGGACAAATCTAACCTTGCCTCATTATCCATCCATGTGCTTCCCATGATCCTACATCAATCAACCACCATGTCAATCAAAAGTGTGGCTAATTCGAGAAGACTCAACCCATGCCAAAGTGTACCTCACCAAGGCTGCGCCATTGCCGCAACTCCATCGAACTCCAAAGTGTCCACAACTCATCAATGAATCAGATACTCCAATACCACTATAATATGAAGTCTCCAATGGCTGCAACCATATCCAAATCATCATGAACTCCTATGCATAATCTCCATCCAATGCTTCAACAAGCATACTTGACCTCGCCATGAATGTCATCACAAGTTATTCTTGCCCTGCAAGTCATATGGATGTCCTCATAGGATGTTCATCCAACCAAGGCCTTATTGTCCAAATGTGAACAACATCCCCATCAGTCCATCTATAAAATGTCTCTATGTCACACTAGCTAATCCATCCTGCTCAACATCCCTGCTTTGACACTCCTCTATGATGCTCATAAGTGGCATCTCCATAATTTCACCTGCATAATGTCTTTCATGCTCTCATGTCGATATCCATGACTTTGGTTGTTCATGTCTCTATCAAGGTAGACTCAACACAACTCTAGTCATCTAGGTAAGTGCCCTCGATCACTCCTACCTTCATATGTCATCACAGGTCCTTCCTTCTCTGTTGCCTCCCGCACTAAAGGTCTGCCAAGATTTCCTTCTTGGTTCGAGCCATGAAGAAGTCTACCCAAATAGTATGCCCTTCCTCCAATCAATCCATGAGTCATGCCAGGCACTTAACCAATTCTCCATATGGCTAAGCATCACCCATCCATCGAAAGTCTCATCAAGTTCCACCCTTGTCATGAGCATTTTAACCCTCTAGCATGAGGTCACAAATTTCCCTAACAAGTCTTGCAACAACCAATGCTCCTTGCCTCTCCAATGCACAAGGTCTCATCATTGTCATCCAAGGAGAGATCATCCATGGAATCGGCAAATAATTTATCCCTTTGCTCATCCCTGCATATGGTCCATCATCCAAAATCTCCAATGAAACACAAGTCATATCAAAACTTACATCTTCATGAGGTCTCTCCAAGTGAGCATCCTCCTTCATCAATATCTGCAATGTGTCTGATCCTGGTCCAACTTGGTAATCAAATTTCTCCTTGATCATTGTCACATCTGCAACATCTTCATGAGGTTCATCCATTGTCAAAGTATGCAATGTGCATGAATCTAGTTCAATTATCCCAAGTTCTTCCTCTTTCATTTTTACATCTGCAACATCCTTCGGTTTGGCCATAGTGAGCTCCATATCACCATGCTTCATTTTTTCAAGATTCCTTCTAAGCTCGACTTCCTTCTCCCGAATCATGCCTTTCTCTTCCTTCATTTTCGTTATACCTGCTTCAAAACAATCTACTTTCCTCACAAGTCGATATAACTCAACTATGTGCGTGTCAGATATCCCTTCCTTAACCAATGCAAGAAGAGCTTGTCTCGTCGCACAAAACTGTTTCTCCAATTCTATCAATCTCTCTTCAATATCTCGCAATTATGTTGATGGAATTTGTTCGACTTGCCTCAGCCCCTTGGTCTCCTTCTAACAATCTTCAAAACTCCAAATCCCTGTAAAGCCCATTCTCTACAAAACGGGACCTGAACCAGCGCTATCACGACCCTATTCTTGTTGTGCTCTTTCAACCACGTATAGCGGGTGTGACACTACTACACTTTTTATTTTTAACAATACTCAAGTGCATAAACTACGCCTATCTTCAACACTTAGCCAATTTCCAATCAAGTGTTCTTTAAAAATGCAGCGGAATAACATTAATCTTCAATATTTAATCTTTCAGCATTTAAACATTTTACAACATTACATAAGTATGCCCATACATACTTGGGAGGGGAAACTCCTGAAAATTCTTCCTAATAATATGTAACAGTTCAATAATGTACAATTTTACAATAATTATATAAGTGTTCCCAAGTCCGTGCAACCACCTGCACACCGTGTCGATTCACTCCAACACTTATGTTTTGAGCCAAGAAATAATGCCTCCCAACAACAATTCAATCTGTTGGAAACACCAAATTTACCTCCAAAATACAAATTGTAAAGTCTGCCAAAAGTTCGTGCAACCTAGGTCACCAGGGTCATAACCTGCATGTTTTCTCCACATCCTGATCCGCTGTAGTGCAGCCAGGTCACTCAAGTCACTCGTTGCCTAGAGTCATGCCCAACTCTGACCTATCTGCACCTTTTCCCTTGAACGCACCGCACGAGTTGACTCGTTGGGTCACTGTCTGCATGCGCCTTCACCCAGTCTGCTGTTACATCGTTCTACATGTGTTTGTTCAATAGGATCACTTCTTGCATGCTCCTTTGCCCAACGTTCCATCTGACCTATTCATTCACCCACCATTGGGCTCATGAACTCATTCTCCATGTTAGGCCGATTCCTTATTCCTCGCACTGTGATCTAATAGTGAACTCCAAACTTATGAATTTGATGATGCCTTAGAACTTCCACCAAACTTCCAATATATATGTTATATTTGTGGTTCTGTTCAGCCATTAAACATGACCCTTCACCCAAGTGTAGGTCGTCCCAGTCACTCCACAACACGTCGCCCTGCCATAATAAAACTCGACCAACTCCTTGGTATAAACTCATCCGTCGCACATGGTGTCCATTGCCAAGTGTTTACCTGTGGGTTGCTCCAGTCACTCAGGTCGCCCAAGTCAGCTTGGCCACCTGTGCTCATTATGCCCAGCTCACCCAACCACTACACCGACATACTCATCTACACGTGCTCTCCAATACGTTTCTATGCAGTGCCATCAACACGTTTGCCTGCTATGGGCGTGTGCCCACCCGGTGCCACCCGTCGCGTTTACCATCTGCACGACTCTTGACCACTGCTACATGACTCATCCAAGGGTGGGCGCTCACCAAAATGGCATACCCATCACACATTTCCGTCACACATACCCAAGTTGGGTGCCCATCGCGTGAAGGCGCGCTCACCACCACTCGATCGTACGTGATTCTAACTCAGGGGCATGGCAACCTCTGCTACATTACAGACCGCCAACCACTCCCTTGCATTGAATCTGTCTGCCACCTCCCCCTCTTGTTCAAGTTTCCAAAACCCCTCCCTGGCCATGCCATATATTTTTTTGTAGCAACACTCACACCCAACAACCTCTCCCATGTTCACATCGTTGTTACAACAACCCTCTCCCTTATTCACGTTCTCCTATCCCTTGTTACAACAACCCAGGGAAGAGTATGACTAGACCCGCCCACAATGTTGTATCCCTATTCACGTTCAACATAGGTAGGTACCACTTTGTTCAAAAATTTCTTTAGAACACTCTCCTTCTTAAACACAATGATAATTGGAAAACCGTGACGACAGTGAATCGACTACGGTATGTTTGGAAAAAAATGTTCTCTTCTAGTGTTTTTTACATTTTGTAACCAGGTATTTAAACTCATATTTTAAATGTTATCGATTAGGCTAATAATGTTCCAAGTTATATTAATATCAGGCGGTGAAATTGTTAATAAGCAATATGCACATTTTCTTTCTTCCTTTTTTGGCAGGATATTTGAACCCAGAATATTTAAGAACTGCATAAAAATTCTGTGAATTAGCTGAAAGAATCATCTCTAGGGTGATAGTTTTGTTTAGAACTATTGTTAAATACTAAAACTTAAAGTTTATTCTCAGAAATAGTGCAGGAAGATGAAATTTACTTTTTTTAAGTTTCACCTAAACCCAACACTATTATAGATACTCAAGCTAAGACTATGTTTAATGAATTTAATTTAAAGTTGCAAAAAACTTTATACAAATTCATGCAACAGGGTATAATTTGGCATATTGCTAGTGATGTTTCTCATCTGGTGTGCTTCTTATGAAGTATATTAACCCGGTGTCTCTAACAGGGCCTAATTTGATATCTTCTACTCAAATTCACGGTTGAACTTTCTTGAAACTGAAATTTCCCAAGTAGACATATGTAACTACTTTGAGAGTTAAATCTAGACAAAGAAAATCAAAGTTTGGCCTAGCTTCTTACAGTAATTTGTTAATAGATCTGTTAAGCCCAAAATTTGACTGGAGACCACCTCACATTTCTCTGTTATGTCTAATTGTTTAAATAATATATTAGTAATATGATATGAAAATAAGACTCTCAAAGTAGCTCTTGAGGGTCATGCAAAATGTGGTCAATTTTCTGACACTTCCTTAAAACAAAAGTTTAATAGTTTGCAGTAGAAATTACTTCTAGTTCTCATCTTAATGAATTTATCTGTTGATTTTTGAAATGATCAGGAATTTCAACAACCCAACATTTTCCTTTTCATATGTTGTGAAAGTGTAAAATGAGTAAAGGATTGGTTTGTATTAACTAATGATCTCAATGGTGTGCTTATCACCATCCTACTGAGTAGTTGAGTGTCTTGAGGATGAACAAATGTCGAGTGGGTAAAATCACAGAAATCACAATTTAAAACCATCTAGGTCCTATAATCCCATCAATAAAAGACAAACGTGTTTGTGAATAATTACAATACCTAGTTAATTGAATTACAATACCTAGTTGATTGGATCATTGATTGTTTTTCCTCAAGATTGGATCATTAATTTTTTCCATCAACAAAACAAAAAAATGAATACATGATCCTTGTAATTATATTGTAATTAACGATTCAAACAACAATGATAGACTATAACAATTGAAGGCAAACCTTACGAACCTCGAATTTAATACACCCCAATAAAATCAACACACACATCATGGTCACTGAGACAGTTCAATGGATTAATCAGAGATGAGTAAATAGAAATGAACATATTTTATTAATGTCATTGTCACAAATTTATATTAGTGATTGATTGGAAAAAATCCCAACAAAATCTCTCTATCTCTCTCTCACCTTTCTTCTTGATTTTGACTCATATTTCATAATGAATTACAATGGTAAAGTACCCAGTTTCTTAGTTGATTTAAAATATAACATATTAGTAATGTAACAACAAACATTAAGACTTTTTTTTTTGGGTTTTTTATCTGTTTTAAATCAATAGTGATACATGGGAAAAAAATCCCATGTAGCCTAGAATATTTGGTTTTGAATGGTGGTTTGATGAAAAATTTCAAGATGCAAAGATTTTGGTGCATAAGGATCAATGACAGAAGGTTCAATTCTTCTACAGACCTTTGAAGATTAATCCATTGAAGGATAACTTGATAACTTGGAAGGTAGAAGTCTAGGTTTTGTCATCCTCCTTCATTGTTGTTTTGGTGATAATTTGGTACCATGCTTTGTCTTTCGTTATGATTCCTTTGTTGAAGTATTAACTAATTTCATCAAGTCAGAGTTGATTTTGGATGGCGAAGGTTTACCATTGATGGTCCCCTTCTTATAGATCTTGAGTTCAATGCTGTTGTTAATTGGTTGAGGGATTATTCTTCCTCTTGGTTGAAAATCTAATCCTTGAAGAAATCAGGATAAAATTTGGAGATATTCTTCTTGATATCATTGCCATTTGATCCACTTTGACTCCATTTATCTAGTTAGATTTGGAACTAATTTTTATGTCCATCCATCATTTATTCTAAAAAATCCTAAGAACTCCAAAACCTTGTTTTACTAAAGCTACTCTCAACTTCACTTTTTGCTTCCTTTCTTTTTCTTCGTAATCCTTGTAGGGACACCCTCCTTTACCTAGAGGAGTGGTGGACTAAAGTGCATAAGAGAGTTTGTTGAAGTGATAATGGCGACCTTCCTAGAGGTTTCCCCTCAAATTGTACCTTCTAGATTAGGGATTTCATCATCACATACAATTTTGGTTGTATTGGGATCTCACTAAGAAAAAGGAGGTCTCAATACCTACGTACATACACATTGGAAGGTTCCCATATAGGACCACATTGCACCATGAAAATTATAACTAGCGATATATATGATACCATCACACATAGAGAAATTTGAGTATCAATATCATGGTAGCCTACAACTGTATGTGTCTTATAATTTTATCTGGCCTACACATGGTGGTAGCCTACAACTATATCTTGACTAAAATATCAATCTCAATCAACGTATGGTCGCTTCTTTGGGGAGTAGTCAAACAATTTGACCTTACTGCTGGAAAAGGAGGAAAAGTGTAGGAAAGCCTAACTTTTCTTCATGTAACACACCAAAACAAACAAGAACATGTGGGAAAATAAAATTGACTGAATGCTATTTTATATTTCTAAGGAGATGTATAAGGAAAATTTGTTTTCATGTTTGAATTTATAATCTAGATAAATGCCTACTTGTATAATATGAATTTATTGTTGTTTTAATTTCTAGGTCTTCTAAGTGTAGAGAATGGTGGAAAAGTGGACGAAGTGAATCAAAGTTTCTTGTCGTCCAAATCCATGTCAATCCACCATTAAATATGTGCTTCATAATGCAGCAAGAAATCATGTGCTGCATAGAAAGATAGAAGTGCATGGGAGGACAAGAAAAGACGAAGCCTACTATATTGCTCTTGTTGAGGGCTTAAAAGAGGAAACAAATAATGTTGTCAATGATATTGCATTTTCATGAACTCGAAACTCATATGCAATCATATCAATGACATCTATGAAGTTTTGAAAGAGAATTTAAAACCACTTTACAAGGAAGCAATAACGTGGAGCTCTCAGTTTCAATATTTAAGCATGCAATACCTTGCAGACATTCATATGATGTCCACTGATATATTGATGGAAGGAATGTCAAGTGTAGATGCAGGTGTCAGAGATGACACCAGATCACAATCTATTGCAAGAGAAGTCATTAACTAGTATCAACATAAGTCCCCAATAAGTGAATGTGTTATTTTTATCATTTTCCTTGGGGATATCATGGCATGGTTCTTTCACTAAAGAAGAACCCATTGATATGTTATTTTTCTGAAACCTACAATAATTGTGGTGTTTTGTATGGGTGACAAGTTTATGGAAAAATGTAATATATTCCATGTATATGAACAAATGTAATATTTGCATGGTTCGCAATATAGTAGGTGAATGTTTTTGTGGTTACACTTATTTTTTGTTGTGTTATTTTACCATGTTTCATGAACCTTTTCAACCACCAATTTAATATTTTTATTCAAAGGAAAAATATTTTCCACTAGGAATTACATTATTCAATGTTTTCATAATGACCATGGAGGTCATATAAATTTCTAGTAATCCCTTACTATAATGGGTAACAAAAGTTAGTGAAGGCATTAGTAACTTATTATATATATTGTGAACGTTGAATCTATATTACAAGCTCCTTATTATGAATAATTCAAGTTGGATGCCAGTTATGAGAAGATCTCAGATTGTTTGGGAATGGATCATAATCACTTTGTACTAACATCTAGAACTGAAATCTAAACTTTGCTCCAGAGTGGATTAACGGGCCCTGGCCAAAAATAATCCCTCTGTGACTGGAAATGGAATTCAGAGTTTTTTTTGTTTATGTTTGCTTATGCCTATCTATACAATTAATTTAAAAAACTGAACACCTAGTTCATTGCAACATTATATATAATTTAAGAAAAATAATTTGTATTTTTAAATATTGATCAACCTTAAAAGATTCCCTGGTCAGCCTTTTATCAGAACAAAAGACAAAATTTTATCCGCAAACCAAAAGTTTTCACTAAAGTATTGAAGATATTAATGGTGTGTGAATCCCAACCCATTCATGCTCTATAGTATACCTTTATTTATGTGCATTTCTATTTGTGTTTCCATAGGAAATTAGAGAGATTGAAGGATGGAATGTTATCGTTGCTTTAATTTTAAAGAAAAGTGTTGTTCTCATAATTCCATGTAGTTGATGATTTGAGTTTCAAATTTATGGTTCAAATTCTTAGTTTGTGTGCATGTTTCAAATTTTGTCCCTTTGCATTGGTAAATGTTGTTATAAACATAATAATAATATAATTACTTTAATGGAAGCTCAAAAGGTACATACTTGTTCACCTGGTGACTAGTGAATGCATATAACTTGTAAGGAGGCTTATTGTGTACAACATTCTTATCAATCTTCCAATCAATATATTTTATATTTATAGGAATTTTTTTTCATCAAGCAATAACATGAAGTGTTTATAACATTCGATATGAGAGCCAATCTATTTCAATTTCATGGTTAAAATACTCCAATTAGCTAGCCAATTTTATGGATTAAATCTATGTTTCGTTTTAAAATCTATTCGTACAACAACAAGGTTATATATACATGAACCTCCATTATAACAACACTAGTCACAATTAGTTTGAGTACATTCCATACAGTTTGTTTGTTCTTCTTGTTTGGTAGTGTTTTTTTCAAGTTCAGCCACTATGTCTATGCTACCAATTCCTTGTATTTTCCATATTGTTTCCACCACCTCCAATTTTAACAATTCCGTAGATGTTTTCCTAAAATTCCTTGGCCCATACCTTGTTCCACACCAGCCACCATTGAAATCAATACCTTCACTTTGAAGTTTGTACATTTGCACTATTTTATTATTCTTTAAAGTGGAAAATTCAAGGGCGGTTCTTGGAATAACTCTTATTATTTTATATTAACATTTTTAATATTTGTGTGCTTGTAGTAGAGTACTTCCGACACTATATCCATGAAAATCTAGAACCGAATATTCAGGACTGAACTGCATTATGTGTGAGATATTTAGTACACAATGCATACATCACTTTTGGTGGGTAATCGGGTCTTCAAAGGGATTTGTATCCTAAGTATTTCAGGGTTTTATTTTTCTCAAAAACCTTGAAAAGTAGTATGCTTCTACTCTCTTACATCTAAAATATTTATATTATTCTTATTCAAAATGAAATCATTCATCCTTTCAAATTTTGGACATCCCTCTAACATAGAACTCATGTGGATGAGCATGTATAGGATGGAGTTGGAAATCCTTCCTTCGATTTGGACCATTGACAACCAATTATAAAATACAAGAAAAGAATAATTTATGTAGCATTCTCTTTCTAGGCACATGTTGAAGTAACCAAATCCTCTAACTAGCCTAAAAGATGAAGGGTGATCCCTTGAATAAGGTTGTTGGAAAATTTTCCAAGTTGGTTGCGTTGTCCTTTTGAATAATGTCTTTCAAAGAAAAAAGGTATGGACATTAATTTGAAGCAATGTGACTATGGTTGTTGTGTCGTAGGATAAATTTCTTCTATAGGAAGTTTGGAATGCATTATTGTAAGGACACCACTCTAACCAACATCTCGAGAAACTATTCTAGGTAAATTTGACAAAGGTATTATATGAAAAAAATGAAAGGATTTTATCAACAATTCCAGTGTTTCACAAGTAGCTTCAAACGTGTTTTCAATGCTAGCATCCAAGACTATGTGATATGCCTCCCCATGTCCTAATGTTGAAAACACCCTAAATCCTATTTATATGACTATTGGGATGGGTCTACAATTGTCACTAGTACTATCCCTAATATTGAAAATTATTTGTAAATAACTAAAACCAATTCTCTTTTAAACTATATTGTAGGATTATTCATCAATAGTTTATATTTTTGAGGCATCCGTAATAAATTTAACCACTCAATACCAACAATCCATGATGCCAAATTCTACCAAATTTCAAACCATGTCATCTTGGAATTGGTGAAGATCATGTGTATAATATTTATACAACATGGTGTTTAACATCAGGCTCCTACTTGGCAACATGTGCTCTTATTGGGAGGCCATGATAGCCTCAAATTCTCATCATGTACATATAAGGAATATTTCCATATCAACAAAATACCATACACAAAATTTGGCTTTATCAAGAAAGGGAAACCCAGTAATGATCTAGGTGGATATTGGTGGCCACCCACCTATTCCATTTGGACCCCCACCATCGGTTATTTCAATTTTTTAGTTTTAGCATAGCTACTATTTTTAGTAGTCTTTTGGGTCTTGAAATTTTGGAGCTGTTTTGAGGCCCTAAACGACGTTTTTTTGGGAAAACTGGGAGCAAAATGTAAAATCTTACGATGTTTCTCACATCAAAATTTTTATTCCTCAGATAGATATTTCTAACGAGGTATTGAGCACATAAAATGGAGATCATATGCCAAATTTACGTCCCCGGGAAGATTGATGTACCAATTTACCCAAACAGGGCCCATAGTTTTGGTGCTTCATCTCCTAGGGTTAGGTTTTTGGATGTTTGAGGGTTTTCCATTGTTTCTAAAAAGTAAATAGACCTTAGAGCCTCATTGTAACACAGTTTAGAAGCTTGTAGCTACCACATCTCTTCTCAGACATAAGCTACCAGTGCCCTAGCTATTTTATTTCCATTATGTCTGTAAGCATATTTTAGTCATTTGATTTTAATGAAATGAAGTTTTATTTTTGCTGCATCTCTGTGCTAATGCCTATTTCTGTATTTTATTGCATTCCTACATATATCTATATCAGTGGTATCAAAGAGATTTTCTCTTTCTTTGTTTTTCTTTGCATGTCCCCAATGAGGTCAAGGTATAAGGATTTAGGGCTCGATATGGTTGAACCCTTGCAAGATCATCCTCACAAACCCCGACGAGCTCCCATGGCGGAAGAAAAAAGAGATGACGGAGCAAGATATCCTATCAAAATATTTCTTGAGGAGGCCTTCGAGAAACAAAGGAATGCAATGATGGATAACTTTGCACAGCTCGTTCAACAGTTGCCCACCAATGGTGCATATACATCCAGCAACCACTCTGGATGTGCCACTCCTTTCAAGGTACAAGTCAACTTTGACATTCATGTATTTGAAGGCCAGATAAATGTAGAAGTTGTAGATATATGGTTGAATTTTCTGGAAGGGTATTTCTTGGTCCATGATTTTTCCGACTGAGAAAAGATTATTTTTTCACTCCTCAAAGCCGCCCCCGATGTTAAAGACTGGTGGGAAACCTACTGTGAGGAAAATTACGGGAGGGGACCCCCTCTGTTCTCACCCGCACCCACTTGGAATTCATTCTGAGACGGCATCAACGAACAATATTACCCTGTGGGGAGCTATAACAACAAGTACATCCAATGGACCACACTGTGGTAGTAAAGGGATCAAGATGTGCACGAACTAATGAATCTGTTCCATACCCTGCACACAAAGTTGGGTATTAAATATTTAGAGATACATTCAGAAGGAAATGGATTTCCTCGACATTACCTCACTTGGCATGACATATAGCTATGCCATAAATATCGAGTAGAAATTTAAGCAGAAGAAGGGAGACTTTGGATCCATGAATCTAAAGCCAGGGAAAGGTGCCCCCGAACCAGTAAAAGCCCAAGTGGGGCGACTCAGAACTGTTAGCCCCCCTATGAAATTCTTGACAAGCAAGCTGGGGGCTAAATTGTTTTTGAGCCTTCAAGGAATGCATTTCCCCTGAAAACACATCATCCTTGAAGCCTCCTTGTGCCTTTTGTCCTTTGGTAAAATTCCTCTGTTGATCTCCCTTATAAAGCCTCTCTGTTTGAGAAGAAATGCCCAAGGGCCTCCTTTTCCCTCTTATTTCCCCCCCACCTAGCTTCTATTCTGTCTCTCCTCCTTTTCCCCTTCTTACTTTTCAAATTCCCCCAAAATCCTCTTTAAATTCCCCCCCTGGCATTTGTTGACCGTTTTTCCCCCTTATTCCTCTATCGTTCCCTCCCTTGGCCTTCAAATTCCATTAAAATGGGCCAAAAGCCACTTTTAAACCATATAATAGGGCTTAGCCCCTTACCGCAAGTCCCTTAACCACTTCCCCACGTAACCCTTACCCAAGACCAAGCGCTTAAGCCTTGGGAGCCAATCGCAATCGAAATATCACGCGAGCGCAATTCCTTTGTTACATTGAAAAATTCCGATGCGATTGGGTTTTAACACCAAGTCCCGCGACTTTTTTTCAGCCGTCGATCTGTCATTTCAATCAGATGGCGGAGCGCCAATCGCACCCCCCTTCCGATTGCAATCGCAAGCCTTCCCCTCCGACCCCCGATTGCGGTCCCCCGATCGCTTTATCCACCGCCGATTCTTCCCGTAGATCCGATGGTCATCGCACTAATCGCTCGATTCCTCTGATGGACCTAATCGCAAGTCTTTTCTCCGATTATCCAATCAGACTCTCCCTCCGATTGGACGTGAACCGTTGATCTGATCTCTAGATCCAACGGTCAGCGCTCAATCGCGTCCCAACCTCCGATCGCAATCACAACCCTGTCTTCCGATCCCCCGATCCACTTCTCCACCATTGATCTCCCTGCCGGATCGGACGGTCCAGCGCTAATCGCACTCACCGCCCCGATCGCAATCGCAAGTTTCACCATGTCGCGCTTTGTTCTACCCCGATTGCGATCTCCCGACCAAATCTGGGTCGTCCATTCCTCCCCCAGATCCAACAGCTATCACTTAATCGCCCCACCTCTCTAATCGCAATCAGAACTTTTTAAATATGTGTTGCGATTGACACTCGCTCCGATCTCCGATTGCGATTTGACCTGCTCGGTCCCACATCCAAGGCTCTGCTCCCTTGTTTGTTGGTGATTTCCTTTGTAATTCTCCCAAAGTTAATTGTTGGGCTTTTACACTGTTAATCATTTCTCCGCCACTTTGCATTATTTCCATTGTTTCTCCACTATTCTGCCACCAGTCCACCGCCTCCGCAGCATTTCCTCCGCCACCACTGCCCGGGCTTTAAACAATTTATTTTATTGTGCAGATAGCACAGAGAGGCCATTATAGCTGCCAGCACAGCAACAGAGACGGGTTTTGAAGGGATTCAAGCCGGCTAATGGAATATTAACAATTATAATCCTGTGTTCAAAGGATCGAAGCACAGTTTGAAGACTTAAGCACGCAAAGAGTCTTATTTGTGTTTAATATCAGCAGAACGTTTTCTCCAGGCGTACACCATTCCTACAGAAATCTCCATGCCTCCTTGAGCCCTGAAACGATTAATTACACTGACTGAAGCTCATTTAAGATAGTTAGGCGACAGTTATGAGGTAGGGAGAGACCTGCAAATCATCCCGTCCAGTTCATTTATTCCAGAAGGTAGCGCAGAGTGCCGGACAGCCGAAGGACTCCAAATGAACATTAGAGGTCAATCTTGGCCTGACAGAGACTCCCCAGACAGATTACAGAGTACATGTAGTGCTGCAGAAAGCCATTAAATAGTAGGGGCGTGAACACTTCCACCATTCTGTCTTAATGAGACTCATTTAATTTGCACCTACTTCTGTTCTATTCTAGCTTCTATAAGAAATCCCCAAGAACTATTGTAAAGGGTTGTTGTTGCCTTGCTGTTGCAGTTGCTGTTAGAGGGATTCTTTGGACTGTTAGAACAATCTTGGGAGGAGTTGCAGAGTAGTAGTTTTGTAGTAGGTTGGGCGGAGAAGTCTGGACTGTATTAGCCATTGAGCTTATTGTACATGACTGGTTTTGCATCAATTAATCAAAGCACATTTCATAGGATCCTGGTCTATTACTACTGGTGATGTTTTTCTCACATTGTCATATTACATTTTCATACTGTTTCATGTTCTTCTGGTAGGCATCAGAAGTATAACATAGGATTCACCCTTGTTAGGTGCCCTATGTTTCCTGCTCTCCCTACCTTTAATATTTTCTGATTCATATGCTATCTGAGAATTGATTTCATTTGATTTAACCAGTGTAGTGGATGATATTGCCTACTCTCTGGTGTATGAATTAAATGAATCAGTTCTTAGATGTTCTTGTTGGGTTTAAGCTGGAAGGTTTGGGAACACTGGGGATGAGTGTTAGCCCTGTCCACTAGGATCCTTGCACGACTAGCTGGCCTTTCTAAGTTCCCTTTTGTTAATCTTGTCTCTGTTTTCCCCTTGGAGTTGCTAAAGCTGACCTGGAGTTAAATGACCTCTGGTCCGATCTATAAGTAGCCCCTTTGTCCCTCTTTAAGAGCTGCCTTAGAGTATGTCCAAGCAGGTCTGGAGTAAAATGACTTCTGACCTGATCTATAGATAGAAATTTGGTTGTCTTTCCTTCTTCCACCTTCTTTCCTTAATGTTCCATTCCATCATCTATCTAAAAAGATCCTTTAGTATAGATGACTTTCCCTTTGGAAGCCTTGGCTAGTGGATGCAAGTAATTTCCTTTCATGACTCCATAGCCCAATGGATGGCACTTTCTTGACCTATCCTCTTTACTAAAGCATCCTGCCGCTATGTTCCTTTTCTCCCAATACTTTCTCAGCCTATGATCTCTTGATTGAACCCAACAACCAACCAACCAAATTACTTAAAACCCCCCTTCGCGCTTCATAACTAGCCTAACATCTCATTTGAGCCTCAAAGATATATCATTCTTTGCTCTATTTGGAGAGATCCCTCTCCAGGTCCAGGAGGGCTAGATCCTAGGGCCCCAAAGTGGTTCTGATGTTGTCTCATCTTTTGGTATTGACAAATCTGTCAAAACATGGGAACCCCAACAAGAACAACACCACAAATCCAAATAAGGACACAGGGAATTGGTGTGAATTTCATAATAGCCCCACTCATAGCACAAATGAGTGTTGGGCCAAACAATCACTGGTAGCCGAACTGAAGGCACCCGAACTAGATTCATGTCTTGATCCTCAGTCATAACTAGAAAATGGCAATGACAAAGGGAAGCATATCATTGATACGGATCCTAGTGCCATTATTTATACCACCAAGCTCTGGAGGGAGGATCCCGAGGATCCAAAGGAGGGAGAGCTCCTCTTCCATTCACAGATGTGGGTGAAGGGTTCTCCACTGCAATTCCTTGTCAATAGCAGAAGCCAAAAGAACCTCATTTCAGCAGAGGTAGTGAAGAAGCTCTGCCTACTGACTACAACACACCCGCAGTCATATACCATTGGGTGGCTTCACCAAGAAAGATATTTTCATGTCTGCCAGCAGTGTTGCCTTCCGTACAACATCAAGCCATTCACGGATGAGGTATTGTGTGATGTTGATCCTCTTGATGTGTCTAATGTATTATTGGGCCAACCATACTTGTGGAAGCAGCATGTTGTGTATGAGTCTAGGCCTCATGCTATTATTATTACTTTGGGAAATAAATTTTATAGGATACCGGAGGTAGTATTGCCTCCTTCCATCTCTTTGACTACTTCAAAACAATGCAGTAAGATTGTTTCCTAAACGACGACATTTATTTTCTTTACAAATCACCCACAGGACAAGAAGAAGATTGTGGCCATAGCCTTGAAATAGGGCTCCCCTACATGGCAACAGCACATGGACGAAGTCATGGAGGAATACGAGGACATTTTCTCCTCACCCACAGAGTTTCCTCTACATTTTCAGGTCAAGCACTCCATTGATCTGACCCTAGGTGCATTGCCGCTTAATGTTGACATACCTCCAATGCAACCACATAGATAGAATCCACACATGTACTGTCTGAGGTTGATAAAGAAACCAAATTTATTGAACGCATCCAGCACATCCGCCACCTATTCCACAACATCTTCGACAAATCCAATACCAAGTTTAGCAGAATTTGCCTCATCTCATGGAGGAACTCAATGCAATGGGGGCCATTTCTTCCTAAGGGGGGAGGAATGATCCATGTGGGTATTGGTGTCCACCCACCTATTCCATTTGGACCCCCACCATTAGTTCTTTCAGTTTTTAGTTTCAGCACAACTTACTATTTTTAGCATTTTTTCGGGCCCTGAACTTCTGGAGCTGTTTTGAGGCCCTAAATGACGTTTTTTGGGAAAACCAAGAGCAACATGGAATTTCCTTTTATTTTTCTTACGTAAAAAGTTGTATTCCTCGGATAAATATTTCTAACGAGGTATTGAGCACTTCAAATGGGGATCATATGCCAAAGTTACGTCCCCAAGAATATTGTTGTAATAATTTACCCAAACGGGGCCCATAGGTTTGGTGCTTCATCTCCTAGGGTTAGGGTTTTGGATGTTTAGGGTTTTCCATTGTTTCTCAACAAAAAATAGGCCTTCGAACCTCATTGTAACACAGTTCAAAGGCTTGTAGCCACCACATATCTTCTCATAGATAAGCTACCAACGCCTTAGCTAGTTTATTTCCATTATGCCTGTAAGCATTTTTCAATCATTTGATTTTAATGAAATGAAGTCTTATTTTTGTTGAATCTATGTGTTTATGCCTATTTTTGTATTTTATTGCATTCCTGCATAAATCCAGATCAATTAATTTACTACTTAAGGGATCTTATTCATCTCTATATTATTGCTAAAAAAACTTATTGTATCATGCTACCTAGAACTCTCATTCTACAACCCCCCTTTCCTATGTGCCGAGTCATCATCCAAAACAAGGAGACATCAAAGTCTAAATGCTTGTATATGAGAACCTCGGCCACTTCTAGACATTCTCCTCTACTACTATCTGAGAATATATATGGTTGTTATATTCTAACCCTTATGAAATGTTGTCTTGTTGGGACACTATAGCCATCTTGTTGTAGTGGGTTTGTATCATTGAAAGTGAGTGACAAGCACATATCCACCAGTGGGATGTTATATCCAATTATCTCAAGGACAAGTTTCTCTTTGAAATTTTCTATGTATACCTCTGTTATTTCATGCTTGGTGATTGAGATGAATTTGTAGCCTCATTCACTTTTGAAATGCTATTATAAACAATTATTTATAGAGAAAGGAAAAGATCCTGAAAAAATGATACAAATAAGTACTTCACCTTGTTGGTTACTACTTTTATTGAATTCACTATGAATCCATCTAGTATACAAACCAATAGAGTAGTTCAATCTATGGTAGCATTTCCAACTTGTTTTATGTCAAGCAGAGATACATTAAACCTAATTGTCATGTTTTTCAGTTTAGAGTGTAGTCCTTTCCCAAATTCCAAGAAAATAAGTAGGCATCTCCATTGTCCATAAATAACTAAAAATTCTTGGTTATTTCTTCTATTGTGTTTTCTGAAATCTAGATCAAATCAATGTAACTTTACTTTGAAGGGTGTGAAATATGACAAATGGTTGACATATAAAATTTTTCATTATGCCTGAACATTCTGCAACCACCCTTTTGCCTAATCTAACCCTATTTTAGGTCATGCAAAGAAAAATGTTTACTCCTTGAGACTGATCTTTCCATTCCAAGTTGACAATGTCCAACTATTTCACATGTTTGAGGTTTACATATCCTTTTGTTATCGTGATGTATAGATCCTTATTACTAGACTTTATAAGCCACAACTATCCATATTTTTAACTCGTATGTGAAGAACACATATTTGAATCATGAACCATTAGGTTTAAAGATACTTCCTTTAGTGGTATTTTATTGCAAATTGTTACCACTAAAACTCTTCCTACAAGGAAAATTATTAACCTTATTCTAATTGAGAATGAAACTAGAATACAATTTTGTATCTAACTTTTAAAAAAGTGTGTAGGGATAGTAAACATACAAGTCTACTACATTATTCATTGGGTGGGAGGTCAAAGACTTTTATAATAGGAATTGTTTCACCATCTATCCACTATCTTGAAAAAACACTCAGCATTTTCAATTGTTCCCAGAAGGACAAAAGTATAAAAAATAAACCAAAGATCTCATAATTTTCCCTTTCTGTTATATGCTATAGCCATATTTGTATTCCTAGTTGCATACTAGTACTAAAGAGATTTGATAATGTGCCTTCATTCTATTAGTGTTGCATTTCATAATAAATCGAGATGAAATTAATTCTCTTACCTTTACTCTTGTGAAAGTGGCATTGTATCTTTTGTAAAATGGTTTAAGTTATCATTCCCATGAAAAAATCATGCTTTAAAAATTAAATATCTAGACAAAAGAAAGTAGGTTTTGTGAGCCCTCTTTCAAAATTGGTTCTCATAAAATTTTGACCAAGTCATTTGTAATCCCAAATGTGTGCAATTTATAGCCATATAAGGCAATGTTGGATGAAGTATAAAAGTGTATCTTAGATCTCCAATGATTTACGGTCATCGAAAGTATACTTAGCTTCATTTTCCTGGTGGCTAGTTTTGTGCACGGAGTGGACACATGACATCTTGATGAAAAATTTCAGCCTTGTTCAAGGAGGATTCTTTACAGGGAGCCATGAGAAAAATAACATAAATAATGGCAAGCATAAGGAAAAGAGTGATGAGTGATTTTCTTCTTCATTTTGTATGTGGCATCTCAGTTTTATAAGAAACAACTGGTTGACAAATAGTAATGTGTATATGAATCATAACAAGAAAGTTGATCAGGTGCTTAGTGTAAAAGCTCAAAAATGAAAGTGCTCAGAATTGATTAGAAACTGAACGACAGCAAAGATCTTGTAGCCAAGAATCTGTCGCAATTCGTTTCGTTGAAAACAGAGACCGGCTGAATAAGATAGAGCCTCTTGTTCATTTTCCTAAATAACTAAAAATTTGCAGAACATGATAGAAGGATGACATGGCAGCCCAGTCAACATACAAGGTATATTTTGGGAATATTCTTCAATTTTTTCCCAATGACACTATGAGAAGTGTCACAAAAGGATTCACTAGTGAACTTTGGAGGTGAAATTTTTTTACAATTTCTCCTAAGGTTGAATGACATTTTTTTTTTGGTTGGATGGTCCAACCAGAGGTGGACACGTGGCGAAGCTAGGGGCCACCACGTGCCCCCTATCGTCGACCCTATCCAAAGCCTGATTTGAATATCGCAATGGTGGAAATTTGGTTTATTATATGGTGTTTGAAATTATTTGATAACCAAAGTTTTTTCAACTATGGTATGGGCGCATATAATTGGTGTCCAAAATTATTGTTAAACCAAGGTTTTTAACTATGGAGTGTGGCACATTATTTCGAACAAAATTTATGCGTGAGGTTTGGGGTCGAACCCACAACCTCCCACATGCCAACCACACATCTTACCACCGAGCCACTCCATAAATTCTTACCATGTATGGAGTTCAACTTCTATTTATTGTCAACCAGAATCTACAGCGGGGGTTTGGAGGGGACCAACCCCCTCCCCATACAACCATTCCATTCGACCACCGACAAGCGAAAATATTAATACGTTGGAGTTTGACGTTAATTGTGGGTTAATTATTATAATCCGGTGGTTAAGGTTTTTTAAACATTTTTTATTGGAAACGTGCTTATGTGTAGTTAAGATAGTTTTATCAGTCGTTAATTGTAGTTTAACTTCTTATTAAACCAAAATTATAATGCCGGGTTTAGCAGACTTCGATAGTTTCAGCGGAATCCCTAATTTTACTGTGTTAACTGGATTTCTCTCTAGTTTGGGAGGCAGTTTACTAGGAAAAATTGTTCTAGACGTATCTTTTGCAATTTTCGACCAAATTGAGAGCAAGAAGAGTCATTTTTGATAGATTTGGACATTCTGGACTCATTGAAGCATTTTTCAGGAGTTGTAGGTGAATGTAAACATAAATTTATACACTTTTGAGCTAATACAAAGGCTTAAGCTATGGAAGTTGGACCAAGGAGATGTAGCCCAGGAGGTGTGAAGTACTCCATCAAAACTCTGTGTTGATGGATCAATTGTGATGGTTTGTTGTACTTGTTTTTTCAGTTGTTCAACATTTGATTTTCATGCTTTATTCTCTTGAATTTAATTTAAAAACTCAGCTCATTTACAGGTTTTGCACACATAAACACCAAGTAAACCTATGAACAAAAAGCATAAGATCAACAAATAAGTTTTAAATTTGAAGATGAGATTAGCACAGCAAAACTAACATTCATACTCAGATCAAGTTGGTATCAGAGTATGGGTTGCTAAGGTTATTTTCTTGATAGTTTCTTGAGTTTTGTGCAAGTAGGGTTTTAATGGTTGCAATTTTGTGATGATTACAAGGTTGAAGTTGCAGAGAGGTGAAGGGAAATCATTGGTTGCAAGTCCAGAGATTAGGACCAGAAGAAGGAGAGCCACAAGTGCACCATCTCCACCCAAAGTTTCACTCACAGCTGCAATTGAAGCACCTCAATGTTTATCTCAAGAAGATAAGATTGAAGAGGTACAAGTTGCACCAGAAGATGGCTTGAATCCATATCCATCATGTCAGGTGTTGGAGAAACTGAAGGTCATTCATAAGAGGATGATGTCAAGAAAGACTTAAATGACATAAAGAGGATGGTTAAAATTATTTTTGATGCATTTACTGTTGGGATGGTAGGATAAGGTTCTAAGCCTCCACATGGAGAAGGAACTTCAGATGATAAGAAGGATGAAGAGAAGGATTCAAAGGGTAGTGGAGGAAATCCACCTCCATCTCCACAATCTTCATCATCCTCATCTTCTCCATCAACATCATCTTCCACTTCCACCACCAAAACTACCCACGCTCACTCAAAAACCACAAGAGGAAAAACACACTTACTCAAACTTGATGTCCAATTTGAGCTTCCAATGTATAATGGCAAGATAAATGCAAAAATATTGGACAATTGGATACCTCAAGTGGAGTTGTATTTTAGAATTTAGAGCCTTAATGAAGATGACATAAATATTCAATTGGCTTATTTGAGAATGGAAGGATCTGCACTAGTATGGATGGAAGCAAGGACTCAAGAAGAGATTAAAAACTACGGTAAGATCTCTATTTCTTGGTCAAGTTTTATTGTTTCCATTAAAAGGAAATTTTATACATTAGATTACATGTAAAATGCCATGATGGACTAGCAAAATTTTAGACAATTGAAAGGGAAAAGTGTGCAAGATTATACCCATGAATTTAGGAGAAGAGCTCTTATTTTGGGTATTAAATTGTATTCTCAAGAAACTTTATTAAAGTTAGTTAGGGTTTTGCACAATTACCTTAGGCACAGTATTCTCATGGTTAATCCCACAAGCATATATGAGGTTTATGTTCAAGCCACACATTTAGAAGCAAGAGGGAAACATAACATAGATGAGAAAAGTGATAGTGAGGGTAAAGGAAAGGGCAAGTTTTATGCAAGAGGAAAGAGAAATAACTATGTCAAAAGAGAGAAGGAGAAACTTACATGCAAACATTGTTTGAAGAATGGCCATGATGAATACCACCATTGGAAACTTCACCCAGAGTTGAAGCCAAACAAACTGAAAGCCAAAGAAAGGGAGAAAATTGTTGCTATAATTGAACATGACTTAGGGTTATATTCGGGAGATGAAATAAATATTAAAGCCATGGGTTTGAAAGGTAAGCATATAGCAAGCACTATTTCTTTAAATTGTTCCAATGTCACTCAAGATGAAGATACAAGAATAGAATGTTTCCATATTAGAGTCGTCTCTAAACATACAAAGATAGACACACTTTTTTATAGTGGGTCACAAGCTGATCTGATTTTTGAAGACTTGGTTAAGCAACTAAACCTTGAAAATATTAGACATCCAAGACCTTATCGTTTAGGGTGGATATACAAGAATGAAAACTTGCAGGTTACAAGGAAGTGCATACTAAGATTCGCCATCAATTCAAACTTTCTTGGTAAAGTTGAACTTGATGTGGTGTCGCTTGAGATATCGGGTATTGTTTTGGGAAGTCCTTATCTGTATCATAGGAATGCAGTATTTCATCACCATGAGTATAAGTATCACTTGTTTAAATATTGAATTGAGTACATAATTAGAGTGCATAAGAATAAGACATTTTTGTCTCTTATACACGCAGGAGGAATGAAGAGGATAGTGAATGCAAGTCAGAATTTGACATTGTTAATGATCAAACATAGAGATGTTTTGAATCAAACCTTTCAAAAATATGCATCGAATGAAAAAGTTGATTTCATTCAAGTTTCTTATGCTTGTAATGAGATGTTTTTGGACTCTAACAGGTTGCCTTTGAAAGGAGGTGAACAAGCTGTAAAACATTTGCAGCAGTCAACATCAGTGTTGAGCAGTGTTGGAAAAAAGATGCCAATGCAAGAGAGTGCAAAGGTTAAAGAGAAAGCAACAAATCAGTTTGACAAAGAAGGCATGGGTTCCACAAGTGCTTGTTTTTGGTTTCGAAAAGGTATATGGCATCAACGAAGATACTTGGATAAGATTCAATGCAAGTACAAAGCGAGATCTGTTAAGAATCGCCATGATGACAGTGTGCAAGGTGAGACATTTTTTAATTTTCCTTTGATTAATGACCAAGGTAGGAAGAAGATGGTTTCTACAAGAACAAATTGCTTCTCTGAAAATTCATGGGAATTGCAACATGAAGATGTCAATGACAACAAGAGAAGGTCGCAAGAGTTAAGGAAAAAGTCAAGTTTTTGTGAAAAGCTCCAATTGATGAAAATGGGAAAATTTTAGTGGATAAAGACTGGAAGGGTGAGGGAACAATACCCTCATCCACATGATCAGTAATCAAAGGGTTTTTGGGGTCCAAAAGGCCTCTATTAGGGAGGAATGATTAGGTGCTCAGTGTAAAAGCTCAAAAATTAAAGTGCTTAGAATTGATTGGAAACCGAATGACAACGAAGAGCTCGTTGCCAGGAATCTAGTGCAATTTGTTTAGTTGAAAACGGGGTATGAATGAAGAAGATAGAGTCGGTTGTTCGTTTTCCTAAACAGCTAAAAATTTGCAAAATAAAATAGAAGGATGACATGGCAGCCTAGTCATCATACATGGTATATTCTGGGAATATTCTTCAGCTTTTGCATAATGACACTATGACAAGTGTCACAATAGGATTCGCCAATGAACTTTGGAGGTGACATTTTTTTACAATTTCTCCTAAGGTTGAATGAGAAATTTTTTTTGATGGAATGGTCGAACCAGAGGTGGACACGTGGTGCACCCAAGGGCCACCACGTGTGGACACGTGGTGCAGCCAAGGGCCGCCACGTGTCCCCTCTAGTGGACCTTATCCAAAGTATGATTTCAATATCATAATGGTGGAAAGTTGGTTTATTATATGGTGTTCGAAATTATTTGATAACCAATTTTTTTTAAACTATGTTATGGGTTCATATAATTGGTGTCAGAAATTATTGATAAAACAAAGATTTTAACTATGGAGCGTGGCACATTATTTCAAACAAAATTTATCCCCAGAGGTCGAGGTTGAACCCACGACCTCCCCTACGCCAACCATACATCTTACCACTAAGCCACTCCAGAAGTTCTTACCATGTATGGAGCTCAGCTTCTATTTATTGTCAACCAGAATCTATGGGGGACATTTGGAGGGGGCCAACCCTCCCCATACAACCATTCCATCTGACCATCGACAGGCGCAAAGATTAATATGGTGGATTTTAGCGTTAATTATGGGTTAATTATTATAATCCGGTGCTTAAGGTTTTTTAAACCTTGTTTATTGGAAACACGCTTATGTGTAGTTAAGAAAGGTTTCTCCGCAGTTAATTACAGATTAACTGCTAATTAAACCATAATTATAATAGCGACGGGTTTAGTGGACTCTGCCAGTTTCAGCAGAATCCATAATTTGACTGTGTTAACTGGAGTTCTCTTGAGTTTTGGAGGCAATTTACTAGGCAAATTTTTTTTGGCCATACCTTTTGCAATTTTCGACCGAATTGAGAGCAAGAAGAGTCATTTATGATAGATCTAGACATTCTGGACTCCCTGAAGCATGTTTCAGGAGCTGTAGGTGAATGTAAACATAAATGTATGCACTTTTAAGCTAATACAGAGGCCCAAGCCATGGAAGTTGGACCAAGGAGATGTAGCCCAGGAGGGGTGAACTCCTTCATCAAAACTCTGTGTTGATGGATCAATTGTGATGGTTTGTTGTACTTGTTTTTGTTGTTATTCATCATTTTATTTTCATACTTTATTCTCTTGAATTTAATTTAAAAACTAGGCTCATTTACTTGTTTGGAACACATAAACACCATGGAAACCTATGAACATAAAGCATAAGATCTGCAAATAAATTTTAAATCTGAAGATGAAATTAGCACAAAAATACTAAAATTCATACTCAGATCAAGTAGCTATCGGAACAGGGGTTGCTAAGGTTATTTTCTTGATAGTTTCTTGATTTTTATGCAAGTAGGGGTTTAATGGTTGCAAATTTGTGATGCTTAAAAGGTTGACGTTGCAGAGAGATGAAGGGAAATTTTTGGTCGCAAGTCCAAAGATTAGGACCAGAAGAAGGAGAGCCACAAGGGCACCATCTCCACCCAAATTTTCACTCACAGTTGCACTTGAAGCACCTCAATTTTTATCTCAAGAAGTTGAGATTGAAGAGGCACAAGTTGCACCAGAAGTTGAGCTTGAATCCATAGACATCATGTCAGGTGTTGGAGAAACTGAAGGTCTTTCAGAAGTGAATGATTTCATGAAAGACTTTAATGACATAAACAGGATGGTTAAAATTATGTTTGATGCATTTACTACCGGGATGGAAGGAGAAGGTTCTAAGCCTCCACATGGAGAAGGAACTTCAGATGATAAGAAGGATGAAGAGAAGGATTCAAAGGGTAGTAGAGGAAATCCATCTCCATCTCCACCATCTTCATCATCCTCATCTTCTCCATCAACATCGTCTTCCACTTCCACCACCAAAACTACCCATACTCACTCAAAGGCCACAAGAGGAAAGACACCCTTACTCAAACTTGATGTCAAATTTGAGCTTCCAATGTATAATGGTGAGCTAAATGCAGAAATATTGGACAATTGGATACGTCAATTGGAGGTGTATTTCAAAATTTAGAGCCTTCATGAAGATGACATAAAGATTCAATTGGCTTCTTTGAGGATGGAAGGATCTGCACTAGTATGGTGGGAAGCAAGGAATCAAGAAGAGATTAAAAACTACAGTAAGATCTCTATGTCTTGGTCAATTTTTATTGCTTCCATTAAAAGGAAATTGTATCCATTAACTTACATGCAAAAGGCCATTATGGACTGGAAAAATTTTAGAGAGTTAAAAGGGAAAAGTGTGCAAGATTATACTAAGGAATTTAGGAGAAGACCTCTTATTTTGGGTATTAATTATATTCTCAAGAAACATTGTTAAAGTACATTGGGGTTTTGCATAGATACCTTAGCCACAATATTCTCATGTTTAATCCCACAAACATAGATGAGGTTCGTGTTCAAGCCACACATTTAGAAGCAAGAGGGGAACATAACATAGATGAGAAAAGTGATAATGAGGGTAAAGGAAAGGGAAAGTTTTATGGAAGAGGAAAGAGAAATAGCTCTCTCAAAAGGGAGAAGGAAAAACTTACATGCAAACACTGTTTGAAGAATGGCCATGATGAAGACCAATTTCGGTAACTTCATCCAGAGTTGAAGCCAAACAAACTGAAAGCCAAAGAAAAGGAGAAAATTGTTGCTATAATTAAACATGACTTAGGGTCAGATTCAGGAGATGAAACTAATATTACAACCATGGGTTTGAAAGGTAATCATATAGAAAGAGCTATTTATTCAAATTGTTCCAGTGTCACTCAAGATGAAGATACAAGAATATAACTTTTCTATATTAGATTCATCTCTAAACATACAAAGATAGACACACTTTTTGATAGTGGGTCACAAGCTAATCTGATTTCCAAAGACCTAGTTAAGCAACTAAACCTTGAAACTATTAGACATACAAGACCTTATCCTTTAGGGTGGATATGAAAGAATGCAAACTTGCAAGTTACAAGGAAGTGCTTACTAAGATTCACCATCAATTCAAACTTTCTTGATGAAGTTGAACTTGATGTGGTGTCACTTGAGATATCAGGTATTGTTTTGGGAAGTCCTTATCTGTATGATAGGAGAGCAGTATTTTATCGCCATGAGAATAAGTATCACTTGTTTAAATATGGAATTGAGTACATAATTAGAGCGCATAAGAAGAAGAAAAGTTTGTGACTTATACATGTATGAGAAATGAAGAGGATAGTGAATGCAAGTCAAAATTTGACATTGTTAATGATCAAACATAGAGATGTTTTCAATCAAACCTTTCAAAAAGATGCATCAAATGAACAAGTTGATTTCATTGAGGTTGCTTATGCTTGTAATGAGATTGTTTAGGACTCTAAAAAGTTTCCTTTGAAAGGAGGTGAACAAGATGTAAAACATTTGCAGTAGCCAACATTAGTTTTGAGTAGTGTTGGAAACAAGATGTTGGTGCAAGAGAGTGCAAAGGTTAAAGAGAAAGCGAAAAATCAGTTTGAAAAAGAAGGCATGGTTCCACAAGTGCTTGTTTTTGGTTTCCTAAAGGTACATGGCAATGGTGGAGATACTTGGTCAAGAGTCGACACAAGTACAAAGCGAGATGAGTTAAGAATAGCCATGATGACAGTGTGCAAGGTGAGACAGTTTTTAAATTTCCTTTGATTAATGACCAAGGTAGGAATAAGATGGTTTCTACAAGAAAAACTTGCTTCTCTACAAATTCATGGGAATTGTAGCATGACGATGTAAATGACAGCAAGAGAAGGTCACAAGAGTTAAGGAAAAAGTTAAGTTTTTGTGAAAATCTCCAATTGACGAAAATGGGAAAATTTTAGTGGATAGAGATCGAAAGGGTGAGGGAACAATACCCTCATCTACATGATCAGTAATCAAAGAGTTTTTGGGGTTGAAAAGGCTTCTATTGGGGAGGAATGATCAGGTGCTTAGTGTAAAAGCTCCAAAATTAAAGTGCTCAGAATTGATTGGAAACTAAACGACATTGAAGAGCTCGTCACCAGGAATCCGGCGCAATTCATTTCATAAACAGAGTCTGGATGAAGAAGATAGAGCATTTTGTTCGTTTTCCTAAACAACTAAAAATTTGCAGAATGGGATAGAAGGATGACATGGCAGCCTAGTCAGCATACAAGGTATATTCTGGGAATATTCTTCATTTTTTTCCCAATGACACTGTGACAAGTGTCACAACAGGATTCGCAAATGAACTTTGGATGTGAAATTTTTTTACAATTTCTCCTAAGGTTGAATGAGAATTTTTGTTTGGTTGAAATGGTCCAACCAGATGTGGACACGTGGTGCATCTAGGAGCTGCCACGTGCCCCCTCTGGTGGATGCTATCCAAATTCTGATTTGAATATCGCAATGGTGGAAAGTTGGCTTATTATATGGTGTTCGAAATTATTTGATAACCAAAATTTTTAAAACTATGGTATGGGTGCATATAATTGGTGTTTGAAATTAATGTTAAACAAAAGTCTTAAATATGGAGTGTGGAACATTATTTCCAACAAAATTTATGCGCGGGGGTCGAGGTTGAACCCACGACCTCCCCCACGCCAGCCATACATCTTACCACCGAACCACTCCAGAAGTTCTTACCATGTATGGAGTTTGGCTTCTATTTATTGTCAACCAGAATCTATGGCAGGGGTTTGTAGGGGGCCAACCCCCTCCCCATACAACCGTTCCATTCGACCACTGGCAGGCACAAAGATTAATATGGCCGAGTTTAATTTTAATTGCTGGTTAAATTATTATAATCTAGTGCTTAAGGTTTTTAAAACCTTTTTTATTGGAAACACGCTTATGCGTAGTTAAGACAGGCTTATCTCCCATTAATTGTGCAAAAAATTCCAATTCAACCAGGATTATAATAGCAGCGGGTTTAGCGGATTCCGCCAGTTTCAGCATAATCCCTAATTTGACTGTGTTAACTGGAGTTCTCTCGAGTTTTGGAAGCATTTTACTAGGAAAATTTGTTTTGGACATATCTTTTGCAATTTTCGACCAAATTGAGAGCAAGAAGAGTCATTTCTGAGAGATTTGGACATACTGGACTCATTAAAGCATGTTTCAAGAGTTGTAGGTGAATGTAAACATAAATGTATGCACTTTTGAGCTAATATAGAGGCCCAAGCCATGGAAGTTAGACCAAGGTAGCCCGGGAGGGGTGAACTCCTTCATCAAAAGTTTGTGTTGATGGATCAATTGTGATGGTTTTATGTACTTGTTTTTTATCTTGTTCAGCATTTGATTTTCATACTTTATGCCCTTGAATTTAATTTAAAAACTTAGCTCATTTGCCTTTTTGGCACACATAAACACCAAGGAAACCTATGCTCATAAAGCATAAGATCAAAAAATAAATTTTAAATCTAAATATTAAATTAACATAGAAAAGCTAACATTCATACTCAGATCAAGTAGGTATCAGAGCAGGGGTTGCCAAGGTTATTTTCTTGATAGTTGCTTGAGTTTTGTGCAAGTAGGGTTTTAATGGTTTCAAGTTCGTGATGCTTACAAGGTTGAAGATGCATAGAGGTGAAGGGAAATTGTTGGTTGCAAGTCTAGCGATTAGGACCAGAAGGTGGAGAGCCACAAGGGCACCATCTCCACCCAAATTTTCACTCACAGCTGCACTTGAAGCACCCCAATTTTTATATCCAGAAGGTGAGATTGAATAGGTACAAGTTGCACCAGAAGCTGAGCTTAAATCCATAGCCATCATGTCAGGTACTGGAGAAAACGAAGGTCATTCAGAAGAGGATGATGTCAAGAAAGATTAAATGACATAAAGAGGATGGTTAAAATTATGTTTGATGCATTTATTGTTGGGATGGCAGGAGAAGCTTCTAAGCCTCCACATGGAGAAGGAACTTTAGATGATAAGAAGGATGAGGAGAAGGATTGAAATATTAGTGGAGGAAATCCACCTCCATCTCCAACATCTTCTCCATAAACATCATCTTCCACTTCCACCACCAAAACTACCGATACTCACTCAAAAGCCACAAGAGGAAAAACACCCTTACTAAAACTTGATGTCAAATTTGAGCTTCCAATGTATAATGGCGAGATAAATGCAGGAATATTGGAGAATTGTATACATCAATTGGAGGTGTATTTCATAATGCATAGCCTTCATGAAGATGACATAAAGATTCAATTGGCTTCTTTGAGGATGGAAGGATCTGCACTAGTATGTTGGGAAGAAAGGACTCAAGAAGAGATTAAAACTACGGTAAGATCTCTATGTCTTGGTCAAGTTTTATTGCTGCCATTAAAAAGAAATTTTATCCATTAGATTACATGCAAAAGGCCATTATGGACTAGAAAAATTTTAGACAGTTGAAAGGGAAAAGTGTGCAATATTATACTCATGAATTTAGGAGAAGAGTTCTTATTTTTGGTATTAATTTGTATTCTCAAGAAACTTTGTTAAAGTACATTGGGGGTTTGCACAGTTACCTTAGGCACTCTATTCTCATGTTTAATCTTGTTATCACTCTAGTAATTCTCAAGTTGTGGGATTTTGGTTTTTAGTCAAAGAATTCTAGAGGTAACCACAAACCTACTTTTAAACTCTAGGATCTAGCCTTCCTAGGGTTCAGAGAGGGCTCTCTCTATAAGATTTAACATTGTTTGTTTTATAAAATTTTAGGCTAGTTATGATTGTGAAATTGGTTTTGTTTTGGTAGATTTGGTGGGGAAAAATCACTTGAAAGGAAGGATAGTGGGAAATCTATTTTTCCATTGGGCTATGGAGTCAAAATCAAGAAAACAGGACTGGGATCAAGGGAAAAAAGGTAAAATGTTTTCAGGACAAGATAGATAACCCTTGGAGATCTTGGAAAGTTGTTTTTATGAGATGGTATGATCGGGATAAATGGAACTTAAGAATCCTTAAATTCGGAAAAAGAAGTAGTAGGAAGAAGTTAAACGAGAGAGGGAGCAATTAAGGGTTCCCTACACTGGAAATCAGAGGAAAACATATAAATGATAACTAGTTAAAAACATGGTGCTTCTAACAAATCCTGTAGTAATACTCCTAGTTATACATTCAGATTTAGCATAAACATTAGATGTATGCATGTAAAAATGAAATAAAACAATGACAAGTGAGGAAATACTTCACTTGAAATAGCTCATCACAAGAATCCTGAAGTATGATGCCAATTTTTTTTTATCTAGCCTTGCTACTCGAATTTTGACACACAAAAGATTTGAAGTCCAAGAATAAATGACTATAAAAATCCCAGAAATTTTATTCCACACCAAATACTTCTAAAGAATGAAGTATTTATACATAATGTTTTACAAAATATCCTAGAAGACTTCTAGGAATTATCTTAGGAAAATAAAATATCTTTACAATAATAATAGAGACAACTGCTTAACAAATCAGCAAGCTGTCCTATTTTATCCAAAAGAAATAGAAACTGTTTTGAGGATAAGAAGCAGTTGGCTGCCTTGGTGTCCTCCTTACTGGCTCTTAGATATTTTTTGGAATCTACTCTGCCTTGTCTGATACTCTTTCTCGGATACTCTTTATTCACTGATACTCTCTAAACTGATACTCTTTAACCCTTAGTCAAAAACTGTTTACTGTTGTAAAATATGTTTTGACTATAAATCTGAAAACAATTTTTGTCTTCTTTTCATCTACTTGTTTTTATCCTTCACAATAAATCAATGAGTGACTGCCAATCCTCATTTTTAGGAATTTGTATATTCTTTAATTTCCTAAATTTCTCATCTGCTTTAGTATATCTAGCAAAGGTTGGCTTGATGACAATTAAGTGTTTGATCTCATACTGAAGGTAGAATAAGTCTTCAAAACTCTTGAGTAACAATTTTCCTATTGCGATGCCTTAACCTGTTGGTTTATTTACATGTTCTTTTGCAAACTCTCTTATCTTCTTATCATAGTCATTCTGAGGCAATAACTTATCATTAATTACCATGATATCAAGTAGTCATTTTTATCTTAAACTTGTGAACTTAACCATAAACCTGGTTATGGTAGTATTCATACCTTCACATTTTTTTTCCAGTTGTCTCATCAAATTTTTCTTTGTTGTGACTTTCCTAATTTCTAGGATAGTTGCAGTTATGTCTGTAATTTTTAGTTCTTCCAAATCCTGTCTATTTTTGCTGTTAAGGAAATTGATTAGCCTTACAGCTTCTTCTAGTTTTTCAGCCAAATCAGTTTGAGTCTTTTGAATTTCTTCTTGGGCTGCTAGTAATAACTCTCTTTGCTAAAAAAAAATACCTGAATTGAAGGCCATACATCATGGATGGCTTCAATGATATTATTCCAAAGGTAATTTTTTATGTATGATATCTGATCCTTCAAATTTAACTCCTTTTGCAACTTTTTTAACTCTTCACTCAGTCTGATGGAAATTTTTTCATGTGTATTTGCATTTACCTAAGCTAATTTATTTGACTTCTCAAGATTTTCAACCATCTTTGTCAACCTGTTAATCTAATTTGTCTTTAAAGACATTTCTTTCATTGCTTTGACTATTTTTCTAGCCTCATCTGTAGGTTGTACTATTGTTGTAGATGATTCAGTGGTTGATGTTGTGGAAGAAGTCACTGGCACTGCAGTAGCCAATGGTTATTTGGGTGCCAACTTTTCACCTAAAGTTGAAGGCACTGTTGCAGTGATAAATGGAATGACTGTAGGAATCACTGGTTCTTTCATTGTTTCCTTTTCTTGGACTGTCAACTGAAGAATTAAATTCATCATGTCATCTTTTTCACTTTGTTTTTGTATGAATTATTTTGTTTGAGGATTCTCACTTTGAGGAAGTTTGAGTTGTTTCCTCAAATCTGCTATATCTTCATTTTTCTTCTGCACCAATAATTCTTCTGCTTTGATATTAAAAGATCATATCCTACTTGTAAAACTAGTTCTTCTAATGATTTTATCTTTAGATCCTTGGAATACAATGAGGCTTTGTCCATCTTCATCTGATCTTGCATGTTAGAGATGGTATTTTGGAGCTTTTGAGCACTCATGGCTTTATTTGTGACAGTAGAATAAAGCATCTTTGAAGTCTGCCTGTGGAACTCAATTTGATCAAGAGCATGGATCTTATCTGTTTGAACCTCCAATTCAACTTTATTATAATCAGCCACTATCTTAGGAGTTCTGAATGTGGACTACAACACTGACATGATTAGCTTTTGATTAGAATAATCAAATGTAGAAAGGAGCCTATTTTGTATACTAGGAGTCTGTTTGAGATATTGAGAATAAATGTTATTCTTTATCTCTTCATTCTTCAGTTTAATCTGCTTATATTTCTCTTTGATATCCAAATCCTTTTCCTCAACTGCTTGTGAGGAAGAGGCTTCCATGCTTTTCTGTCTTTCCATCATCTGTGTGTCTTCATTATTGATTTTTCCTTCATTCTGATTTGGCTCACTAATAATTACAGTAGCAACATTTGTCTCTGGAAAATCTATATTAGTATTTAAAGGCTCTGTTTCTTCCACATCTATTGTCACTTTTCCTTTACCTGCTGAATCTAATTTGGGCCTTTTGTTATATATGATTTTGAACTTGGTTTGAGTTGTAGTTTCTGCCACATAGGCTCCTTCTTCCCTTATTCTTTTAATGGACTTCTCTAGTTGATTTGCAGTCTCTAAGGTATGACTAGTATTACCTTTGTTCACTGCATCTATTAAAGTGTTTTCAGTCCATTCAATATGATTGGAAAACTTTTCTATTTCTAGTTTAGCTTCATGAATAAAGGGTGTTAACTTGCATTTAACCCCTAGCTTGCACAAGATCCCTTGTGGATCATAGTTCCAAGGGAAATTCTCTTCAAATTTATATTCCAATAACTGATTAGCTGCTTCTTTTTCTGCATCCCTGTGATTACATATGAATGGCCCTATCTGATTCTTAAGTTTGAATTGGATCTTCTTCTTAGCTGCCATGAAATTGATGGAATCAGAGTTTAGGATCTGCCTAATATACTCCAAGGCAAATATCCTCATTGAAGGATGTTTGGGTAATTTGTAAGGTAACAAGTTTGACCCAAAGACTCTGATTTCAGTATATTTTTCATACAAATACCAGTCACCAAATTTACTCTGCTCTGATAACTGCAGTATCTTTTTCATTTATTCTAGGCTGCTATGTTTTAGCCAACATTGTGATTACTGGATGTAAAAATAACTCTGAAAACTCTGAATAATTGAAATATGTACATTATTTTCTGAGCATGGATGTCCAAAAGATGACAGATAGAGGATTTCCCTCTATGTCGAGTTTTTGGAGACTAACTGGAAAATTATCTGATTGGAAGTATGGAAACATATGGCAAAGGTAGGAGATATATCTGAACACTCCCTCTATTTGCAAATTGGTCAATTGATAATGAATACTATCAGCAATGAAACCAGCATAATCAAAGATTACTAAGGGTGGTTGACCTGGAGAAAAGGTGGATAAGAATCCCAAGATGGATTCATCAGTGTGTTCATCAGTAAAATATCCAAGGATGAAGGAAAGCATGGAAATCACATGTCTTGAACCTTCAGGGAATTTAGCAGTAGAATATGGAGGATTTAACTTAGGAATTTCTACATGCAGAGGCATAAAATTCTGAAAAATCATGAACCTTTTGGGAAATTCTAGGCCAATATATAACTTGGTGAGGGCCTCTATAGACAAAGGGACTGCTTGGGGGTCAGACTAAAGCTGTAACATTTGGTTAATTGATTCTGCAGTGATGGTAAAAAGCACATCTTTATTGGCATTTACAATGGCTCTTTGCTTTGGAATATAGTATTGTTGACACAATCTAATAACCTCCTAACAGGGGTGAGTTAATGGGACAATATATTTAGGCAAATGAGATTCCAAAATATAGACTTCTTCTTGATCATCTAAAGACTTCTCATAGCACCGGTTATGGATATCTAGCAGGTTAAATTCAACAATGGGATCTGCTATTTTATAATCAGTGTCAGCTATGGAATGTGTTCAATATCAACAACAGGTGGTTGCAAAGGATTGACAACAATAGCAGTGTTTGAGGTCATGGCAGGGGTAGGTTTAGGTACTTTAAAACCTTCAAGCTTGCTTGCACTCTATGTTTTAGGCATTTTGATCTACTTCTGCAAGTTTAGACAATTTGCAGAAGCAATTTACTTTTAACAGAGGCTTAATGGGAAAAACAGGCAAAGTATAATCTCTTCTTTGGGTTTTCTGTCCAATTAGGTATGTCAAAGAGGTTTAGAGGCTTTAGAAATTGTTTAAAACAGAAAACAAGAGTTTCCCGAGTCTCTGACTAAGAAATAGTGTTGAAAAACTCTTTTGAAAAGGATCATAGAGGCTTAGGGTACCTGTAGAGGTTTTTTTGGCTTATTTCAAAGCTTGAAATAGGTCATTAAACTGTGAAAACTCACAAATTTCCTCAAAATACCGTGCAGCAGTAAAAACAGGGTTTATGGGAAAAATTTTCCAGAGTCTAGCCTATTTGTGGGCTTTTTGGTAGTTTATTTATTGATTTCTTGAACTCTGAAAGTGTTTGTTATTTTTAAGGCTTTAAAATCGATTGCGGGTTTAAATTTCTTAGAAAAATACCTGTAATATTTGGGTATTTGGCTTTGCAACAATTTCTGAGGTTTTGAATGGAACACAACTTCTGTAGATTTTTCTGGAGCAATATGCAGCTCCTTGGCAGTCTTCAATGTTTTGTAGAGAAAATTATGTAGGTTTCGGGCATAAAAATGGCAGAAAATGGCTTAAAAAGAATGTTTTTATAGTCAGGAAGGTTGTGCAGTGGGTTTAGGTTAATGCACAGAAGATAAAGGGATGAATGTAATTTCCCAGGTTTAATATGCATTTTGGTTACATTAGTTATGCATTGAATGTAGGTCGCATCGGCAGGGAGGGAAGTTTTGGGATTCAATGGATCTAAAACCGGTGGTTATCGCATGGTGATTTGGTGGTAAGTGGTATTGGGCTTAACCCATGCGATCGAATAAGAATCGACCACGTGGAGGAGAGATAAGATCACGAAACCATCCATTTCGCGCAGGTTTGGAGCTCAGGTGATCATGCATATTTTCTGCACGATATTGGATGTCAACTGTCGGATGTGGGGGATCAATGCGAAGGGCCCAGATTCATTTGGGAGTTGTGTCGGAATGGGAGGTGGGACCGGAATTTGTTATAAGCAGCGGAATGGGCTTAACTTTTATAAAACTATGTTTTAATAAACTTTAAGCCTTTAGTATTTATGAAAATAGCGGAGGGGTTCAGTTTATTTAAATGTTTTTTAATAAAACATTTACAATGGGTTGATCATGGTATAGGCGGGGGTTAATATTTTTATTTAAAACATTTGTGAAATGTTTCAAATTTTATATGTGGGCACGATAGTATATATTATATAGTTTTCAACCTTTGAATAGTTTTCAAACTATAGGGGCGTGGTATTTAAATAACGATATGTTTAGACCAATGGGTTTGTAGGGCAGGGTTTCATTTTGCGCACATGGGGATATTTAAACCTTGGTCTAAACTTAAAATAGTGGGTTAAGGGGGTTATTTTAAATATAAGGGAATTAATATATACGGGTAGGTGTATTTTTAGGGATTTAATAAAATAGGCTAGGTGTTAATATGAAAAAGGGTAGTGTAATGGTCATAAAATACATATTAATCTCTAAGTAAAGTGTAAAAATAAAGCATTGCTCATCTTTTAATATTATTTCACTTATACTTAGGATAAATGCATTTTGAGGGTTTTATGAATGTTTTTGAAGGGAATGAAGTTAATTATTTTAGGGTTACAATTTTACTAATTAAATAATGTGTTTTACTTAGGAAAAAGAGATTATGATGTATGAATGAAAGGTAAATACTGATAAATGTGGGTTTAAGGTAGGAACTCAATATTTTCAACTAACCTGTGATCGAGCCTTGGGTCTGGTCCCAACAAAAGTCAGAAAAATTCTCTGAGCCTTTTTTACTGATAGTTTAGAACATTGAATACTTGTAGGGGAGGGGAAATTAGTGATTTTTCCCGATAATGATTTATTACATGATTTCTCAACTGCTTTCTACCTACCCAACTTTATTTCTAACATTTTTTCTTCATTTTGTAGGTGCATTTAGGCATGCAACTTAAAAAAAATATTCTTTAAAAGCATAAAAATATCTAAATCTACCTTATTTCATCCGAGGGCTCAAATTAAATTTTTGAGCTCCTCATTATTCTCTACCTATCTACTGATTTGTCAAGTTTAAACTATTTTACAAATCTTTATTCTCTATCTAAAACATGAAATTGAAAACATGAAAAGTTAAGATTAAACTATTTAATTGATCATGGAGTATGGAACTTATTGAGACACTGCACATAATCATTATTCTTGCAGTAAAAGTAAAGTAGTGGCATTTGGATTTGTTCACTTTCAGGTCTTATTTATTTTTCTTTTGGGGTCTATATTTTTCTAAGTCCTTTGATTTTTCTTTTAGGACTTTAGGACTTTTTACCCTCTTTTTGGCTTTTTATTATTTTTCATTTTTTCAAAATATGGGAAAACAACTTGCAGAAAGCAAGGTATGTACATATTTACAAGACTATCAAAGTCAATTCAAAATTTATGAATCCTATTATTATAGGACCCTAACAGTGGCTCCACATGGGGATGACATTTCCTGGTGAAATATCAAGAACTTTGAGACTAGTAGCCTTTGGAATTGGACTGTGATGACCCTGTAAATGCCTTCTGATATCTACAATTTATTCATACTTATGATATTTACCTATAAAATCTTAGGGCCTTCTCTTCAGGCTTCAACTGTGTTAGGGAAACATCCAATCCAATCTAAACTCTGCAATGTATATATACAATGATCAAAGTGAATAAAAACTAACTATTTGTTAATTCAGGAGAGTAGTAGTGCTTCAGCATTCTACCATTTACTGGTTCTTCTTGCATATATGTTCCATCCATTTCTTTCAAAAATAAAGCATTATTACCTCTATATCCATAAATCACATAAGGTAATTTCCATGTTTTCCATGTTTTCCTTTGTCTTCTCTTCCATGTTTTCCTTTGTCTTCTCTTCTAGAATCCCACTTTAATACTTTATCTCCAATGTAGAAATCATTCTCTTTAGTCTTTTTGTCAAAAAATTTCTTGATCTTATCCTGAATGACTTGAGATTTGATATAAACTTCTTCCCTTGTTTTTTGCAAGTGAATAGTTTGATTGATCCTTCTTTGAATGTCATTTGTTTCAACTTGTAACTCTTGGATAATTTTCATCATTGGTACACCCAGGAAGGATAAAAAAACAACATCCATTCCATAGACAAGTTGATAAGGGGAAGTACCAATAAATTTTTTAGTAGTAAGTCTATCTACCCATAAGGCATTGACTAACTTCTTATTCCAAGTCTCTTTATTATCTTCAAGTAAATTTTTGATGATGTTTACAAGGCTCTTGTTTGAGGATTCAGCTAGGCCATTACCTTGGGGGTAATATGCAGTAGAATGACCTAAGGTAATATGGTATTTGTGGAAAAATTCAATCATTTTCTTGGATTTGAATGCTGCTGCATTGTCAGTAATTATCTTTTGGGGACATCCAAATCTTTAAAGAATGTTGTTTTCTAGGAAGGAAATAATGACAGTATATGTGGCTTGTTTGGAGGGTATGGCTTCAATCCACTTGGTAAAATAATCAGTGGCTGTCAAAATCCACTTATGTTAGCCTGAAGATGGAGGGGAATTTCACCAATGAAGTCTAAACCCCATTGTTGAAATGGCATTTCAGTTGAAATAGGCTTTAAGGGGAGGGGTAATATTTCTTTTTACCCTAAAAAAATTGGCATTTATGACATGAAGTTACATACTTTTTGACATCAGCAAACAAAGTAGGCCAGTAAAACCAGCTCTCAGGATCTTGTCTGCAGTAGCTTTCCACTATAGATGTCCTCCACAGTCACCTGCATGAAATTCTTCAAGTATTTTGTCAGCTTCTTTCTTTAATAAACAATTTAATAAAATCCCACTATGATCTCTCCAAAAAAGTACATTGTCTAAAATACTAAATCTTACTGCCTTTAGTTTTAAAAATCTGGCTTTAGTTCTTGACAATCTAGGAGGAGCTTGTAAGTTTAGGAGTACAAATATGATATATGTGTACCAAGGTGAGTCTGAGAAGGTTTCACTGATTGTTGGAGTTGCCATCTCTTCCTGATCATCTACTTGGGCAATAAAATTTATGTCTAGGGCATTGCAGTTAGATTCAGCCATAAGTTTGGCTAATCCTTGACCTTTGATGAGTTTTGTGGGTTTTATCTCTATGTCATATTCTAAAATAGTGGCAATCCACTTACCTCTTCTTCCATCAGGACCATCCTGAGTAAGAATGTCTTTTACTACAGAATTTGGGACATAGGCAATGATATGAGAGTAGAGAATATAAACTCTGAAGTCTTTAATGGCCTTAACCAAAGCTAAGGTTTGTTTCTCCATAATGTTTTACTTTAGAGGGGAATCTCTAAGGGTCTTACTGAAAAAATCTATGGGTTTTTCAAATCCTTGGTCATTTTTCTGCAGTAAAACTGCAGCAATGGTGTGTTTTGAAGCAAATGAAAAAATTGTGAAATCTTTCTTAAAGTCAAGACTTATTAGGACTGGAGTTTTGGTTAAGGCTTGTTTGATGGAGTCAAATGAATGTTTGGCCTCAATATTCCATTTAAGAACTGAATCTTTTTTAAGCATGTTATTTAGTTCTCTAATTATCTCAGCTAAATTAGATATGAATCTTCTCAAAAAATTTATCTTACCTAGAAAGGCCTGTAATTATTTGATGTTTCTTGGTGGACTGATGTTAAGAATTTCTTCTATCCTAGCAAGATCTATTATGATTCCTTCTTTATAAATTATGTGTCCAAGTTACTTGCCTTCTTCTAATCCAAATAAACTTTTCTTAGGGTTTAAAGAGATGCCAAATTTCCTGCATTTAATAAAAACTTGTCTCAGATGATCCAAGTGCTCATTATCAGTTTTGGAAAACACAGTAATGTCATCTAAGTAAATTACTAATAAATCATGTATTTCCTTAGCAAAAGCTATGTCCATATCCCTTTGAAAGGTTGCCCCTACATTCATTATACCAAAAGGCATTTTTACATACATAAAAGTGCCCCAAGGAGTAGTAAATGTTGTTTTGGCTTGATCTTCTTTTTGGACTAAAATCTAGTTGTATTTGAAAAATCATCTAAAAGAGACATCCTAGAAGAGCCAACTACCCTTTGTAATATATGATCCATTTTAGGTAAAGGGTAATTATCTTTCAAGGACACTTTGTTTGGATTCCTAAAGTCGACACATAATCTAATCTCTCATGTTTTCTTTCTTGTTGGAACTAGGTTAGAAACCCAATCAGAATATCTGATTAGTGCAATTATATGTGCATCATACATTCTTTTCACTTGTTTTTCTATCAAAGGTAATAAAATAGGGTTAATTCTTCTCAACTTTTGTTTAAATGGCTTTTGGTCTTCTTTATTGGAATTTTATGTTGGATTATGATGTTATCATAGGATTTGAGATCCTCATAACTCCAGGAAAAAACATCTTGATATTCCTTTAAAAGAGTAATGTACTTTTTTTCTTCTTGTTGAGGTAATGTTTTGGAAAGTTTGATTATTTTGGGTTTTAACTCTGTTCCAATATTGCATTCTTCTATATCAGATCTAACTGGCTCCAATTTGGATTTTCTAGCTACATATTTTGAGTCAAAAATATCTTCTAAGGGAGTTAAACCTTTGGGTAAGAAATTATCCTTAAGATTCAATATATTTGATTCATCATCAATAATTTCTTCAATCTCTACTTTCTCTAAGCTATCTATATCAGCTTGACTAAATCTAGTTGGTTTGTCAAACTTTATTCTATTTACATCTAAGTTATTCAAATCTATTTCACAATCTAAATCTTGATATATAGTACAATCTGTGTCTATCTTACAGTTCTGAAATTCACCTTCATTGTTCATAAACTTGTAAATTTGTTCATCCTGAGAAAAAAATTGCTAATACTTAAGATTGTTTGGAATTATTGGCCTATGTTTGACTTCAGCAGTATATCTGTGATTAGGTTGGAATGGAAAATTGCATGTACTAGCAAAGGTTGCTAGACAGTGAGCCTGTATATTTTGTTTTCTAGGTATAGCAACAAATTTACATAATTTCCAATAATTCATCAGTTAAATCTATCACAGTGTCTCTGTATCTTCTTAGTCTAGGATTGTAAACAGAATAAACTCCATTTACTTGTTTTATGATCAACTCTGAATCTCCCATGATTGATATTCTTTTTCCTTCTGAGTTCCTAATGATTTGGAGTCCTAGGATGAGGGCTTCATACTTGGCCATATTATTGGTACATTTGAAATTGAGCCTGAAAGCATGGCCTTCTGAGTGATTAGTCTCCATGTTGGTTATCCAAACTCCTGCTCCTGCTCCTAACTTATTTACTGAACCATCAAAGTCTAAATGCCATAGAGATTCATGAAAGATATTATCAATGTTGGGTGTTTTCTTTTTCTCTATTAGTTTTACTTTCAGAGTTACATAATATAAAATAATCAAGGTCAGTTGGTAGATTAAATTGGGTAATTTATAGATCTTTCAGCACTACTGACCATGTACTTCATCAATGTTTCCCTATATAACTTTTTAGGCTGGCCAAAAATTGATATAGTAGCATAAGACATGTCCAATTGTAGAGATCCCTGTAACTTTGCTCCCCATGAGCGAGAAAGTAACATTCCATATTTAGGTGGGATATCAGCGACTACAATGTCCACTAATATACTCTTACCAGGATATTGAACTAGTGTTACACACAAATCTTTTATTAAACCTAGGCATTTAATTTTACTTGAATCAAATGAAAACAAATCTTTGTATGGCCTTCTGATTTCTAGATTGAGAGTTTCCATTATGGCTTTAGGCATTAGATTATGGGAAGCTCCTTAATCTAGCATGGCATTATGTAAAATTTGATCATGAATGGTAAGACTGATATAAAATGGAGGAACTGCTCCATCTGTATGTTTTCCATTTACATCTGGGCCAAAAATCAACTCTGGCTAATCATCATTTAGATTTATGGAATCTTCTCCATCATTCATATTTAATGTTTCAGTTATGGTTGATTTATACTAGTCATGTTTTACTAATTCAGTCAGAGGAATTGGTATCTTTAGCTTTGCAATTTCAGACTGTATGTTGAATGTAGGTTGAGATTTACTAATTTGAATCAATTCTTTTTTAGTAACTGTAGATTGTGTTGGTTTGTCTTGTTTTTCTACAGTTATTTTTTCATTTTCAAGTGATTTGACATTCTCGGTTTGTGATTATTGTGTTTTATTGCTCCTAACTTCCTTTTCAGGGATTGTTTGTGAAGCAGTAGATGTTCTTTCAAACTTAGAATTATTAGCAGATGCTTTTGAAGTAGCAATTTTTGGATCTACTGATTTAGGATCAGCAGAAGGTTTTTTAGGATCTAAATTTGTTATTTTAAGAGAATTAGAGGTTTTAGCAGCAGTATATTTCTGTGAATATTTTGCAGCTTGAGCAACTTCATCAATAATATCAACAATTTTAGGGCTTGATGCATTTTTAGGACTAGAAATGTTTTGGGAAGAACTAGAGTTTTTCTTATTTTCCCTTTGGAGAATTTGCATAACTTTTGTTTTGGGAGCTTCTACTGTTTTCTGATTCTGAGTTTGGGAAGTTTTCTTGGTAGAAGACTCATTGTTTTTTCTATTTCTAAGGTTATATTGACTTTGTATTTCATTTATAACATAATCATAACCTTGTTTATAATCAAAGGATTCACTTGAATCTAATTTGAGTTGTTGGAGTTCAAATAATTCCTGATCTTCCTGAGTGAGAAAGATAGTATTATTATCATCTATTCCCATTAGATTTATTACATCCTCATCATCATCATTATTCTGAGAACTTTCAGCATAGTTCTCTTGGAATGGGGGCCTTATTGTTTGGTCTGGGGCTGTTTCTTATGCTTTTCCAGAATTTATGTTTTTTCTAAAATTGGGATTTCTGATTTGTTGCTGCTTATCCCACTGAGGTCTCCTCTCTATGTTGTCTAATCTATCCATCATCCTGTCTAAAGTTTTAGCTAACATGTCTATTTTTTAGTATGAATTGGAAGTTTCTTCTTTAATGGTAACTCTTCTCTCATTTCTTAGTCTAGCGTTTCTGGCTAAAAAGTTTACTTCTACACTAACAACATATTTCTGCATTCTCTCTAAGGTTTTTGCATTTCTTTCCCTCAATTGATAAGCCATGTCCATGTCAAATCCATCAGGGAATTTGAGTAAGACATTATCAGGAGTCGGTTTTATATTTGTAGGGATGGAGTTGTAAACACTGTTATACCTAGTGTAGTAATCTTGGACTGACTCATTTGGAGCTCTTCTCATGGCATCAAGTTCAGAAAATATCCAGAGTGGATTCCTTTTATTTTCCCATTTATTTAAAAACAATCTATGAAATACAGCTAAATCAGTTACACTACCAGCAGCAAGACCTCTAAACCATTTCTTAACTTCTCCTGTCAATGTTTGTGAAAATAACCTCATTTGAACATATGAATCATCAATCTCATGGAGTTCAAAGAAGTTTGTCATTTTATTTATATGTTGTTGAGCTGTATAATGAGTTGTGGCATCAAAATATGGCATCTTACTCTGATAGTCTTGAGGCATGTCATGAAGTTGTTGTGGTAAGACTAGGGGAGCATATCTAGTAGCCATAGCTTGAAGCTTAGCTTGGCCAGGAGGTAAAGTAGAACTGTTTGGAGCTGTGCTGGAAATGATAGTTGATGAACTAAATGTTGTAGTTGAAGTGTTGGGAAATGAAACTGGAATGTATATGGAACTACTAGGGAATGAGGATGATGTGTTTAAAAAATCAAAAGGTGAACTAATGGATATAGTGGATGAAGTGAGTGATGGAAATAGTACTTTATGCTGTAAAGGTAATCTAGGGATAAATGGATTTGTAGATGAGTTGGTAGTGGAATTTATAGATGATGTAACAGCATACAAAGATGAATCTCTAGCTAGTATTATTGTGGTATGTAACTGAGAAACTCACTAGTACATTTGGGGGAAATTCCGACGCTTGGTTCCGACGCTTTTGACCAAATGTCAGAAATTTCCCCAAATTTTTTCAATCTCGCCTAAAACCGTTGCTATACCGACATTTAGAGAAACGTGTCGCAATACCGACACTTAGACAAAGTGTCGCAATTGCGACGTTTAGAGGAAGACGTCACGATTGAGACACTATGCCCCAAATCGTCGCTCTTGCGACGCCTCCAAACGTCGCAAGTGCGACACAATGTCTAAGTGTCGCAATTACGACGTTTGGAGGTCTAAGTGTCACAATTGCGACGTTTGGAGGCATCCGTCACAAGAGTGACGCTTTGTCCGCCGTCGGTATAACAACACTTATATGCACGCTACATAAAAATACAAAACTTATATCTGTGCTACATAAAAATGATTTTATTAAAAACTACATCCATTAATGTCTGATATCGCGCGCGCATTCGCCCTCCGCTCTTGCATAACAACATTCACGCTCAGAATTCGCCCTCAACTCTTGCAGAACAGCATTTGCCCTTAGAATTCACCCTCAGCTCTTGCAGAATAGCATTTGTGCTCAGAATTCGCCCTTCCTCCTATAGTAGGGTTGACTCTATTTGGGTTTTTTTGTCAATTACATTGGATTGTGTTAGGCTGTAGGGTTCTCTCTAGATTTCTTCCAATGTTCTTTTGGATGAATTTCAAAGAGGATGTGTAAGATGTGTTTGTGCTTGCATGAATTTGACTCCACCAGTTTCATGAAGTTTAAGCTATGGATTTTAGTTCGACAAAATCATCCATCTCAACACCCAGAAACGAATTACCCTTGGTCTGATCTATATTGAAGGTGAAGTGCAAAGTGGTAGAGAATGGGAGATCGAAATTCATCAACTTTATCAAAAGGGTAGTACTCCAGATTTGGGGATTTTCTGATGACATACCAAAGGTCACATCCATACAACCATATCAAGGTCAGTGTTGAGATCATTCTCATATACATATAGGTCACTGATATATAGGGTTAATATCATCATCACTATCCATGGAAACCGAATGGTAACAAAATCTGTGATTGTGGTTGGCTCATTTATAATTATTACCCATTTACAGTACAACACAGAAACACTAAATATGGCCCGAGCAGAGCCTTTACAACAGGCAATGGAATTGCAGCTGCTTCATCAATAACCAATAGCTCCACTTGAGAAAAAATTTCATAATCTTGGGTCTGGATATACTGCAGAGCAAACAATTGTAGTTATCATTCGTGCTCCAATATATTAATATACTTTTTACATTGAACTGAAGAAAGGGAAACAAGCAAATGCTAGCCATCATACAATGCTTTGACATAAGAGTTTTGAGTGACATACTTGAAAAAAAGAACTCATCCATTGATATTTATAATCATTTGAGTTATTCAAGTTAAACACAATGTCAAGAATCAAGATTCAATACCCTCTATTATCTTCATCACCCAATACAAGATTTAAATTTTTCCCAAAGAAACGCTTATTAATTTTGCAGCCATTATTTCTCCCTGCTTTAAAAACCCTACATTTAAATGAAAACAAGCATTGCATTTCAACTACAAAAATCTATTAGTGTTCAAATGTACATGTGTGCATCACTTGTGTAGGGTATTCGTTTTCCACTTTCAAATTATCCAAGAATGTGTGCAGTATAGTTCATATTTTTTGTGATTTAGATTATCTTGAAAAAGGAAAGGTAAATTATTTCCCATGGAAAAATAAGGTTTTCCCTTTTTACTACTAGAAATGGTACAACAAAGTTCCATTTCTACCCGAAAATCCTATGAAACAGGAACCAAATAAAAGCCATGTCCTTAATGGACATCATTTGGCTTTGAAAATGGCCATTGCACCGTGTTGTTTCTTATATTACATCACGATAGTTTCTTAGGTCATTTCTTGTTTCTTGAGATGAAAAACAACCAAAGAAATTGTGAAGATCCTTTCAAGAAATAAATGACCATTTCTCAATCATATCTCAACTATTTTTTATTTTATTCAGTGGTTTCTTACTTTGAGAGAAATTTGACACTTTTATAACGAATATAACCTAAAAACACAAAATGGGAAGGAATTGATGAGGTAGATGTCCTTTAGTTGTTGTCAATTAAGAATTGATAATACACGATGCATGTTTTGTACTACAAACTAGATTCCTTCTTGGAGTTAGGACATAGAGTACTAAATCAAAGTTGTAGTTTCTAACTTCTTGTATTGGTTCATCAATCTTGAAATTCAGACATTGCATGTCTTCATTGCTTCATGTTTGAATAATTTGCATCATATCGTACAATAGGAAATTAGGAATTATGATTATTATTACTTTATGGATCTGTTAAGTTACTTTTAAGTTTGCATGGTTTAGTGTGAAATTATTCTAGTGTGCCCCTAGGCCCGGGTGAAGGAATGCCAAGGACTAAGAACCCTAGTTTTTAAATGGTATTGTTTCTTATACCCAAAAACCCCTCAACATCACTTCTTATTAGTTCTTAACAATAGTGTTGTAAACAATTTGAGAATTTATATAGCAAAATCTCGCACTTCTCAAGATAAAGTCCTAAAGCTAAAGTGTGATACCATGTGTAATTCAATAGCCCCATTGCCACCTCACCAACCTCTTTTCACTTCGGGCTAGCTCTCCTCCAACTCAAGGGGGGTTCTCCCTAGTAGATGTTAGGGATCTAATGGCCCAACCAAACCAAGTCAAGAGCCCCTAACTCTCTATGTTTACTACTATCAATCAAAATATTGAACAATAGGGTCAGACATGCATCCTGAAGATAAAATTGCCAGGGTATTTTTGGGTAATTTCAAAGGGAAAGTCCCCAAACACATATAATCAAGGAATTATAACGTGATTTCAAACATTAAATATCAAAAAAATTGTTTAAATGATATTGAAAGGAAAAAGGTTATGGAAGATAGAAAGTGCCTTACTTAAATGCTCTAAGGATTTTTCAATAGTTGCTCCAAAAGCTTCACTTCAAGGCCCTTCAAGATCGTCTCCAACAATGCTATACCATCAGCTTCAACAATGTTGCTCCAAAAATGTCCTCAAGGTCTTCACAACAAGTTTACTAGAAGTTGCTCCGCCAACATATTCAATAAGGTCTTCATTGTCAACTCGTCTCTTGTTTGGGTGCCTTAATGTGCAATGACATGTTTCCAGGACTGAATTCAATGCAAGGAATATTTGAAACTCTAACTCTGTCTTCCGGTGTCTTATTAGAAATTATTTCAGTTTTCGTTTTGTGTTTTCAAGTTAGATATTGTTTTCAAGTTTTTACATTTATAATTTTATTGCAATGTGGCAGAATGATCAGGGCAGTACATAAACAACCCCGAGACGGGATGATCGTGGAAAGAGGCCAGCAGAAGAACATGTAAAGTGCCAGCATTGCTCTATCTTCAGGTATTTTAGTTATTTACATAATTGAAATAATAATATTTTTGTTCAAATATGCAGACACCTAGCCATGGTACGCCTGATTATTCCCTCTTTGAGGAAGAGCTTTCTTCATCCCTATCTCGAGTGTTCTTGTTGCGAAAAAAGGCACAAGATGCAAGGTCGGAATTTAATACTTTGATAGATGCACCTCAAACACTGGAAACAGTAGAGAAGATAAAAAAAACTTATGAGCCAGCTAGAAACATATCAGGTAATAATAAAAAGTCAAAAGGATATTTTTTTTGTTCTGCATGAGATGAATTGTGATAGTTTGATTTTTAATTTTTACATTGACTAAACTAACAAAAAGTTATTTTGTATGTAGCGTTTTCTGTCACTTGCTGAACCCGGTGTTGGTGGTAGTGGGACACAAGGGTAAGAGATTGCCCAAAAAACCTCTCGTACACTTTCTACTCCTTTAGGTGCCAGCCAAGAAACACACCCTGCCCAAGCAGACACCCAGCCAACCGCTGAACGTGTTGGCAATGATGACGCTGATATGGCCAACTACATTATTGTGTTTCCTAGAGCTACACGTGTAAGCTCCACAGGGACCATTAATGGCACGTTGTTGGTGAACAATGAAGATGTCCCTATAAAGCATGTACAACTCCCAGGTAAATTTTAATATTTTAACTATTTCATGTACTTTATCTAAAACATATTTATCATGATTTTTATTTTTAAATTAATGATAATATCTTCTTCTATTTTTGGTTTTATTCTGTGTAGGAAACAATGAGTTCTACAGGATTCTGGAGAGCCATGCGTTGGTCATTTTTGGCCCAACCATACGTACAGGGTGGAATTCCCAGAATTCCAACCTGAAAAAAGAACTTCTAGATTATCTAGAAGCCCTTTTTGGGGTCGACACATTTGACAGAACAACGGTGGCTCGGGTAGCCGACAAATATTTGAAATATACCAGGGACACCTATAGGACGCAATTGCAATTTAACCCTAGATATTAGCATCCTCTCTCAGTTCCATAGAGTGAGTGGAGAGCACTCATCCATGACGGAAAAGAGAAAAGGGCAAAGAAAGAAGGAAAAATGCCAACTGGACCCGCAAGGTAAATTACAACTTTAATTCAATAGCTTTAATTTTCTCTATGTCTAAAATAAAAGTGTGCTACGTCATATTTGACTTCAATCTTTTGATGCTAGGTTGCCTGACACCTCAAAGGCAACCAAAGCTAGGATTGAAAAAAGGGCCATCACAAGCTAGGCCAGGGCGGCTACTTGAAATTAGCCGCAAGAATTGTAATTAAGTAGCTAAACATCTTATAATTAATTGTATCGCCTTCCAACGTTTTTGTAATCCTATCAAATATGATTAAAAATACGCAATCATATGTAATGTAGGGTGATGACTTCGGAACAGAAACTATAGAGGAAGATAAAAATATATCTTTCCATTTCGGCTATCAAGCCATAGTTGAACGTCGCAGAAGCTTGGGGCAGGTCCCAAGATCCAAAATGCCTGATAAGGTAAAACATTAACCTTTCAATATGTTTGTTTTCGTCCATAAATTTAATGTCTAACAACTTTTTTTAAATCAGGGGATAAGCACTATCAACGAGGCAAATAACCCAGTTTTAGAGCCAGATGTAGATGATCCTCACGTGTAACCTGATCATTGTAGTGGGGACCAAGCCGACAATGCCACTATCAGTGAGGGCTGTGACGGTAATTAATTTCCACTTATAATTTTTTCTAATTATACCTTGATGGTTGTCCTTATAATGTTTTTTGTTTAAATGACAGAGAATGTTTCCCTTAAGGATCTTACCACCAGAGAGGAAGACAGGGCAACAGTCCCGACGGCGACAACTGGTGCACCAGGTAAATAATCTCATTGCAATTTTTTTGATTAATATTACCGAACTAGTTCAATGATATTTAAAAACTGAAAATTAAAATTTAATATTATCTGTTTTTGTAGGCGATGCCTCATCACTGGATGAGACCAGACATCGTGACTATGCAACTAGGTCAGCGGCGAAAACTGGTGCACCAGGTAAATAATCTCATTGCAATTTTTTTTATTAATATTACCGAACTAGTTCAATGATATTTAAAAACTGATAATTAAAATTTAATATTATATGTTTTTGTAGGCGATGCCCCGTCACTGGATGAGACCAGACATCGTGACTACGCAACTAGGTCAGCAGTGCGGGTCGAAAGGCACGAAACAGGAGCAGAGCATGATGATATTGATGATGTAATTAGGAGATTTAGAAATAGGAAGAAGAAAAAGAAAATTCGATAATGTAAAATATTGTATTATTATAAGACAAACGTTACCATACTTGGAACGTTTTTTGCGTTATATAAAAAACTCATTTATCATACTATTTTTATGTCAAGCATTAATTGCAATGTTTCCTTGCGTACTTTTTGTTGAATTGTTTGTTTATTAGTTATTGAATATTTTTTTTATGCTCATGAAAGTAAAAAATGAAATATAGATTGGGTATTGGGGAATTGAGAGTGATGTGAGGGGGGGGGGGGGAAGGGGCCATAAGAGCTTCCACCTTCACGTGGTTGGCCCTCTTTAGTAGAGAATAATTTATTGGAGCAATTTAATCTTGGAGAAAACCTCCCTCGATCCAGCGTAGCAACAAAAAAGTCACTGTTGACTTAGTTGCTACTCTTTCAGATCGTGGGAGGCTTGTTCCAAGTTCATGTGACTCCAATAAATTGTTCTTGAAACGAAGAGGAGCTTATTCAGGTATGTTTTGACATTTTCAACATATGTTCTAACATTATCATAAGAATGCATCTTAGAGTAAAAAAATACTACATCAATTACTTGTATTTATTGTATAGATAATGATGGATTTTGATTGACTTGGCAGTGCAGGTACAAATCCTCTTGCATCATGAGCAATACAACTTGTCAACCAGGGTCATGTCCAGGATATTTTTTCTTGTGCGCTTGACCAGGTTCGTAATGTCACATTTTTTAAGTTCCTTTACAGTTCATAATTCAATATTAAGCTTGTTCACGATTATTATCTAGGTTTTTTGTATGTGTTTTTTCATCTATTTGATTGTAAGCAACTATGCATGTTTCCTGTTGTTCACTATGATTTCTCCCATTACCACTCCCAGGATGAATGCGAATTTATTGTTACATAGGTTACTTTATTGTTACTATGATTTCTCCATTTACGATTTCATAGGTTACATCATGTAAAGTTGTCAATCTCAGGTTGGTGATGAGATTTAGTTCTCCAGATTTGGGGCTTTTCTGATATTTTCTCCCTCATGTCATTCTTGCATCACCTCATTGTTTGAGCATGCCAATTGTCTACCACTTGTACCAATTGGCACATGTCAATCTCTGAGTGGTGCCACATTTCACCTATTTTCAGTGAGAGTTTAGGGTTTCTCTAACATGGCTTCAGAAATCCGATTCAGTGCCTGCTTGAATATCGTCACATAATACTCATGGTTTGGATTGATGAGCATGTTCTGAATGGTTGGTTGATTCATAAGAACCACCCATATAGTCATCTTGAGATATTTCAGAAATTTTCTCGGGTTTCCTTTTTCACCGTTTCTAGTGGGTGGGATGGTGTGGTGTGATCCATCAATACTAGTGCTCTTGTAGTAGGGACTTTGTTTTTGGGGATATAAAGGAGCATTTTATGTAGATATCCCATTGGATGCGTTCATAGATGGGCACGAGAGGTCAAGAATTTAAATTAAAAATATGCAACCTCTAGCATGGCAACCTGAAGGCCGTGAGAGACACTGGTTAAAGATTGTTTTGTGCTGGCCTTAATATAGTCATGATTTCTTTCTATTATATTAATGCAAATATATAGTCCAGTCTCATTAAAATGAGGATTGTGGTTGTATATAGAGGGCTCTCTCTTTAAAATTTAGCTTTGTTTTGAAAGATATTAGGCTAGTTATAAAGTTCAAGGGTTTTGATTGAATTTAGGTGGTGGAATTCAATAGCTGAGGGAAAGATTGAAGTAATTCAGGCCATTGGGCTATGGAGTCAAAAAGATGGCTTCACTGGATTAAGTTTCTAAACAAAAGATGGTTTTACAGGGCAAGATAATCAAACAGAGAACACTTTTAGATCTTTAAAGCGAATGAGATGGAATTAAAATGGATGAAAGGAAATTAAGAATCTTTCAACACATTCAAAGAGGGAAATTCAGTGATTATCAATAAAGAGAATTCAAGTATTCTTTACTAAATACTGTAGTAAATAGGAAAAATAGGCAAAATTTCATATAAGGATAAATTTTACAAAAGTTCCAACAGTTCTTCCCACCATTTATCTTCTGGTATTCTGGTCCGTTGAAGTTTTCTCAATGTTTCATCAGCCTTAGTATATCTGAAAAAGGTAGGCTGAATTGGAAACAAATTCTTTACTTCATGCTCAAGATAAAATAAATTTTCCAATCTAGCATGAAGTTTTTTTCCTGTTGGCAATGCTACTTCTGATGTACTGGTTGAAGAATTGGCCTGATTGTCAGCATACTTGTCCAATTTTTCAACATAGCTTTCAAGGTACATTAGTTTATCCTCTGAAACTATAGGACTGAGCAATCCTTTTTTCAACAAAATATCAAATCTTTCTCTGAAGGCAATGATTTCTTCTTGCATATCTGAGCACCTTCGTTCTAGATTCTACATAAGGGTTCTCTTAGTAAAAACTCTTTTTATTTCCAAAATTGTTCCGGTCCTGTTCTGAATACCAAGTTCTGCAAGTTGGTGTCTAGTTTGAGTGTTTAGAAACTGTATCAGTTGTTTGGCTTCCTCAGGCCTATTTCCCAATTCTTCTCTTGTACTTTGAACTTCTTCTATAGCCAATTTGACTAAATCATTTTGTTCATACATAATCTGAATTGAAGACCATACATCCTTTATTGATTGGATAATGTTGTCCCAAAGAATTTCATTTATTTCCTTTAAAGGTTTCTCCAATGTGAGATCATTTTCCAATGCTTTAACCAATTTTTCTAATCTTTTGACCTCTCTTGTTTTATCAGCAACACTCATTTTTTAGAGATCATATCTTTGTTCTAAATTAGTAAGCTGTAACTTTGTGTGTTGGAGTTTTGTTAATTGAAGTTTCAATTCATTCATTGACTTTATTAATTCTTCAGAACTCAAATTGGAAGTATTTACCTGTGATAGCTCTGTTGGCTGACCTGTTGTGGATGTACCTGTACCTGTAATTACCTCTGTTGTTGATGTTGGAATAGTAGACTTATTGTTCTTTAATGCCTGTTCAAGCTCTTTTTCTGTTTCATTTAGTTGCTCATTCAGTTTCAAAAGCAAGTCCATCATTTCTTCTTCAAAATTTTTCTTTATCATCTCTTCAGTTTGTGGATGTCTTGAAGCTGGCAATTTCAACTGCTTTCTCAAAGCTGCAATATCATCATATTTTTTCTTGATTAGGGCCTCTATACCTTTGACATATTTAGGATTGTGACCCAATCCAATGATTATTTCCTCCAATGTCTTTATCCTGTTGTCTTTGGCCTGAGAAGAGGCTTTTTCAAGCTGCAATTGTGCATTAGTGTTCTCCAAAGAATCCTGCAACTTCTAAGTTGCCATTGCTTTATCGGTCATAGTAGAATAGATCATTTCACCAGTCTACTTATGTAACTCAATCTGATCTAAAGGATGAATATCCTTTGCTAAGACTTCAAAATTTGTTCTAATATAATCTGCAGTTGTTTGAGGCTGCTGCACTTTTGGTTTGAAGTGACTCATTATCATTTTGCCTTGCTGAATGTCATAAGCTGACATCAATCTTTCTTGATTCTTAGGAGCCATGTTCAAATGCTGATTGTAAACCTGGAGTCTTAGTGGATCATTCCTAGCTTTTATATTGATAAAGGTTTTCTTTATATCTCCTGCATCTTTAACTGGTGGTTTGAAAGAAGATATTTCAACACTCTGTTGCTTTTGCAGCTCTTTTCTCTGTAAAATAGTGGATGCCCCACTGACTGTACCTGTTTGTTGACTATCCTAATCTTCTCTCTGGCTATCAAGAATTTCCTGAACAAAATCTACTTCTGGAAGAGGATTTAATTTTTGTCTTTTAGCATGAGGCTGTTCTAAAGATCCACCAACAGGTTTAGCAACTTCAACATCTCTCTTCTTGTCTTTTTCTATATTGATAGGAGTTTGTAAAATTGAAATTTCTGGTTCATTGATCTGAATAGGAGGAATTTTTACTTGACCCTGTTCTTTAGAAGTCTCAGGTTGCTCTATCATTGTGAATTTTTCAAATACTTGTATGTCAGGCTCCTTTTCTTTTCCTTTAGATTGTACTGTGGCCAATGCACTGATCTCCTGTAAATTTTGCTGAGAAGTCCTTGCAGAAGAAGGACCAATACCTAGTATCTGCACCTGTACAAAAGAGTCTAGGTCAAGTATTTTCTCAAGGTCTTTCATTACATTTTCAACATTGACCTGCTCACTATCCTATTCTACCAACGTTCCTTCCATCCATTCATCCATATTGGCATATTGTTCAATTTCTGGAATTTTGTGATGAATGTATGGTGATAGTTTATTTTTCATTCTTGTATCACAGATAAAGTTATTTAGGTCATAAGGCACCCAGTAAAAACTTTTTTGTAATCTGAGATATTCTTCTAAGATTCTTTCTTCTTCCTTTCCAGCATCTCTAGAGTTACAAACAAAAGGACCTAATTGACTTTTGATCCTGATTTGAGCCTTTTTCTTTGCATTGCAGAAATGAACTATATCTGAGTTAATCATCTACCTGAAATACTCTAGTGAAAAGAGTCTCATGGGGACATATTTGGGCAACTTGAATGGGCACAATTCACATCCATATATTCTGATCTCAGTGTGATTTTGATACAAGTACCGGTCACCTACCCTATATTGTTTTGAGAGCTGTAGAATTTTCTTGATTTCATTATTGACTCTAGGAGGGGAAACTCCTGTTAACAAAGTGGTTGCAGGGTGTAAAAATAGGTCAATAAACTCATTATAGGAGTAAGGAGAATCAGAGGAATTATGGGTGATGGCAGACCAAAATATCACAGACCTAGGATTTCCTTTGGCATCAAGTTTCTGAACATGGAAAGGGAAACTTTCTTATTGGTAATAAATCATGAGATGATATATAACAAAAGAATATTTGAACACTTTTTCATTCTCAAATCTCATGAACTGATCATGGATTTTATCAGCAATGTAGGATGCAAAATCATACTTGACAGCAGGGGACTGTCGAGGGGTAAATATAGACAACAATACTAGGGTTAATTGATCAACATATTCACTAGTATTGAAACCCATGATAAAGGATATCATATTCAGAATAAGCCTGCCCACATCAGTGAAAAAAGTATAACCATAGGGGGGAGGGCCTTTGGGCTGATGCTCTAGTAACATGAAGGTTTGACAAATGCGATTTAACTCTTCATGGGACAAATTGGCAGACTTTTCAAGTAATTCTCCCATGGACAAGGGAGTGAGGGCTTGACCAGGTTGAAATTGCAGCATTTCATTTATCGACTGAGTAGTGATTGGGAAAAGGATGTTCTGACTCAGGGACAAAACTGCTCTTTGATTGGGGTCATAGTTTGCATGGCAATAATGAATTAACTCAGGAAAAATATGGACTGAGGGGAGAAGATACATGGGGAGATTGGATTCCCATAATCCAATAATATCAGAACCATTTATAAAGTTATATCTGCAGTGGCAAAAGGTTCGAAGAGGATTATCACTAAGAACGAGGTCTTTAATTTGAAAATATCTATCTGCTAGGGGCAGATAGTCTAAATCTCTGTGAGGGGCATTCAAAGGTGCGACGTTCAGAGCCACTGGAACCTCCATTTCTGGTTCTTGTGGATTCAAAAATGAATTTTGGGTTTTTGTGAAGAACAAACACAATTACAAGTTTTGGGAATGCAATTTACAATTCTGGGGATTGAACAAGACCAAATTGAACTCTGTTTCTGTCTTTCGTGCCTAATTTAAAACAAAAGCTATGATTTCACAGAGTTTTAATGAGAATTGGGGTAAATACCTGTTTTTTGGGAGATGAACAGTGATTAAACAGGTACAGGCTATGGCGTACAAACTCTGGATTACTGGTATGCAATTATCTTTAGCAAAATACAGTTGATGGCGCTTGACAGTTTGTTTTTGAAATTCTCTGCATGAGACTTTGGTCGTTCACAGAATAATGAAAATGACGCAGGAAAAATTGTTTTATTCACAAAGTCCAAAGGGTGACGGGGGTTTTTTTAGGAGTTGTCTACCGAGGTCGTGTTTTGGCCCAGACGGCAGAAATCTGCCAGAATCCGGTCAACTAAATTTTAAAAAATCAGGTAGTTGCAGTGCTTGGAATCCATTTTTGATAGTGGAAATGGATTCAGCACTATCAAAAACCCCCGGGGCACTCAAAATACTAATGTTTAACAACTGTAAACAAGATTCTGGGCAAATCTTTGCCTGATTTTCTGAAAATCGTTACTGGATTCTGGGTCAAAACGCGGCCTCGATAGACTACGCGGTTTTATTTATTTATTTAATGGATGACGTCAATAGGTACGGAGGATGAGTCACGGGAGGCAAGCGGTAAGTGGTTTCCATCGCACCACTTTTGGGGAAAAGTGGTTTTGGGTGGAGGGCGAGTGATTCCATAGAATGATTGACGCGTGGCATGGCACTATTTGAAAACCGTCGAGCCATCGCGCGTTATTGTTCGGACGCGGATGGCTAGTGATATCATTAATAACCGTTGATCTCGGATGGGTTGATCGAACGGCGATGGGGACGTGGAAGTGACGGGGATTTAATATGGAGGGCCTGACGCAATTAAACGTTAATTAATCTCATCGGGGGGAATCTGATTGGCAGAGTTAATTAATCATGAGGATTAATCAATTTGTTTATAAAAATGCAGGAAAGTGATCAGGAAATGATTTAACCAAGGTTAGCAATTAAGGGAGGTATTGGGGATTTTACAAAGGGTTTATAGTTTTAACCTTGGGAAAGGGAGTCAGGGGATTAAAATACATAGGGGAAGAATTATTTTTGTATTAAAACACGTAATAAAACATGTTTTAATTATTTTTTCAATATAATTTTATTATATGATAATTAAATCAGAATAATCTAGTTACCATAGGGGGCGGAATTTAATATTACGATATATTTAGCCAAAGGGGGCATAAAGTGGGTTTTTTTATTTAAACATGTGGGAATAAATAACTTTGGCTAAAATTTATTAATGGGTTTTGGGGGATATTATATAAAAAGGAGTTATATATAATAGGAGAAGGTTATTTTTGTAAGGATTTAATACATAAAATCAATGTTAATATGACAAGGGGACAATGTAAACTCAAAACACATTAATATAACTAATAAAGTGAAGATTTAAAAGCAAATTGCATTATAACCACTTACTTAATCATTGGCCTATGGACTAGCCACATTAGAGTAATGCATAAAGCTTTTCACAACAATAAAAGGAAAGGGTTATGGCTAAGTCAAATTTTATTGTTATTGACAGTGTAATGAAATGTATCTCAATGCTATGGTTTTGGCCTTTTTATTGGTTGAATTAGAGGACCCGGTTGAAAATATTGGAGCCAAGTTGGTAAGGAAAGTTGTGGCAAAGACAAATGATTTAGCTGGGGATGGAACCACAACATCTGTTGTTCTTTCACAGGGTTTAATAAGTGAGGGTGTAAAGGTAACTTTTTGTCGATAGTACTAGATTAAGATCATCTATTCATTTTTGTAGGGTCTTATGGTGTTTGGTTTTTTAGTTTTGGGTTGGGCTTATTGAGTCTAAGATATTTTTTGAGTGAAAAAATTGCTATTAGGTATTAAAAAAATTTGGTTCTTTTGTCAAAATTTATGAGCTTGTTAGGAAATACAAAACTGACAATGGTTGTATCTTAAATTTGTGGAAAATAATTTGAAATGAAACCTTTTTGTTTAGGTTGTTGTAGCAGGTGTAAACCCTATTCAAATTACTAGGGGCATTGACAAGACAATAAAGGCCCTTGTTTCGGAACTCAAAATTTTTTCAAAGGAGGTAAACGCTTGCCTTTTGAGTAGGTTAGTTTTCCTTTTTGCTGATGGTTTGGTGTATCTAATTGAATTAGTTGCCTAAGGTATTTTTGGTTGCAAACTCCTTTTAATTTTTCATATAGTATTGGCCTTGTGGAATACATTTGATTGTGTGATCTTGTTAGATCTACAACATTTGTAGTTGTTTAGTCTTATGGCCGAGGTGCACTTTTATTATGGAAATAGTTGATGCAATATTTTCATTTAATCCTTACTGCAGGGTAGCATGTTGAGAAGTTTCTTGTGAAACATTTGGTATTCAAAATGACACTTGATCCTATACAGCATCATACACTTGACTTCAAAATTCATATTCAAAGTGTGCCAGATAATTCTTGAAAAATTTCAAATATTTATGTTGTTTTAAACCATTATCTTTTTCATGTATTGGATGCTGAAAATGAGAAAAAGACTTTGGTATGAAACCAATTGGTGAATAATTTCCAGCAAAACAACCACTTCCAAGACATGATTTAGAAGTAGAACATATGTACTTATGAAGCATAGAAAGATATCCTTGATGAATTGTCAATGTTTGGCTAGGGTTATTTTTGGAGAAAATAACTCCTTATTCCTAGAATAGTGATCTTCAATACAAGTAAATTTTTTTCACGGACACTTCTGCCACTTGGCTTGTTGTTTATGTACTTTGAGCTCTACAAAAAATATCTACAAAATTTGTCTATATAAATGACCACAAAAATGTAATACTTACCTTTATATTTCAGTAACCCTATAATAAAGTCTATTGATATATCTTCTAGTCGTTGAATATGTATGTGGAATGGTTGAAGTAACCCTAGAGATTTTACTATCTCTCTTTTATTTATTATGCAAACTTGACCTTCTCTTACAAAATTTTGAATATCTTTCTTCATTCCTTCCAAAAATATATTTTTTGATCCTTTGAGATGTTTTAAGGAACCCTACGTCCTACCATCAAAGAGACATGGGACTCCCTTAATATATTTTATTCAAATATGCTTGCGTGCATAAAAATATTCTACATTTGCACCAAAGTATATCTCTCTTTCACTCCCAATGCTCCATAGAGTTCATCCCATCCTTTATAAATTTTAGTTTTTGTTTAGTACTATTGTCATTTTTCCATTATGGCAAGCTTCTTCTAGCCACCTAGAAATAGAAAATGTAATTGGATATAAATTTGAGGCCTCTTCTATTTTAGAAAGAGCATCATGTACTAAATTTTTCTTACCCTTTTTGCATATTATCTCAAAATTAAAACTTTGCATTTTTTCTCCTCATTTTTGTTAATCTTCTAATGAAAATCATAGCTTCAAAAAATACTTTATGCTATCATGGTATATCTTGACTTTAAAGTACCTCCCAATGATATACTATCCCCATTTTTTATTGCATGTAATATTGCTTCCATTTATTTTTCATACGTAGATTTCACCAAATATTTTCTTTAAATTCCTTGCTTTTAAAAGCCAATGATATCCCTTATTGTGTTAATGTTATGTAAATTCCTTGTCCTAGTGCCTCACACTCTACTATGAATGTTTTACCAAAAGTAGGTGCAACCGATGTTGGTGTAGAATACATGGCATCCATTAAAAGAGAGAATTCCAAAGTAGCCTCATCATTCCATATAAATGATATTTTCTTCAAGAGATATGTCAGTGGACTTGAAATGCATGCATAATTCTTAAAAAATTATCAATAATATCATGTAAATCTAAAAAATCTTCTAAGAACCTTGATTTTCTTAGGAATAGGTCATTTTGTAATAGCTTGCATCTTTTGAGGCTCCAACTTCACTCCTTCCTTTAAAACAATATGAACAAAATACTCGAATTCTTATTTCCCAAAAGCACATTCAGATATTTTTACATAAAAACGATTGTTCTCAATAATTTATATAACTTTTCCACATGTTTAGAGTTGTATTCCCATGATTTATTATAAATATGTGTATTACCAAAGAAAACCAACACAAATTTTATAAGATGGGATCAAACAAAATTGTATTCAAACAGTGATAAACCCTAATTCAAACCAAATTCGCATTCCAAAATAGCCTGCTAACGTCGGCCAATTTTGTGACGTGAAAACCAAATGAATTCTGCCCTAATCTTTTTCGGGTCTGAAGTAGGGCTGGCATACGGAGGGAGAGTTGTGACGCGAATTTCTGATCAAATTCGCCCTAATATTTTTCGGGTCCGGATTTCCACTGCGCGACGGCCCAAACAAAGATCTGCTCCAATCAATTTCTGCCACGTGTCCTCAATCAAAACTTGCCCTGCTCTGTCTGCAGGTGCATTCGATGGTGTTTAAGGCGATGGGACATGGATGTGGTGATTTCATATCAATCGCATTAAGTTTTAACGCTGTTCAATTAGCCGATATTTAAGTTCCAAGGTTTTCACATTAAATCGCATTAAGTTTTAACACTGTTCAAGATCGGACCTCCACTCCTGTTAGCGATTCCGCATGCTCCAATATGATCCGGCCTTCGGCTCTCATTAATGATCAGAGATTAATTATGAGGGGCATCCTTCGATTGCATTGCAGTCGGGGTCGATAAAATGGTGTTTCGCTATGGTTTTTCAGACAAGATGGTTGTTGGGTTACACTGACTGCTCACTGTGACGAGAAGGAGAAGTGGCTAGCTGAACTGCTACTTAGACTTTGCTGCATATCTGCATTTCCCTCGGTCTAGTCTGTGTGTGTCTTCCTCTGTTTCTTGGAAATCTGCTTCTCCGTCTCCTCTTGTGCCCACTACTGAGACTCCACCCATGCCTCGCCTGCATCAAAGGATGCATTGCCGCAAGGGGAGCACTAGAGGTCAACCCCTGTGCACTCCCTCCAGCCCCTCAACTGAGTCACCTTCCGGCCAGTCCAGTGATTATTACGCAGGTTGCTATCCAAATACGAGGAGTGGGCGTGGTCGGATTGTAGGATCTGGCCAATGTATGCATTCCCCTGCTCCTCGTTTCCCCACCGCTAGTTCACCTTCTATGGCCATGACGCACACTGTGCAATTTTCGTTTAATTTCTCTCTCAACCACCCCCGAATTATAGCCTCAGTCACTGTGGTTTTCCGCGAGGAGGCCCAAACGGAGGAAGAATGCACCCGTCTAGCAGGTCTGAGCTCGGAAAAAGCTGGCCAGCATTCGGGCCTTTATGAGGGGAGCCGTGGCATGAATGTGGACGTATCACCTAGCGATCCTAGACCTTCCGAAGGATGGTGCCGAATCGTGGAGGAGCCACCGGAGGAGTAGTTTGGTTAATTTGGTTTTCTTGCTTCGCAGGCCCACTTAATTGGGCATGTTTTAGATTATATTACTGTGCTGGACCTCTGTAATATTTTTGAATTCTGTAAATGTTCAAGACTGGTTTCCCCATATGAGGGCAGTCTTCTTAATTTTTTGATTTTTTGATGACAAATTTGCCATGAGTCTGGGCAATGTTTTTGACTTCAGTGTAATTTTATTCCCACTGTTAATAGATTAACTTTACTAAGAAAAAAAAATGTTGCCCTGTTTCTATTTTAAACCTACTTTTTGAAATACAGAGCCATGTTTATATGATTCTTTATAGTCGAAGCGCTGTGGGGTGGTTTATTATATTAATATTTCACAGTCGAATTATGTTCATAACAATTGGAAAAAAAAAATGTTGCCCTGTTTCTATTTTAAACCTGCTTTTTGAAATACAGAGCCATGTTTATATGGTCTACGTACAAAGAACCTTTTTTCTATGAACAGGGTGGATGCTGTAGCAGGCTACTAATGGAAACAAGCGATCCTGAACCTTACATCTCGGATGCAACAAATGGTTACCAATTTTGGAATCAAACGAGCCTGATCTTACGAGCGAGCCTGGGTTTCTACAGATGGTTTTTATTTTCGGGAACAAGCGAGCCAGAACATACAATCGACCCTGGGTTTATACATATTTTTGCTCTATCATGGATGCTTTTTGTGTGAGGCGTATATCAAGAGTACATGTCTCTGCACATTTTGGGTACTTTAATTTGTATTTGGAACAATGGACGTCGGTACTCTATCTGTTGCTTTACTATTCTACATACTGATATTTCACTTTCTTATAGATGCCTTGGGCATATTTGGATGCTTTCTCAGATTGTCGATAATCTCCATGTGGACCGTTATTGGGTTTTATATCATGTCCCTGTATGTGACATGGGGTATTTTTCTATCATTGTCTGGGGTGGGACTTCCACTTTTCTGGATGGATATTTGGGTTCCAATCTTCAGATGTGAAAATGTAATGACTTCATGGACTGTTTTATTTCATATAATATATTCAAAACAACGTTTTTTCTCATGTGAAAAAAAAATGATTAATGTGTATCACTCTGCCTTCAAAACTAGCGATGCTGGTCTATGTTGCTAGTTTATTGATATGGTTTGATGGTCTTTTTATATTTTGGACATATCACGCTCCTCACATGATTAGCATTTTTCTTTGTTCAAGGATTTTGGGTACTTTAATTTGTATTTGGAACAATGGACATCGGTACTATATCTATCTATTGCTTTACTATTCTACATATATACTGCTATTTCACTTTCTTATAGATGCCTTGGGCATATTTGGATGCTTTCTCAGATTGTCGATAATCTCCATGTGGATCATTACTGGGTTTTATATCATGTCCCTGTATGTGACATGGGGTATTTTTCTATCATTGTCTGGGGTGGGACTTCCACTTTTCTGGATGGATATTTGGGTTCCAATCTTTAGATGTGAAAATGTAATGACTTCATGGACTGTTTTATTTCATATAATATATTCAAAATATCGTTTTTTCTCATGTGAAAAAAAAATGATTAATGTTTATCACTCTGCCTTCAAAACTAGCGATGCTAGTCTATGTTGCTGGTTTATTGATATGGTCTGATGGTCTTTTTATATTTTTGACATATCACACTCCTCACATGATTAGCGTTTTTCTCTGTTCAGGGATTTTGGGTACTTTAATTTGTATTTGGAACAATGGACGTCGGTATTGTATCTATTTGTTGCTTTACTATTATACATATATACTGCTATTTCACTTTCTTATATATGCGTCGGGCATATTTGGACGCTTTCTCAGATTGTCGATAATCTCCGTGTGGACTGTTACTGGGTTTTATATCATGTCCCTGTATGTGACATGGGGTATTTTTCTATCATTGTCTGGGGTGGGACTTCCACTTTTCTAGATATATATTTGGGTTCCAATATTCAGATGTGAAAATGTAATGACTTCATGGATTGTTTTACTTCATATAATATATTCAAAACAATGTTTTTTCTCTTGTGAAAAAAAAATGATTGTTTATAGTCAAAGCGCTGCGGGGTGGTTTATTATATTAATATTTCACGGTCATTGGAACGCCCACAATTCATAACAAATATTGGAGATTTACTGTATTGTTTTAAAGTTTCATTTTTTTTTTTAAAATTGAACCTGCCATCGGTATACCAACACCTTGTAAGCGTCGGCATTGCGAAAGCTTAAAAACGTCGGAAGAGTGACAGTGTAAAAACGTCAGACGACATTTCGTCAGAATTGCGACAGCTTACAAACGTCAGAAGAGCGACATTCAAAACGTCGGACGACATTTCGTCGAAATTGCGACAGTTTACAAATGTCGGAAGAGCGACGTCTCAAACGTTAGACCACATTGCGTTGGAATTGTGACAGTTTACAGACGTCGGAAGCGCGACATTCAAAATGTCAGACCACATTTCGTCGGAATTGCAATATTTTACAAATGTCGAAAGAGCGACGTTCAAAACGTTGGACCACATTTCGTCGGAAGTGCGACAGTTTACAAACATCGGAAGCGCGACGGTTTGGGAAACGTCGAACGAGCGACGCTTGTTTGGAAGCGACGGAACAAGTGTCGGTAGTGCGACACTTTTTAATTGCGTCGGAATTGTGACGGCATGGGAAACCACGTTTTGTCCATCCTTGAACTATCGCTCTTGCGACGACTATGTGTCGGAATAGTGACGAATTGGCCGTCGGAAATTCCACCAAATTTTCTAGTGATTGGAGGTTTGTTTTCGTAGGTCAAAATTGAGCTAATTCAATAGCTTCATCAATATCTTTGAGAATAGTAACATTAAGTTCTTCAATTTTAGTCTGATCTTGAACTTTCTATGATTTAGAATCTACTGTAATACTTTTATGTTTTGTATTCAAGAATGAAATAAAAACAAGGTCTAAAATAGCAGTTTTCAAATCACTTTCAAATTTACTTCTAAATAAATAATGCTCAAATTTTAGATCAAAATCAATATCTTGCAGACTTACTAACTCTTGTGGTAATGAATTGACTCTTTTTAATGACACTTAAGCTTCTAAATCTTCTAACTATTTTTTCCTTTTACCAATTCGGTCTGGGTTGTCTACTATAACTACAGGCTTAGGATCCGGGTTAGACCTAGTATAATAAACTTTCCTAGAAACCATAATTACTGTTTTCAATACCCACAACCTATAAAAGCAATCTTAAAGTAAAAGGATGTATAAAATGATTTTCTTTAAGACTAGTTTTATGACTGATGATTGGTTATTTCCCCAGTATAGTCTCTAGTAATTTTATCACTCTAGTAATTCTCAAGTTGTGAGATTTTGGTTTTTAGTCAAAGAATTCTAGAGGTAACCATAAACCTACTTTTAAACTCTAGGATCTAGCCTTCCTAGGGTTCAGAGAGGGCTCTCTCTCTATAATATTTAACTTTGTTTGTTTTATAAAATTTTAGGCTAGTTATGATTGTGCAATTGGTTTTGTTTTGGTAGATTTGGTGGGGAAAAATCACTTGAAAGGAAGGATAGTGGGTAATCTATTTGTCCATTGGGCTATGGAGTCAAAATCAAGCAAACAGGAATGGGATCAAGGGCAAAAAGGTCAAGTGTTTTTAGGGCAAGATAGATAACCCTTGGAGACCTTGGAAAGGTGTTTTTATGAGATGGTATGATTGGGATAAAGGCATTAGTACATTTGGGGGAAATTCCGACACTTGGTTCCGACGCTTTTGAGCAAATGTCGGAAATTTCCCCAAAATTTTTCAATCCCGCCCGAAACCGTCGCTATACTGACGTTTAGAGAAAAGTGTCGCAATACCGACACTTAGACAAAGTGTCACAATTGCGACGTTTGGAGGAAGACGTTGCAATTGCGACACTATGCCCCAAAGCGTCGCTATTGCAGCGACTGCCTCCAAACGTTGCAAGTGCGACACAACGTCTAAGTGTCGCAATTGCGACATTTGGAGGTATTCGTCGCAATAGCGACACTTTGGCCACCGTCGATATAATGACACTTATATGAGTGCTACATAAAAATGATTTTATTAAAAACTACATTAACACCTGATATCACACGCGCATTCGCCCTCAACTCTTGCAGAACAACATTCACCCTCATCGTTCGCCCTCAGCTCTTGCAGAACAACATTCGCCCTCAGCATTCACCTTGAGCTCTTATAGAACAGCATTTTCCCTCAGCATTCGCCCTCAGCATTCGTCCTCAACTCTTGCAGAACAGCATTCGCCCTCAACATTTTCCCTCAACTCTTGCAGAACAACATTCGCCCTCAGCATTCGCCCTCAGCTCTTGCGAAACAACATTCACCCTCAGCATTCACCCTCAGCTCTTGCAGAACAGCATTCGCCCTCAGCATTCGCCCTCATCTCTTGCAGAATAGCATTCGCCCTCAGCATTTTCCCTTAGCTCTTGCAGAATAGCATTTGCCCTGCATTCACCCTCAGCGTTCGCCCTCAGCATTCGCCCTCAGCTCTTGCAGAACAGCATTCGCCCTCAGCTCTTGCAAAATGGTAATTTCTTACTACAGGCCCTTCGTCCTATAGTACAGTTGACTCTATTTGGGTTTTTTTTGTCAATTCCATTGGATTGTGTTAGGCTATAGGGTTCTCTCTAGATGTCTTCCAATGTTCTTTCGGATGAGTTTCAAAGAGGATGTGTAAGATGTGTTTGTGCTTGCATGATTTTGAATCCACTAGTTTCATGAAGTTTAAGCTATGGATTTTAGTTCGACAAACTCATCCATCTCAACACCCAGTAGCGAATTGCCCTTGATCTAATCTATATTGAAGGTGAAGTGCAAAGTGGTAGAGAATGGGAGATCAAAAGTCATAAACTTTATCACAAGGGTAGTACTCCAGATCGAAAGTGATGAGCTTTAGTTCTCCAGATTTTTGGATTTTTTGATATTTGGGGATTTTCTGATGACATACCAAAGGTCACATCCATACAACCATATCAAGGTCAATGTTGAGATCATTCTCATATACATATAGGTCACTGATATATAGGGTTAATATCATCATCACTATCCATGGAAACCGAATGGTTACAAAATCTATGATTGTGGTTGGCTCATTTATAATTAATACCCATTTAGAGTAGAGCATAGAAACACTAAATATGGCCTGAGAAGAGCCTTTACAACAGGCAATGGAATTGCAGCTGCTTTATCAATAACCAATAGATCCACTTGAGAAAAATTTTCATAATCTTGGGCTGGATATACTGCAGAGCAAACAATTGTAGTTATCATTCTTGCTCCAATATATTAATATAATTTTTACATTGAACTGAAGAAAGGGAAACAAGCAAATGCTAGCCATCATACAATGCTTTAACATAAGAGTTTTGAGTGACATACTTGAAAAAAAGAACTCATCCACTGATATTTATAATCATTTGAGTTATTCAAGTTAAACATAATGTCAAGAATCAAGATTTAATACCCTCTATTATCTTCATCACCCAATACAAGATTTAAATTTTTCCCAAAGAAACGCTTATTAAATTGGCAGCCATTATTTCTCCCCGCTTTAAAAACCCTACATTTAAATGAAAACAAGCATTGCATTTCAACTACAAAAATCTATTAGTGTTCAAATGTACATGTGTGCATCACTCGTGTAGGGTATTCCTTTTCCACTTTCACATTATCCAAGAATGTGTGCAGTATAGTTCATATTTTTTGTGATTTAGATTATCTTGAAAAAGGAAAGGTAAATTATTTCCCATGGAAAAAGAAGGTTTTCCCTTTTTACTACTGGAAATGGTACAACAAAGTTCCATTTCTACCCGAAACACCTATGAAACAGGAACCAAATGAAGGCCATGTCCTCAATGGACATCATTTGGCTTTGAAAATGGCCATTGCACCGTGTTGTTTCTTATATTACATCACGATAGTTTCTTAGGTCATTTCTTGTTTCTTGAGATGAAAAACAACCAAAGAAATTGTGAAGATCCTTTCAGGAAATAAATGACCATTTCTCAATCATATCTCAACTATTTTTTATTTTATTTAGTGGTTGCTTACTTTGAGAGAAATTTGACACTTTTATAAGGAATATAATATAAAAACACAAAATGAGAAGGAATTGATGAGGTAGATGACCTTTAGTTGTTGTCAATTAAGAATTGATAATACACGATGCATGTTCTGTACTACAAACTAGATTCCTTCCTGGAGTTAGGACACAGAGTATTGAATCAAAGTTGTAGTTTCTAACTTCTTGTATTGGTTCATCAATCTTGAAATTTAGACATTGCATGTCTTCATTGCTTCATGTTTGAATAATTTTCATTATATCGTACAATAGGAAATTAGGAATTATGATTGTTATTACTTTATGGATATGTTAAGTTACTTTTAAGTTTGCATGGTTTAGTGTGAAATTATTCTTGTGTTCCCCTAGGCCCAGGTGAAGGAATTCCAAGGACTGAGAACCATAGTTTTTAAATGGTATTGTTTCTTATACCCAAAAACCCCTCAACATCACTTCTTATTAGTTCTTAACAATAGTGTTATAAACAATTTGACAATTGATATAGAAAAATCTCGCACTTCTCAAGATAAAGTCCTAAAGCTAAAGTGTGATACCATGTGTAATTCAATAGCCCCATTGTCACCTCACCAACCTCTTTTCACTTCGGGCTAGCTCTCCTCCAATTCAAGGGGGGTTCTCCCTAGTAGATGTTAGGGATCTAATGGCCCAACCAAACCAATTAAAGAGCCCCCTAACTCTCTATGTTTACTACTATCAATCAAAATATTGAACAATAGGGTCAAACATGCATCCTGAAGATAAAATTGCCAGGGTATTTTTGGGTAATTTCAAAGGGAAAGTCCCCAAACACATATAATCAAGGAATTATAACGTGATTTAAAACATTAAATATCAACAAAATCGTTTAAAGGATATTGAAATGAAAAAGGTGATGGAAGATAGAAAGTGCCTTACTTAAATGCTCTAAGGATTTTTCAATAGTTGCTCCAAAAGCTTCACTTCAAGGCCCTTCAAGATCGTCTCCAACAATGCTATACCATCAGCTTCAACAATGTTGCTCCAAAATTGTCCTCAAGGTCTTCACAACAAGTTTACTAGAAGTTGCTCCAACAATATATTCAATAAGGTCTTCATTGTCAACTCGTCTCTTGTTTGGGTGCCTTAATGTGCAATGACATGTTTCCAGGACCGAATTCAATGCAAGGCATATTTGAAACTCTAACTCTGTCTTCCGGTGTCTTATTAGAAATTATTTCAGTTTTCATTTTGTGTTTTCAAGTTAGATATTGTTTTCAAGTTTTTACATTTATAATTTTATTGCAATGTAGAAGACTGATCAGAGCAGTGCAGGAACAACCCCAAGACGGGATGATTGCGGAAATAGGCCAGCAGAAGAACATGTAAAGTGCCAACATTTCTCTATCTTCAGGTATTTTAGTTATTTACATAATTGAAATAATATTAATTTTGTTCAAATATGCAGACACCTAGCCATGGTACGCCTGATGATTCCCTCTATGAGGAAGAGCTTTCTTCATCCCTATCTCCATCACTCTTGTTGCGAAGAAAGGCACGAGATGCAAGGTCAGAATTTAATACTTTGATAGACGCGCCTCAAACACCTAAAATAGAAGAGAGGATAAAAAAACTTATGAGCCAGCTAGAAACATATCAAGTAATAATAAAAAGTCAAAAGGATATTTTTTTTGCTCTGCATGAGATGAATTGTGATAGTTTGATTTTTAATTTTTACATTGACTAAACTAACAAAAATTTCTTTTGTATGTAGCGTTTTCTAGCACTTGCTGAACCCGATGTTGGTGGTAGTGGGACACAAGGGCAATAGATTTCCTAGCAACCCTCTCGTACACCTTCTACTCCTTTAGGTGCCAACCAAGAAACACACCCTGCCCAAGCAGACACCTAGCCAACCGCTGAATGTGCTGCCAGTGATGAGGCTGATATGGCCAACTACATTATTGCGTTTCCTGGAGCTACATGTGTCAACTCCACAGGGACCATTAATGGCACGTTGTTGGTGAACGATGAAGGTGTCCCTATAAAGCACGTACAACTCCCAGGTAAATTTTAATATTTTAACTATTTCATGTACTCTATCTAAAACATATTTATCATGATTTTTATTTTTAAATTAATGATAATATATATTTTTTTTTTTTTTCTGTGTAGGAAACAATGAGTTCTATAGGTTTTTGGAGAGCTGCGTTGGTAATTTTTTGCCCAACCATACGCACAAGGTGGAATTCCCAGAATTCCAACCTGAAAAATAACTTCTAGATTATCTAGAAACCCTTTTTGGGGTCGGCACATTTGACAGAACAGCGATGGCTCGGGTAGCCGGCAAATATTTGAAATATACCAGGGACACCTATAGGACGCAATTGAAATTTAACCCTAGATACGAGCGTCCTATCACATTTCTAGAGAGTGAGTGGAGAGAACTCATCCATGACGGAAAAGAGAAAAGGGCAAAGAAAGAAGGAAAAATGCCAACTGGACCCGCAAGGTAAATTACAACTTTAATTCAATAGCTTTAATTTTCTCTATGTCTAAAATAAAAGTGTGCTACGTCATATCTGACTTCAATCTTTTGATGCTAGGTTGCCTGACACCTTGAAGGCAACCAAAGCTAGGATTGAAAAAAATGGCCATCACAAGCTAAGCCATGGCGGCTACTTGAAATTAGCCGCAAGAATTGTAATTAAGTAGCTAAACATCTTATAATTAATTGTATCGCCTTCCAATGTTTTTGTAATCCTATCAAATATGATTAAAAATACACAATCATATGTAATGTAGGGTGATGACTTCGGAACAGAAACTACAGAGAAAGATAAAGATATCGCTTTCCATTTCGGCTATCAAGCCATAGTTGAACATCGCAGAAGCTTGGGGCAAGTCCCAAGATCTAGAATGCCTGATAAGGTAAAACATTAACCTTTCAATATGTTTTTTTTCGTCCATAAATTTATGTCTAACAACTTTGTTTAAATCAGGGGAGCATCACTACCGACGAGGCAAATAACCTAGTTTTAGAGCCAGATGTAGATGATCCTCACGTGCAACCTGATCATTGTAGTGGGGACCAGGCCGACAATGCTACTACCAGTGAGGGCCGTGATGGTAATTAATTTCCACTTATATTTTTTTCTAATTATACCTTGATGGTTGTCCTTATAATTTTATTTTTTTAAATGAGAGAGAATGTTTCCCTAAAGGATCTTACCACCAGAGAGGAAGACAGGGCAACAGTCCCAACGGCGACAACTGGTGCACCAGGTAAATAATCTCGTTGCAATTTTTTTTATTAATATTACCGAATTAGTTCAATGATATTTAAAAACTGACAATTAAAATTTAATATTATCTGTTTTTGTAGGCGATGCCCCGTCACTGGATGAGACCAGACATCGTGACTACACAACTTGGTCAGCAGTGTGGGTCGAAGGGCACGAAACAGGAGCAGAGCACGATGATATTAATGATGTAATTAGGAGTTTTAGAAATAGGAAGAAGAAAAAAGAAAATTTGATAATGTAAAATATTGTATTATTATAATACAAACATTACCATATTTGGAACGTTTTTTGCGTTATATAAAAAACTCATTTATCATACTATTTTTATGTCAAGCATTAATTTCAATGTTTCCTTGCGTACTTTTTGTTGAATTGTTTGTTTATTAGTTATTGAATATTTTTTTTTATGCTCATGAAAGTAAAAAATGAAATATAGATTGGGTATTAGGGAATTGAGAGTGATGTGAGGGGAGGGGGAGGGGCCATAAGAGCTTCCATCTTCATGTGGTTGGCCTTGTTTAGTAGAGAATAATTTATTGGAGCGAATTAATCTTAGAGAAAACCTCCCTCGATTCAGCGTAGCAACAAAAAAGTCATTGTTGACTTAGTTGCTACTCTTTCATATCGTGGGAGGCTTGTTCCAAGTTCATGCGACTCCAATAAATTGTTCTTGAAACGAAGAGGAGCTTATTCAGGTATGTTTTGACATTTTCAACATATGTTCTAACATTATCATAAGAATGCATCTTAGAGTAAAAAATACTACATCAATTAATACCAGGGTCATGTCCAGGATATTTTTGCTTGTGCGCTTGACTAGGTTCGTAATGTCACATTTTGTAAGTTCCTTTACAGTTCATAATTCAATATTAAGCTTTTTCTCCCATTACCACTCCCAGGATGAATCTGGATTTATTGTTACATAGGTTACTTTATTGTTACTATGATTTCTCCATTTACGATTTCATACGTTACATCATGTAAAGTTGTCAATCTCAAGTTGGTGATGAGCTTTAGTTCTCCAGATTTGGGGATTTTCTGATATTTTCTCCCTCATGTCATTCCTGCATCATCTCGTTGTTTGAGCATGCCAATTGTCTACCACTTGTACCAATTGGCACATATCAATCTCTGAGTGGTGCCACATTTCACCTATTTTCGGCCCACTTGACCACCTGAAAAACTCAAATCCACACACCATGTGTCTTTATCATGGAGTGCCACATGTCCTAGATATTTAAGCTGATAGGCCTTCTGTTATGAAAGAGTTCAATTTTTTTTGTCAACACTTCTTATCTAGGCACGACACCTGTTACTTATTTAATCTGACGGTCACAGTCTCTCGGGTTACCTTCTAGGTTTGACATACCACTGGTTTCTGGTATATTTCCATGGAATCGGTCTAAAAATACCAGCAAAAATCCACACACCTGCAACCGTCGACAGACCTGCTGTTTTAGTAGCTACATTTCTGCACCTGCCAATACACCTGTTGTTTTAGTTGCAGCATTTCGGCAACTGCCAATATACCTACCATTTCATTCTCCTAGACTCTGTGTGTGCATATTTTTCATATAATTTTATCACGAAGTTGGCTGCAGTGCTTTGACATGCCTTTGAATATTTTTGCAGGTTAGAAGACATTTCAGGCCAGATCTATTGAATAGACTTGATGAGATAGTTGTATTTGATCCTCTTTCTCATGATGAGCTCAGAAAATTTGCTAGACTACATATGAAATATGTAGCGATTCATCTTGCGGAGAGAGGTGTTGCTTTAGGGGTTACAGATGCTGCTCTGGATCTTGTTCTTCAGGAAGCCTATGATCCTGTAAGTAATCACTTTGTTTTTCTTTCTTTCTTATTCAGAGTATATCTTGCCAGGGGATGTGCCCATTATTGTTTGTTATGAGACCATTGTCAATTTCATCACTGTCCCTCATAATATGTTTGATTGTGTTTATAAATAATAAACAATTATTACACCAAACAATAAACAATTAACTGTACTATGAGTAATATGATATCTTGAAATAATTCTCATTATAATTTCATAACTTCTGCTCTCACTTGGTGGTGTCTATATCACCAAGTGTGTCTTCTTTAAAATTATAGTTACAGCAGACAATGAACAATCAACTGCATTGTGAGTGATATCTTGTAATAATTCTATTATAATTTCCTAACCTCTACTCTCACTAGGTGTCTATATCACTAGGTGTATCTATTTTAAAATTATAGTTTCAATGGTAGATAAATTGTTATCTTAAAATTATAGCTTTGATGGTGATACCTTGTGATTGATAATGCAGTTTGAAGCAGCTTTGGATTTGACTAATATACTCTCAGGAACCTCTGAGAATACAAAGGTTGTGATTGATTATGGGGCACTGCCTATATTTGTGGAACTTCTTACCTCTGGGAATGATAATGTTCGAGAACAGGTAGCACGTTTATTTTAGAGGCATAAAATTATTCTTCCCAACTATCTTTATATGTCTATAATTTTGGAATTTGATTTAAAAAACTAGTACCCAACTTTGAGTTCAACTGGTGTTCGTGTAAGGCTGTTTGGGCTTTGGGAAATATTGCTGGAGACTCTGCAACATTTATGGATCTTGCCCTCAGTCATGGAGCTCTGAGGCAGGTGCTTGCCTAGTTGAATGATACTGCCAGAATTTCAATGATAAGAAATGCTACATGGGCTCTGTCAAATTTTTTCCGTGATGTACCCCAACCACTATTCGAACAGGTAAGTAGAATACATTTTCTTCCTCTTCTTCTTAGTTCGCAGATACTGTGGATTTTTTTTATAGATCTTGGTGCTTGATAGATTTGGACGTAATATGGACCTAGGCACTTGTTCATTACAATGAATCTGTCATCAGGTTTTAGAAAATGCTTAGAAATTTGGGTTTTACAAGGGGATTACCCTTGCTTGCAATTATTGATTATCAATCACATTCAAAAAAAGTATTTTGTAGCATTGCTTAGCTCTTTGTAGGTGAATTTTCGAGGCAATTTCACAATATCTGAACTAAATTTTTCTGTCCTTTTCAATACTCTGCACTTGTAACAGAACCAGACAAAAAATCTAGTGGCCAATGCAACAACAAAAACACCTCTTGTTGCAATGCCTGCAATTCACCCTCTCTGCACGCATGAATGAATATGGCACCCTCTTTTTTGAACAGGTACTGGAGCTGAAGGTACTGGTTTCGATTAGGATCATGGAATTCAACATCCAAAATAGTATCAAATTCCACTGCAATAGTATTCCCCAGCGAGGGCAACAGTTCATTGAGACCTATTGGACTCATCACCCCCAAATATCCTCTAGGGCTACCCAGAGTGTGATCTTCTTTGTCGCTGAGTATATTTTTATTTTTTCAGTGAGAGTTTAGGGTTTCTCTAACATAGCTTCAGAAATATGATTCAGTGCCTGCTTGAATATCGTCACATAATACTCATGGTTTGGATTGATGAGCATGCTCTGAATGGTTGGTTGATTCATAAGAACCACCCATATAGTCATCTTGAGATATTTCAAAAGTTTTCTCGGGTTTCCTTTTTCACTGTTTCTAGTGGGTGGGATGGTGTGGGGTGATCCATAAATATTGGTGCTCTTGTAGTAGGGAATTTTTTTTTGGGGATATAAAGGAGCATTTGATGTAGATATCCCATTGGATGCATTCATAGATGGGCACGAGAGGTCAAGAATTTAAATTAAAAATATGCAACCTCTAGCATGGCAACCTGAAGGCTGCGAGAGACACTGGTTAAAGATTTTTTTGTGCTGGCCTTAATATAGTCGTGATTTCTTTCTATTATCTTAATGCAAATATATAGTACGGTCTCATTAAAATGAGGATTGTGGTTGTATTTCTCTTTGGTTGTTTCTCTCTTAATGCTCCAGAAGTTGCCAAAAGTTACGATAGTTGTTTAGTTTGCCTGTTACAACTTAAAAGTGGTTTTTAGCAATGGGAGTCATGTTTTTTAAGGTTCATACTAATATGAAGATCTTGTAATTCTATATTCAAGATAAGAGAAGATGGCCTCTACTTTGGGCAGTATGACAACAATTGCCACATCTACCTCATTGGGTAACAATGGAAAGGGGAAGAAGTATGGTGCAATGTTTGATAATTATGGCAGACAATTATCTTCTCTTTCAGTTTTTTCACCCATTTCCTTTAATCGCTCAAGCAGAAGAGGGACTCTGAGATTACACAACACAGAGAAGGCAGTTAATACAAGAGCTATGGAAAAGGAGTTGTACTTCAACAAGGATGGCTCAGTGACAAAAAAATTGCAGGTCAGAGAAAAAATTATGTTTAAAGGAAGGTCATCTAAACATGAAACTTCACTGCGGTGGATATTTCCTTGTCCACTTATATTCGATTTTAATGTGTTATTTTAATTTTTCATGGAGGGTTGTTTTGGCATATGGTCTGGCATTCAATTGCACACTTACTGAAAGCATTGTCAGTTTGTCTTGCAGGCGGTGTGAACAAACTTGTTGATCTTGTTGGAGTCACCCTTGGGGTTAAGGGCAAAATGTTGTCTTGGAGAGCAAGCATGGTTCTCCGAAAATAGTTAATGATGGTGTGACAGTAGCTAAGGAGGTAATTTGTAGATGTGTGCTCTGGTTTTCTTTTTAACATTGTATTAGTTCCCCCTCTTAAATGTCTTAGATTTGGTAGGCATAATTTGAAAAATCAAAGGTGAAAGGAAACATATTTTTTACCTAGTGGTCTACTTGGCCTATGGACTAGCCACATTAGAGTAATGCATAAAGCTTTTCAAAACAATAAAAGGAAAGGGTTATGGCTGAGTCAAATTTTATTGTTATTGGTAGTGTAATGAAATGTATCTCAATGCTATGGTTTTGGCCTTTTTATTGGTTGAATTAGAGGACCCAATTGAAAATATTGGGGCCAAGTTGGTAAGGCAAGCTGCGGCAAAGACAAATGATTTAGCTGAGGATGGAACCACAACATATGTTGTTCTTGCACAGGGTTTAATAAGTGAGGGTGTAAAGTTAACGTTTTTTCGATAGTACTGGATTAAGATCATCTATTCATTTTTGTAGGGTCTTATGGTGTTTGGTTTTTTAGTTTTGGGTTGGGCTTATTGAGTCTAAGATATTTTTTGAGTGAAAAAATTGCTATCAGGTATTAAAAAATTTTGGTTCTTTTGTCAAAATTTATGAGCTTGTTAGGAAATACAAAACTGACAATGGTTGTATCTTTAATTTGTGGAAAATAATTTGAAATGAAACCTTTTTGTTTAGGTTGTTGCAGCAGGTGCAAACCCCATTCAAATTACTAGGGGCATTGACAAGACAATAAAGGCCCTTGTTTCGAAACTCAAAATTTTGTCAAAGGAGGTAAACACTTGCCTTTTGAGTAGGCTGGTTTTCCCTTTTGCTGATGGTTTGGTGTATCTAATTGAATTAGTTGCCTAAGGTATTTTTGGTTGCAAACTCCTTTTCATTTTTCATACATTATTGGACTTGTGGAATACATTTGATTGTGTGGTCTTGTTAGATCTACAAAATTTTTATTTGTTTAGTCTTATGGCTGAGGTGCACTTTTATTACGGAAATAGTTGATGCAATATTGTCATTTAATCCTTACTGCAGGGTAGCATGTTGAGAAGTTTCTTGTGAAACATTTGGTATTCAATATGACACTTGATCCTATACAGCATCATGCACTTGACTTCAAAATTCATATTCAAAGTGTGCCAGACAATTCTTGCAAACTTTCAAATATTTATGTTGTTTTAAACCATTATCTTTTTCATGTATTGGATGCTAAAAATGAGAAAAAGACTTTGGTATGAAACCAACTGGCGAATAATTTCCAGCAAAAAAACCACTTCCAAGACATGCTTTAGAAGTAGAACATATGTACTTATGAAGCATAGAAAGATATCCTTGATGCATTGTCAATGTTTGGCTAGGGTTATTTTTGGAGAAAATAACTCCTTTTTCCTAGAATAGTGATCTTCAATACAATTAAATCCCAGAGAAGAGAGATCATCATGTGACATAAACCTATTAACAAAAGTGAATAGGGAATGATTATTAATTATGGCATACTAAGTTGTCAGTGATTTTGACTATTTGTCTTTAACATGTAAAAATGTTAAATTCCAAACTTATATCATCATGGTTTGGCATCATGAACTTGACTAATTGTCCACCATGCTCATAATTTCATTGTTGTATTCATATCTATAAACATCGTTTCAAATAATAATAATAAAAGTTCTATAAGAAAAATCCAGACGTCCATGCTGCTACTCCTTGTGAGACAAAGTCAAAATTTCATTACACAATCTGACACATAAGAATCTCCTATATCCCAGTGGTATGTATCCAAATTCTTATAATAGTGTCTTCAAGACTTATGTTGACATTGCCAATGAGATAAGCAATGAAAGATGGAGCCTTCTTCATTGTTTTATATGTAATAGTCTTTTATGAATATAAAGATTGATGGTTTTGTCTTTCTGAAAATGAAATGTAAAAATAATTTATTGTGGTCAATTGAAATTTTTTTTTTAAATCTTTTCATTATGGAAGGGGGACATAGATATATGCCCTTCTAATTGAAATTCGGACCTACCCTTCAAATTTGATCACTGTGTGGGACCTTAACAAACAATAAAACTATTCTGTCGCGCGTTATATAAAACATATAACAAAACCTTTGTCAAAACTTCAAATGAACCCTTTAGCCGTGGGGCCCTCCGGACTTCAAACGTCGATAAACCATAATTCAAACCAAATTCACGTTCCAAAATAGCCTGCTGACATCGGCCAATTTTGTGACGCGAAAACGAAATGAATTCCACCCTAATCTTTTTCGGGTCCGAAGTTGGGTGGGCGTACAGAGGGAGAGTTGTGACGCGAATTTCTTGTCAAATTTGCCCCAATATTTTTCGATTCCGGATTTCCACTGCGCGAGCGGCCCAAACAAAGATCCGCTCCAATCAATTTCTACCACGTGTCCTCAATAAAAAAATTCCCTGTTCCTGGATGCGAGTGCATTCGATGGCGTTTAAGGCAATGGGACATGGATGTGGCGATTTCATATCAATCACATTAAGTTTTAACACTATTCAATCAGCCAATATTTACGTTCCAAGGTTTTCACATCAAATCGCATTAAGTTTTAACGGTGTTCAAGATCAGACCTCCACTCCTATTAGCAATTCCGCATGCTCCAATATGCTCTGGCCTTCGTCTCTCATCAATGAGAGATTTATGACGGGCGTTCTTCGATGCCATTGCAGTCGGGTCGATAAAATGGTGTTTCGCTATGGTTTTTCAGACGAGCTGCAACCTTTGAATTGCAGATGCTCTCCAGTTGCTGGGTTACACTGCCTGCTCACTGTGATGAGAAGGAGAAGCCAGCTGAACTGTTGCTTAGACCTTGGTGCAAATCTGCATTTCTCTCGGTCTGGTCTGTGTTTGTCTTCCTCGGTTTCTTGGAATCTTGCTTCTCCGTCTCGTCTTGTGCCCACTGCTGAGACTGCACCCATGCCTCGCCTGCGTCAAAGGATGCATTGCCGCAGGGGGAGCACCAGAGGTCAACCCCTGCACACTCCCTCCAGCCCCCCAACCGAGTCGTCTTCCCGGTCCAGTGATTATTATGCAGGTCGCTATCCAGACACTAGAAGTGGGCGGGGTCAGGTTCTAGGATCTGGCCATCGTATGGGCTCCCCTGCTCCTCATTTCCCCACCGCTTCACCTTCTCCCACGACACGCACTGCGCTTTTTTCCTTTAATTGCTGTCTGAACCGCCTACGAATCACAGCTTCAATCACCGTGGTTTTCCATGAGGAGGCCCAAGTGGAGGAACAATGCACCCGTCCAGCGGGTCTGAGCTCAGAAAAAGCCAGCCAACATTCGGGCCTTCAGGAGGGGAGCGGTGGCGTGAATGTGGAGATAGAACCTGGTGATCCTGGACCTTCCGAAGGATGGTGCCGAATCGTCAAAGAACCACCGGAGGAGTAACTGCTTCTCTTTGGTTAATTTGGTTTTCTTGCTTCGTGGCACACTTAATTGGGCATGTTTTTACTTATATTACTGTGCTGGACCTCTGTAATATTTTTCAATTTTGTAAACGTTCAAGACTGTTTTCCCCGTATGAGGGCAGTCTTCTTTTTTGATTTTTTGATGACAAATTTGCCATAAGTCTGGGCAATGTTTTTGACTTCGGTCATGCTGTAATTTTATTCCCACTGTTAATAGATTAAATTTACTTAGAAAAAAAAAATGTTGCCCTGTTTCTATTTTAAACCTGTTTTTTGAAATATAGAGCCATGTTTATATGATTGTTTATAGTTGAAGCGCTGCGGGGTGGTTTATTATATTAATATTTCATGGTCGAATTATGTTCATAAAAATTGGAAAAAAAAATGTTGCCCTGTTTCTATTTTAAACCTGTTTTTTGAAATGCAGAGCCATGTTTATATGATTGTTTATAGTCGAAGTGCTGCGAAGTGGTTTATTATATTAATATTTCACGGTCGAATTATGTTCATAACAATTGGAAAAAAAAATGTTGCCCTGTTTCTATTTTAAACCTGTTTTTTGAAATACAGAGCCATGTTTATATGATTGTTTATAGTCGAAGCATTGCAGGGTGGTTTATTATATTAATATTTCACGGTCGAATTATGTTCATAACAATTGGAGAAAAAAATGTTGCCCTGTTTCTATTTTAAACTTGTTTTTTGAAATACAGAACCATGTTTATATGGTCTACGTATTATACTCTTTCTCTGTATATCTACAGGAACCTTTTTGCTATGAACAGGGTGGATGCTGTAGCGGGCTACTAATGGAAACAAGCGAGCTTGAACCTTACATCTCGGATGCAACAGATGGTTACCAATTTTGGAATCAAGCGAGCTTGATCTTACAAGCGAGCCTGGGTTTCTGCAGATGGTTTTTATTTCCGGGAACAAGCGAGCCAGAACATACAATCGACCCTGGGTTTATACATATTTTTGCTCTATCATGGATGCTTTTTTTGTGAGGCGTATATCAACAGTACATGTCTCTGCACATTTCCTGTATCCGCTTTATGATACTATTTTATGTGTTGACAGGTTATCACTTTGCCTTCAAAACTAGCGATGTTGGTTTATTGATATGGTCTGATGGTATTTTTATATTTTGGACATATCACACTCCTCACATGATTAGCGTTTTTCTCTGTTCAAGGATTTTGGGTACTTTAATTTGTATTTGGAACAATGGACGTTGGTACTCTATCTGTTGCTTTACTATTCTACATACCGCTATTTCACTTTCTTATAGATGCCTCGGGCATATTTGGATGCTTTCTCAGATTGTCGATAATCTCCATGTGGACCGTTACTGGGTTTTATATCATGTCCCTGTATGTGACATGGGGTATTTTTCTATCATTGTCTCGGGTGGGACTTCCACTTTTCTGGATGGATATTTGGGTTCCAATCTTCAGATGTGAAAATGTAATGACTTCATGGACTGTTTTTATTCATATAATATATTCAAAACAATGTTTTTTCTCTTGTGAAAAAAAATTATTGTTTATAGTCAAAGCGCTGCGGCGTGGTTTATTATATTAATATTTCACGGTCAAATTATGTTCATAACAATTGGAAAAAGAAATGTTTCCCTGTTTCTATTTTAAACCTGTTTTTTGAAATACAGAGCCATGTTTATATGATTGTTTATAGTCGAAGCGTTGTGGGTTGGTTTATTATATTAATATTTCACGGTCATTGGAACGCCCCCAATTCATAACAAATATTTGAGATTTATTGTCCTGTTTTAAGGTTTCCTTTTTTTTTTTTTTTAAATTGAACCCGTCGTCGGTATACCGATGTTTTGTAAGCGTCGGTCTTCTGACGTCTTGAACGATTTCCATTTTTTTTGGTCTTGTGACGTCCATCGATATTGCGACAGTTCTTCCTAGGGTCGGTATTACGACGCTTTTGGAATGCGTCTGTATTGCGACGCTTCTAGGAAGCGTCGGTCTTGCGACACTTTTGCAATGCGTCGGTCTTGCGACACTTTTGTACGGCTTCGGAATTGCGACAGCTTAAAAACTTCGGAACAACGACAGTATAAAAACATCGGAAGAGCAACGTTCAAAATGTCGAACCACATTTCGTCGAAATTGCGACAGTTTACAAACGTCGAAAGAGCGACGTTCAAAACGTCGGACCACATTTCGTCGGAATTGCAATAGTTTACAAACATTGGAAGCGCAACGGTTTGGGAAATATCGGAAGAGCGACGCTTGTTTGGAAACGACGGAAAAAGTGTCGGTAGTGCGACACTTTTTCCGTGCGTCAAAATTGCAACGTAATGGCAAACCACGTTTTGCCCATCCTCGAACTGTCTCTCTTGCGACGACTATGTGTCGAAATAGCGACGAAGTGGGAGTCGGAAATTGGGCCAAATTTTCTAGTGAGGGCACTTAAGAATCCTTAAATCTGGAAAAATAAGTAGTAGGAAGAGGTCAAATGAGAGAGGGAGAAATTAAGGGTTCCCTACACTGGAAATCAGAGGAAAACATATAAATGATAACTAGTTAAAAATAGGGTGCTTCTAACAAATCCTGTAGTAATACTCCTAGTTATACATTCAGATTTAGCATAAACATTAGATGTATACATGTAACAATGAAAGAAAACAATGACAAGTGAGGAAATACTTCACTCGAAATAGCTCATCACAAGAACCCTGAAGTATGATGCCAATTTGTTTTTTTCCAGCCTTGCTACTCGGATTTTGACACACAAAAGCTTTGAAGTCCTAGAAGAAATGACTATAACAATCCCAACAATTTTATTCCACACCAAATACTTCTAAAGAATGAAGTATTTATAAATAATGTTTTACAAAATATCCTAGAAGACTCCTAGGAATTATCTTAGGAAAATAAAATATCTTTACATTAATAATAGAGACAACTGCTTAACAAATCAACAAGTTGTCCTATTTTATCCAAAAGAAATAGAAATTGTTTTGAGGATAAGAAGCAGTTGGCTGCCTTGGTGTCCTCCTTGCTGGCTCTTAGATATTTTTTGGAATCTACTCTACCTTTTCTGATACTCTTTCTCGGATACTCTTTATTCACTGATACTCTCTAAACTGATACTCTTTAACCCTTAGTCAAAAACTGTTTACTGCTGTAAAATCTGTTTTGACTATAAATCTGAAAACATTTTTTGTCTTCTTTTCATCTGCTTGTTTTTATCTTTCACAATAAATCAGTGAGTGACTGCCAATCCTCAATTTTATGAATTTGTATATTCTTTAATTTCCTAAAGTTCTCATCAGCTTCATTATATCTAGCAAAGGTTGGCTTGATGAAAAACAAGTGTTTGATCTCATGCTGCAGGCAGAATAAGTCTTCAAAACTCTTGAGTAACACTTTTCCTGTTGGGATGCCTTGACTTGTTGGTTTATTTACCTGTTCTTTTGTAAACTCTCTTATCTTCTTATCATAGTCATTCTGAGGCATTTACTTATCATTAATTACCATGATATCAGGCAGTCCTTTTTGTCTTAAACTTGTGAACTTAACCATAAACCTAGTTATGGCAGGATTCATACCTTCACATTTTTCTTCCAGTTGTCTCATCAAATATTTCTTTGTTGTGACTTTCCTAATTTCTAGGATAGTTGCAATTCTGTCTGTAATTTTGAGTTCTTCCAACTCCTGTCTATTTTTTCTATTAAGGAAATTGATTAGCCTTACAACTTGCTCTGGTTTGTTAGCCAAATCAGTTTGAGTCTTTTGAATTTCTGCTTGGGCTGCTAGTAATAACTCTCTTTGCTAAAAAAATACCTGAATTGAAGGCCATACATCATGGATGGCTTCAATGATATTATTCCAAAGGTAATTTTTTATGTATGATATCTAATCCTTCAAATTTAAGTCCTTTTGCAAATTTTTTAACTCGTCACTCAGTCTGATGGCATTTTGTTCATGTGTCTTTGCATTTACCTAAGCTAATTTATTTGAATTCTCAAGATTTTCAACCATCTTTGTCAACCTGTTAATCTCATTTGTCTTTAAAGACATTTCTTCCATTACTTTGACTATTTTGTTGGCCTCATCTGTAGGCTATACTGTTGTTGTAGATGATTCAGTGGCTGATGTTGTGGAAGAAGTCACTGGCACTGTAGTAGCCAGTGGTTCTTTGGGTGCCAACTTTTCACCTAAATTTGAAGGCACTACTGCAGTGATAACTAGAATGATTGTAGGAATCAATGGCTCTTTCACTGTTTCCTTTTCTTGGACAAGTTTGTCTATCTGTATTTCCATATCCTTAACCTGGGTTGTCAACTGAAGAATTAAATTCATCGTGTCATCTTTTTCACTTTGTTATTGTATGACTTCTTTTGTTTGAGGATGCTCACTTTGAGGAAGTTTGAGTTGTTTCCTCAAAGATGCTATATCTTCATTTTTCTTCAACACCAATAATTCTGCTTCTTTGTTATTAGCAGGATCATATACTACCTGTAAAACTAGTTCTTCTAAAGCTTTTATCCTTAGATCCTTAGCATACAATTAGGCTTTGTCCATATTCATTTGATCTTGCATGTTAGAGATGGTATTTTGGAGCTTTTGAGCACTCATGGCTTTATTTGTGATAGTATAATAAAGCATCTCTGAAGTCTACATGTGGAACTCAATTTGATCAAGAGCATGGATCTTATCTGTTTGAACCTCCAAATCAACTTTCTTATAATTAGCCACTGTCTTAGGAGTTTTGACTGTGGGCTGCAACACTGACATGATTAGCTTTTGATTAGAATAATCAAATGTAGAAAGGAGCCTGTTTTGTATACTAGGAGTTTGTTTCAGATATTGAGAATAAATGTTATTCTTTATCTCTTTATTCTTCAGTTTAATCTTCTTATATTTCTCTTTGATATCCAAATCCTTTTCCTCAGCTGCCTGTGAGGAAGAGGCTTCCATGCTTTGTTGTCTTTCCATCAACTGTGTGTCTTGATTATTGATTTGTCCTTCATTCTTATTGGGATCATTGATAATTACAGTAGCAACATTTGTCTCTGGCAAATCTGTATTAGTATTTAAAGGCTCTGTTTCTTCCACATCTATTGTCACTTTTCCTTTACTTGATGAATCTAATTTGGGCCTTTTGTTATATATGATTTTGAACTTGGTTTCAGTTGTAGTTTCTACCACATGGGCTCCTTCTTCCCTTATTCTTTTAATGGACTTCTTTGGTTGATTTGCAGTCTCTAAGGTATGACTAGTATTACCTTTGTTCACTGCATCTATTAAAGTGTTTTCAATCCATTCAATCTGATTGGCAAACTTTTCTATTTCTCATTTAGCTTCATGAATAAAGGGTGTTAACTTGCATTTAACCCTTAGCTTTCTCAATATCCCTTGTGGATCATAGTTACAAGGGAAACTCTCTTCAAATTGATTTTCCAATAACTGATTAGCTGCCTCTTTTTCTGCATCCCTGTGATTACATATGAATGGCCCTATCTAATTCTTAAGTTTGAATTGGGTCTTCTTCTTAGCCACCATGAAATTGATGGAATCAGAGTTTAGGATCTGACTGATATACTCCAAGGCAAAGATCCTCATTGAAGGATGTTTGGGTAACTTTTAAGGTAACAAGTTTGACCCAAAGACTCTGATTTCAGTATATTTTTCATAAAAATACCAGTCACCAACTTTACTCTGCTCTGATAACTGCAATATCTTTTTCATTTCTTCATTTATTCTATGCTACTCTGTTTTAGTCAACATTGTGATTATTAGATGTAAAAATAACTCTGAAAACTCTGAATAATTGAAATCTATACATTATTTTCTGAGCATGGATGTCCAAAAGATGATAGATAGAGGATTTCCCTCTATGTCCAGTTTTTGGAGAGTAACTGGAAAATTATCTGATTGGAAGTATAGAAACATATGGAAAAGGTAGGAGGTATATTTGAACACTCCCTCTATTTGCAAATTGGTCAATTGATAATGAATACTATCAGCAATGAAACCAACATAATCAAAGATTACTAAGGGTGGTTGACCTGGAGAAAAGGTGGATAAGAATCCCAAGATGGATTCCTCAGTGTGTTCATTAGTAAAATATCCAAGGATGAAGGAAAGCATGGAAATCACATATCTTGAACCTTCAGGGAATTTAGAAGTAGAATATGGAGGATTTAACTTAGGAATTTCTACATGCAGAGGCATAAAAGTCTGAAAAATCATGAACCTTTTGGGAAAATCTAGGCCAATATATAACTTGGTGAGGGCCTCTATAGACAAAGGGACTTCTTGTGGGTCAGACTGAAGCTATAACATCTGGTTAATTGATTCTGTAGTGATGGTAAAAAGCATATATTTATTGGCATTTACAATGGCTCTTTTCTCTGGAATATAGTATTGCTGACACAATCTAATAACCTCCTGACAGGGGTGAGTTAATGGGACAACATATTTGGGAAAATGAGATTCCCAAATATGGACTTCTTCTTGATTATCTAAAGACTTCTCATAGCACCATTTATGGATATCTAGTAGGTTAAATTCAACAATGGGATCTGCTATTTTATAATCAGTGTCAGCTAGTGGAATGTGTTCAATATCAACAATAGGTGGTTGCAAAGGATTGACAACAATAGCAGTGTTTGAGGTCATGACAGGGGTAGGTTTAGGTGCTTTAGAAGCTTCAGGCTTGCTTACACTCTATTTTTTTGGCATTTTGATATACTTCTGCAAGTTTAGACAGTTTGTAGAAGCAATTTACTTTTAACAAAGGCTTAATGGGAAAAACAGGCAAAGTATAGTCTCTTCTTTGGGTTTTCTGTCCAATTAGGCCTGTCAAAGAGGTTTAGAGGCTTTAGAACTAGTTTAAAACAGAAAACAAGAGTTTCCTGAGTCTCTGACTGAGAAATAGTGTTGAAAAACTCTTTTGAAAAGGATCACATAGGCTTAGGGTACCTACAGAGGTTTTCTGGCTTATTTCAGAGCTTGAAATAGATCATTAAACTGTGAAAACTCACAAATTTCCTCAAAATAGCGCGCAACAGTAAAAACAGGGTTTCTGGGAAAAATTTTCCGGAGTCTGGCCTGTTTTTGGGGCTTTTTGGCAGTTTATTTTAATTGATTTCTTGAACTCTGAAATTTTTTATTCTTTTTAAGGCTTTAAAACCAATTGCAGGTTTAAATTTCTTAGAAAAATACCTGTAATATGTAGGTATTTGGCTTTGGAATAATTTTCTAAGGTTTTGAATGGAACACAGCTTCTGTAGATTTGTCTGGAGCAATATGCAGCTCCTTCGTGGTCTTCAATGGTTTGTAGGGAAAATTATGCAAGTTTCGGGCAAAAAAATGGCGGAAAATGGCTTAAAAAGAGTGTTTTTACAGTCGGGAAGGCTATAAAGTGGGTTTAGGTTATGCACAGAAGATGAAGGGATGAATGCAATTTCCAAGGTTTAATATGCATTTTGGTTACATTAGTTATATAATGAATGTAGGTCGCATCGGCGGGGAGGGAGGTTTCGGGATTCAACGGATCTAAAACTGGTGGTTATCACACAGTGATTTGTTGGTAAGTAGTATTGGGCTTAACCCACGCGATCGAATAAGAATCAACCACGTGGAGGAGAGATAAGATCGCGAAACGATCCATTTCGGGCAGGTTTGGAGCTCAGGTGATCGTGCATCTTTTCTGCGCGATATTGGATGTCAACCGTCGAATTTTGGGGATCAATGCGAAGGGTCCAGATTCATTTGGGAGTTACATTGGAATGGGAGGTGGGGCTGGAGTTTGTTATAAGCGGCGGAAAGGGCTTAACCTTTATAAAACTATGTTTTAATAAAGTTTAAGCCTTTAGGCTTTATGAAAATAGTGGAGGGGTTCGGTTTATTTAAATGTTTTTTAATAAAACATTTACAATGGGTTGATCATGGTATAAGCGGGGGTTAATATTTTTATTTAAAAAATTTGTGAAATGTTTCAAATTTTATATGCGGGCGCGATAGTATATATTATATAGTTTTCAACCTTTGAATAGTTTTCAAACTATAGGGGCGTGGTATTTAAATAACGATATGTTTAGACCAATGGGTTTGTAGGGCAGGGTTTCATTTTGCGCACATGGGGATATTTAAACCTTGGTCCAAACTTAAAATAGTGGGTTAAGGGGGTTATTTTAAATATAAGGGAATTAATATATATGGGTAGGTGTATTTTTAGGGATTTAATAAAATAGGTTAGGTGTTAATATCAAAAAGCGTAATGTAATGGTCATAAAATACATATTAATCTCTAAGTAAAGTGTAAAAATAAAGCATTGCTCATCTTTTAATATTATTTCACTTATACTTAGGATAAATTCATTTTGAGGGTTTTATGAATGTTTTTGAAGGGAATGAAGTTAATTATTTTAGGGTTACAATTTTACTAATTAAAAGATGTGTTTTACTTAGGAAAAAAAGATTATGATGTATGAATGAAGGGTAAATACTGATAAATGTGGGTTTAAGGTAGGAACTCAATATTTTCAACTAACCAGTTATCGAGCCTTGGGTCCGGTCCCAACAAAAGTCAGAGAAATGCTCTGAGCCTTTTTGACTGATAGTTTAGAACACTAAATACTTGTAGGGGAGGGGAAATTAGTGATTTTTCCCGATGATGCTTTATTACATGATTTCTCAACTACTTTCTACTTATCCAACTTTATTTCTAACATTTTTTCTTCATTTTGTAGGTGCATTTAGGCTTGCAACCTTAAAAAAAAATTCTTTAAAAGCTTAAAACTATCTAAATCTACCTTATTTCATCCGAGGTCTTAGGTTAAACTGTTGAGTTCCTCATTATTCTCTACCTATCTACTGATTTGTCAAGTTTAAACTGTTTGACAAATCTTTATTCTCTATCTAAAACATGAAAAGTTAAGATTAAACTGTTTAACTGATCATGGATTATGGCATTTATTGACACTCTGCACATAATCATTATTCTTGGAGTAAAAGTAAAGTAGTGGCATTTGGATTTGCTCACTTTCAGGTTTTATTTATTTTTCTTTTGGGGTCTATATTTTTCTAAGTCCTTTGATTTTTCTTTTAGGACTTTTTACCCTCTTTTTGGCTTTTCATTATTTTTATTTTTTTTTAAATATGGGAATAGAAAGCAAGGTATGTACATATTTACAAGATTATCAAAGTCAATTCAAAATTTATGAATCCTAGTATTATAGGACCCTAAAAAATCCCACAAGCATAGATGAGGCTCATGTTCAAGCCACACACTTAGAAGCAAGAGGGAAACAAAACATAAATGAGAAAAGTGATAGTGAGGGTAAAGGAAAGGGAAAGTTTTATGGATGATGAAAGAGAAATAATTTTGTCAAAAGAGAGAAGGAGAAACTTACATGAAAACACTGTTTGAAGAATGGCCATGATGAAGACCACTGTTGGAAACTTCATCGAGAGTTGAAGCCAAACAAACTGAAAGACAAAGAAAAGGAGAAAATTGTTGTTATAATTGAACATGACTTAGGGTCAAATTCAGGAGATGAAACAAAGATTACCACCATGGGTTTGAAAGGTAAGAATATATCAAGCACTAGTTCTTCAAATTGTTCCAATGTCACTCAATATGAAGATACAAGAATATAACTTTTCCATATTATAGTTGTCTCTAAACATACAAAGATAGACACACTTTTTGAGTGGGTCACAAGCTAATCTAATTTTCAAAGACTTGGTTAAGCAGTTAAACCTTGAAACTATTAGACATCCAAGAACTTATCATTTAGGGTGGATATGCAAGAATGAAAAATTTCAGGTTACAAGGAAGTGCATACTAAGATTCGCCATCAATTCAAACTTTCTTGATGAAGTTGAACTTGATGTTGTGTCACTTGAGATATCAGGTACTGTTTTGGAAAGTCCTTATCTGTATGATAGGAAAGCAGTATTTCATCGCCATGAGAATAAGCATCACTTATTTAAAGATGGAATTGAGTACATAATTAGAGAGCACAAGAAGAAAATTTTTTTGTCTCTTATACATGCTGGAGAAATGAAGAGGATAGTGAACGCAAGTGAGAATTTGACATTGATAATGATCAAACATAGAGATGTTTTGAATCAAAACTTTCAAAAAGATGCATCGAATGATCAAGTTGATTTCATTGAGATTTATTATGCTTATAATGAGATGTTTCAATACTCTAACAGGTTGAATTTGAAAGGAGGTGAACAAGATGTAAAACATTTTGAGTAGTCAACATTAGTGTTGAGCATTGTTGGAAACAAGATGCCAATGCAAGATAGTGCAAAGGTAAAAGATAAAGTGACAAAGCAATTTGACAAAGAAGGTATGGGTTCCACAAGTGCTTGTTTTTTGTTTCCAAAAGGTACATGGCAATGGTGAAGATACTTGGTCAAGAGTCAACGCAAGTAAAAAGCGAGATCCGTTAAGAATCACCATGATGGGAGTGTGCAAGGTGAGACGGTTTTTAAATTTCCTTTGATTAATGACCAAGGTAGGAACAAGATGGTTTCTGCAAGAAAAACTTACTTCTCTGCAAATTCATGGTAATTGCAGCATGACAATGTCAATGACAACAAGAGAAGGTCGCAAGAGTCAAGGAAAAAGTTAAGATTTTGTGAAAAGCTCCAATTGATGAAAATGGGAAAATTTTAGTGGATAGAAACTGGAAGGGTGAGGGAAGAGTACCCTCATCCACATGATCAGTAATCAAATAGTTTTTTGGGTCCAAAAGGCTTCTAGTGGGGACGAATGATCAAGTGATCAGTGTAAAAGCTCAAAAATGAAAGTGATGAGAATTGATTGGAAATTGAACGAAAGCGAAGAGCTTGTCCCCAGGAATCTGGTGCAATTTGTTTCATTGAAAACAGAGTCCAGATGAAGAAGATAGCGCCTACTATTCGTTTTCCTAAACAACTAAAAATTTGCAGAAAAGGACAAAAGGATGACATGGTAGCCTAGTCATTATACAATGCTTATTTTGGGAATATTCTTCAGTTTTTTCCCAATGACATTGTAATAAGTGTCACAACAGGATTTGCCAGTGAACTTTGGAGGTGAATTTTTTTTACAATTTCTCCTAAGGTTGAATGAAATTTTCTTTTTTGGTTGGAACAGCCCAACCAGAGGTGGACACGTGGTGCATCTAAGGGCTGCCACCTGCCCCTCTGGTGGACCCTATCCAAAGTCTTATTTGAATATCGCAATGGTGGAAATTTGGTTTATTATATGGTGTTTGAGATTATTTGATAGCAAAGTTTTTTAGACTATCGTATGGGCGCATATAATTGGTGTCCGAAATTATTGTTAAACCAAATTTTTTAACTATGGAGTGTGGCACATTATTTTGAACAAAATTTATGCACATGGGTCGGGGTCGAACCCATGACCTCCCCCACACCAACCATACATCTTACCACTGAGCCACTCCAGAAGTTCTTACCATGTATGGAGTTTGGCTTCTATTTATTGTTAACTAGAATCTACGACAAGGGTTTGGAGGGGGGCAACTCCCTTCCCATGAAACCATTCCATCTGACCACCGACAGGCGTGAAGATTAATATGGAGGAGTTTAATGTTAATTGCCGGTTAATTATTATAATCCAGTGCTTAAGGTTTTTTAAACCTTGTTTATTGGAAACACACTTATACGCAGTTAAGACAGGTTTATCCGTCGTTAATTGTAGTTTAAATGCTAATTAAACTAGAATTATAATAGCAGTAGGTTTAGTGAACTCTGCCAGTTTTGTGAGAATCCATAATTTGACTGTGTTAACTGGAGTTCTCTCCAGTTTTGGAGATAGTTTACTAGGCAAATTTGTTTTGGCCATATCTTTTGAAATTTTCAACCAAATTGAGAGAAAGAAGAGTCATTTTTTATAGATTTTTACATTTTGGACTCATTGAAGCATGTTTTAGGAGTTGTAGGTGAATGTAAACAGAAATTTATTCACTTTTGAGTTAATATAGAGGTCCAAGCCATGGAATTTGGATCAAGGAGTTGTAGCCCAAGAGGGGTGAACTCCTTCATCAAAACTCTGTGTTGATGGATCAATTGTGATGGTTTGTTGTACTTTTTTTTTGTTGTTGTTCAACATTTTATTTTCATACTTTATGCTCTTGAATTTAATTTAAAAACTGAGCTCATTTACCTGTTTGGCACACATAAACAACAAGGAAACCTATGAACATAAAGCATAAGATCAAAAAATAAATTTTAAATCTGAAGATGAAATTAGCACCGCAAAACTAACATTCATACTCTGATCAAGTTGGTATCAGAGCAGCAGTTTCTAAGGTTATTTTCTTGATAGTTTCTTGAGTTTTGTGAAAGTAGGGTTTTAATGGTTGCAAATTTATGATGCTTACAAGGTTGAAGTTTCAAAGAGGTGAAGGGAAATTTTTGGTTGCAAGTCCAGAGATTAGGACCAGAAGATGGAGAGCCACAGGGGCACCATCTCCACCCAAAGTTTCACTCACAGCTACACTTGAACCACCTCAATTTTTATCTCAAGAAGTTGAGATTGAAGAGGTACAAGTTGCACCAGAATTTGAGTTTGAATCCATAGACATCATGTCATGTGTTGGAGAAACTGAAGGTCATTCAGAAGAGGATGATTTCAAGAAAGACTTCAATGACATAAAGAGGATGGTTAAAATTATGTTTGATGCATTTATTGTTGGGATGGCACGAGAAGGTTCTAAACCTCCATATGGAGAAGGAACTTCAGATGATAAGAAGGATGAAGAGAAGGATTCAAAGGGTAGTGGAGGAAATCCACCTCCATCTCCAACATCTTCATCATCCTCATCTTCTCCATCAACATCATCTTCCACTTCCACCACCAAAAGAATCCATACTCACTCAAAAGCCACAAGAGGAAAAACACCCTTACTCAAACTTGATGTGAAATTTGAGCTTCCAATGTCTAATGGCGAGATAAGTGTATAAATATTGGAAAATTGGATACGTCAACTGGAGGTGTGTTTCAGAATTTAGAACCTTCATAAATATGACATAAATATTCAATTGGATTCTTTGAGGATTTAAGGATCTACACTAGTATGATGGGAAGCAAGGACTCAAGAAGAGATTAAAGCATACGGTAAGATCTCTATGTCTGGTAAAGTTTTATTGTTGTCATTAAAAGGAAATTTTATCCATTAGATTACATGCAAAAGGTAATTATGGACTGGAAAAATTTTAGACAGTTGAAAGGGCAAAGTGTGCAAGATTATACTCATGAATTTAGGAGAAGAGCTCTTATTTTGGGTATTAATTTGTATTCTCAAGAAACTTTCTTAAAGTAAATTGGGGGTTTAAACAGTTACCTTAGGCACACTATTATCATGTTTAATCCCACAAACATAGATGAGGTTCGTGTTCAAGCCACACATTTAGAAGCAACAGGGAAACAAAACATAGATGAGAAAAGTGATAGTGAGGGTAAAGGAAAGGGCAAGTTTTATGGAAGAGGAAAGAGAAATAGCTTTGTAAAAAGAGAGAAGGAGAAACTTACATGCAAACACTGTTTGAATAATGGCCATGATGAATACCATTGTTTGCAACTTCATCGAGATTTGAAGCCAAACAAACTAAAAGCCAAAGAAAAGGAGAAAATTGTTGCTATAATTGAACATGACTTAGGGTCAGATTTAGGAGATGAAACAAAGATTACAACCATGGGTTTGAAAGGTAATAATATAGCAAGCACGATTTCTTCAAATTTTTCCAATGTCACTCAAGATGAAGATACAAGAACATAAATTTTCCATATTAGAGTCGTCTCTAAACATAAAAATATAGACACACTTTTTGATAGTGGGTAACAAGCTAATCTGATTTCCGAAGACTTGGTTAAGCATCTAAACCTTGAAACTATTAGACATCCAAGACCTTTTCCTTTAGGGTGGATATGCAAGAATGAAAAATTGCAGGTTACAAGGAAGTGCATACTAAGATTCGCCATCAATTCAAAATTTCTTGATGAAGTTGAACTTGATATGGTGTTGCTTGAGATATCAAGTATTGTTTTGGGAAGTCCTTATCTGTATGATAGGAAAGAAGTATTTCATCGCCATGAGAATAAATATCACTTTTTTAAAGATGGAATTGAGTACATAATTAGAGTGCTTAAGAAGAATACAATTTTGTCTCTTATACATGCAGGAGAACTGAAGAGCATAGGGAATGCAAGTCAGACTTTGAGATTGTTAATGATCAAACATAGAGATGTTTTGAATCGAATATTTCAAAAATATGCATCAAATGAACAAGTTGATTTCATTGAGGTTTGATATCCTTGTAATCAGATGTTTCAAGACTCTAATAGGTTTCCTTTGAAAGGAGGTGAAAAATATGTAAAAAATTTGGAGCAGTCAACATCAGTGTTGAGTAGTGTTGGAAACAAGATGTCAATGCAAGAGAGTCCAAAGGTCAAACAGAAAGCGACAAAGGTTTTTGACAAAGAAGTCATGGGTTCCACAAGTGCTTGTTTTTGGTTTCCAAAAGGTACATGGCAATGGCGAAAATACTTGGTCAAGATTTGATGCAAGTACAAAGTGAGATCAGTTAAGAATTGCCATGATGACAGTGTGCAAGGTGAGATAATTTTTAAATTTCCTTTGATTAACAACCAAGGTAGGAAAAATATGGTTTCCGCAAGAACATCTTGTTGCTCTACAAATTCATGGGAATTTCAGCATGACGATGTCAATGACAGCAAGAGAAGGTCGCAAGAGTCAAGGAAAAGCATAAAACTGAGCCCCTGATCACATATTCGCAGGGCTAGAGCTTTGAATCCGTCGAGATCCCTTCTCGTTCGTTGATGGTCCCATGGGCTACAATACGACCAAGGGTTTTGGCTAGTCCCCAAACCCTCCCCCCTCAATGCTTACTGATATTCCTCGCCTATGGCCTTGTAGGGAGTACCTATGACTAGGTTCTAAACCCAATACCCCTCCCACTATGTGCCAAGGCCATGTGGAGGTTTAGCTGACCAGGGGTCGAGGTTCACCACCCGACACCTCTCCCAAAAAGGCACCCAACGAAACTTTTAATAGGAATCGTGCCCTATATAGGTAAGAAACATGTTTAGAGGAGTTATTAAGGCTTGGCGGCTGGATGAGGTAGGTCATGGATTTGATCCTGCCCAAGCCTGTGGCCGAAACACAAAAAATTTAGCCAAACATGATGTTCCATGTGGCGGACTCTAGTTGAGACACGTGGCATCCTCTCACTGGACCACCACAACCGAAATCAACCAATAAAAATGTGCTATTCTACACCTTTACGATACTTCCACTTGGAAAGCCATGATTGGTCCATATGTGCCTAATAGGAATGTTGAAATTGGTGGTACAAACTGCCTAGTCAGCCCACCTGCAATGTTTTTTGTTATCGACCAAAAACTTCAGAACATCATAACTTTGTCATATGATATCAGATTGAGGTGATTCAAGTGTCATTGGAATTTGAATGAAGAAAACTACAAATTTGCATTGATTTTGAAATATTCTATGCTTTTCATTTTTGAGCTAAATTTTGATCTCCGCATCATACCTCCCCACTAGGAACTTTTGGACTCCAAAAGTTTAGCCTCTCCTAGTAAAAAAAATCAAAACTTTCCAAAACTAAATCCATAATTTTATATTTTCAATTGGTGCCTTCAAGCGCCAATCAAGGTACTTCACCTATCTTCTGTGGGAAGATCATACCTTCCTCTTAAGAATCGCCACAATTCTAATCACCATGTAGGAACAAAAACATTGATGGATGGAATTTGAAAATTCTCTGCAAACCCATCTTTCACAGCTCAAAAAACTTCATCTTGAAGTTCCAACGTTGAAGACAAACTTTACTTTCCATCTTGGAAATTAGAAGTTATTTAATGCTTGTCATGCACTAACTCAAACTTTGCTTCACTGTCCTCAAACTGTGCTTGCACACAAAAGTACTCTAACTGCAATAATTCAATGACACATTTGGTTTTATCAACAAAAAACATAGTCATTTCTTGTACAATATTTATCAAATATTTCATTCACAACAAGTTTCATCTTGAACACTTGTATCGGTGAGTACATGATCCAACTATAGACAAACTAGATGATAAACATTATTCATCCTGAAAGTCCTCAAACATTTGGACTCATATATAAGCCAACATAACATGACATGTCAAAGAAAAAAATACTTGTTGCAAATAGTGATTATTCTTATTTCACTTTAAAAAGTACCCAAAAATAGGTAATGACAACAATAGGCATTTACAATTTACAAAGCAACAAACTATAGAAACAGTCTACCCAATATTTTCCTCTCTTAAGCTTATGGGTTCTCTTTAAACATCTATTTTTCTTTGAAGGTTTCCTTATTAACTATGTGAGTCTCCTCTTTTCCACCTATTTATTTCCATGCATTGGTTTTCATAACCTATTTATCCCTCTTGGGACGAATTTCTAGATGAATTTTCCAACACCTTTCATTCCTATACCCGTGCATGTTAAAATGGGTACAAAAGTATGTTCTCTTGCCCATCAACAAGGAAGTCTTCAAATGTGAGGGAGGTTCTTCATTCTTGATGCCAAGAATTTGGTATGTTATTTTGACCATCATCTTTCATTTCTCATAACCAACCACACAATGGTCAATTGCATCACAAAAAGTAAAAGGATACATGTCCCACAAATAATCAAAATTACTAACTTTTGGAAAATTCTCGTGACATTTATACATGCCCCTTGGGATGCAATTTTGACAATGTGGACTAGATGATGACATGCAAATTCCTTTGAAGCATTCATCTCACTTAGGAGACAAATTGACATTATCACCACCATATTGGTGTGACATATGATCCAATCATGATTTATTTTCCTCAAAAAGTTTAGAACACTCCCCAAACTCTCTATGACCATATCCCAATCCTTGATATCTTGGTCTTTCATTCACCATGATAGTATTAGTGATTCCTTTGATCTAAATGAAGTATGTTAGCATTTCATAATGTATTATATGTGCTTAAGGGTTCAAGTTCTCTTGCAAATTATTGAGTCTCATGAGTGTTTTTTATGTTCACTTTATTAACAATTTAACATAAAATAAAGGTTGAACAACAGCAAATAAAAGTACAATAAATCACCATACAACACATCAGCACATGAATTTGATGAAGGAGTTCACCCCTCTTGGGCTACATCTCCTTGGTCCAACTTCCATGGCTTCAGCCTCTGATATATTATGCTCAAATTTAAAAAATGATGTGTTTACAATGCTTTTATACTCCTGAAACCTACACCAATAAGTCCAGAATGCCCAAAAATTGTCATCTAGTCTCTTTTTACAACTGATTCGGTCGAAAACTCCAAAATTTATGACCATTTCCAGTTTCTCCACAATTTTTGGCCTAAATTTAGCTAACTGGAGCTAAATACGGTTAGTTGGCACTAAAACTGGCAGTTCCACCAGATTTGGCGGACCACTAAACTAATCATGTTTAATGTAATTAACCCGCATTAACTTAATTAATCTTGGTTAGCACTTAATGGGTCTTGTTGCTAATCCAAATTAGCACTTATTAATGAGGATTAAGGTTAATACATTTGGATTAACGGTTTTAACTTCACGCTTAATATTTTGGCTTCGTCGATGGTCATAGGTACTGGTCATATACGTTGGGGTATGGCCTCATCTCCTCCCAATGGCATAGTAATACAAATTAAAATATAAATGGAATGGTTATGTTGTTAAGAACTATGGTTTAAGTAAATTAGTGAATGATGTGACTTTGGCGTGGGAGGTCGCATGGTCAAACCCCGACGCCTCCATCCAGTTTTCAACCAAAATTTTTACATCCGCACATGGCAGCCCCAAGCTGAGCCACGTGTCCTCTCTCCATTGGCCCTTTCGAAACTAATCAAAAATTACCAAATCACCCATGATTTGAACCAATCATATGTTGCCACTTTGCAGTCCCTAAATTTCTGGTGGTCAGCATGCCACATTAGCAGTACGGACTACTGACTTAGCTCCCTATTATCATTTTTTTGCATTGTTTTTTAAAATGAACATAACTCATTTCTAGGATCATACAGAGTAAATTTCACATGAAATGAAGTGTGTTGGATTCAGAACGATGAGCTCTATGCGGTCGTTTAGGTTTCACACCATTCTGAGAAATTGTTTTTTAGCATAAAACTGAGCACCTGATCATTCCTCCCCACTGGAATCGTTTTGGACCCAAAAATCTCTTTCATTACTGAACATGTGGATGAGGGTATAGTTCCCTCACCCTTCTAGTCTCAATCCACTGGAATTTCCTAATTTCAACAATCCGAGAGGTTTTAAAAAAAAACTAATCTTTTTCCTTGATTCTTCAGACCTTGTCTTGCTGATGTAAACATCGTCATGCTGCAATTTCCATGAATTTATAGAACAACAAGTTGTCCTTGAAGAAAAAACTTTTTTCCACCTCGGTTGTCAATCAAAGGAAACTTGAAAAATGTCTCACCTCAAACACTGTCAACATGGCAATTTTTAGCTTGTCTCGCCTTGTACTTTCGTCAAATGTTGACCAAGTGTTTTTTCCATTGCCATGTACCATTTTGAAACCAAAAAAAGTACTTGTGGAACCTATTCTTTCTTTGTCAATTTTTTTTTGCGCTTTCTCTTTGACCTTTGCACTCTCTTGCACCGACATCTTGTTTCCATCACTGCTCAACAATGATGTAGACTACTTCAAATATTTCTCATCTTGTTTACCTATTTTCAAAGGCAACATGTTAGAGCCCTGAAACGTCTTATTAAAAACATTAGAAACTTCAATGAAATCAACTTGTTCATTTGATGCATATTTTTGAAAGGTCTCATTCAAAACATCACTATGCTGAACATTAACAAAGCCAAATTTTGACTTGTATTCACTATTCTCTTCATTTCTCCTGCATGTATAAGAGAGAAGCTTATCTTCTTCTTATGCACTCTAACTATGTACTCAATCCCATTCTTAAACAAGTGGTACTTATTCTCATGGCGATGAAATACTGCCCTCCTATCATAAATATAAGGAATTCCCAAAACAATACCTTAAATCTCAAGCGGAACTACATCGAGTTCAACTTCGTCAAGAAGGTTTGAATTGATTGCAAACCTTAGGATGCACTTCCTTGTTACCTACAAGTTTTCATTCTCGCATATCCAGCCTAAAGGATAAGGTTTTGGATGTGTAACAGTTTCAAGATTTAACCTCTTAACTAAGTCTTCAGAAATAAAATTAGCTTGAGAACCATTATTAAATAGTGTGTCTATCTTGGTATGTTTTGAAATGACTCAAATATAAAAGAGTTCAATTATTGTATCTTCATCTTGAGTTACATTGGAACAACTTGAAGAACTAGTGCTTGTTATGTTCTTACCTTTCAAACCCATTGATGTAATCTTCGTTTCATCTCCTAAATGTGAACCTAAGTCATGTTCAATGATCGCAGCTATTTTCTCCTTCTCTTTGGTTTTAACTTTGTTTGCCTTCAACTCTAGATGGAGTTGCCAACAATGGTATTTGTCATGGCCATTTTTCAAACAATGTTTACATATGAGTTTCTCTTTTTCTATTTTAATAGAACCATTTTCTTTCTTCTTCCATTAAACTTGCCCTTTCCTTTATCTTCATACTCAAGGAAACTATCACTTTTCTCATATGCACTATGTTTCCCTCTTTCTTCTACATGTATGGCTTGAACGCAAACCTCATATAAGTTTGTGGGATTGAACATGAGAATAGTGTGTCTAAGATAGTTTTAAAAACCCCCAATATACTTTAACAAAGTTTCTTGAGAAGATAAATTGACACCCAAAATAAGAGCTCTTCTCCCAAATTCATGAGTGTAATCTTGCACAGTTTTCCCTTTTAATTGTCTAAAATTATGCTAGTCCATAATGGATTTTTCATGTAAGATAGAGGGTAAATTGAATTTTAATGTCATCAATAAAATTATACCAAGACATTGAGATCTTACCGTGGTTTTTAATCTCATGTTGAATCCTTTCTTCCCACCATACAAGTGTTGTGCCCTCCATTCTCAAGGAAGCCAACTAAATCTTTATGTAATCCTCTTGAAGGTTCTGAATTCTGCAATAAACCTCTAATTGATGAATCCAATTATCCAGCTTCTCTACATTAAATTCACCATTATACATCAGTAGCTTAAATTTGACATCAATTTTAAGTAAGGGTGATTCACCGGTTCCTTTTGAAGTATGTAGATGAATAGATTGAAAAGTTGTGGTAGTGGAAGATGATGAAGAGGAAGGTCTAGATGGTGGTGAGGATGATGGTGGAGTGGATGGTGGTTTCTTACCATATCCATGGCCTACTCCTAGAGAACCCTCTCCTCTTGGAGGCCTAGAACTTTCTCCTTGCATCCTTATATTCCTCTCCTCATAGAGGACCTCTACCATCTTAGTCATATCAAAAAATTCCTTTATGAATGCTCTCTTATCTTCTGTCATGGTAGGTTCTCCTACATGAGACATGCTCACTAAAGACTCAACTTCAATTTGAGGATGTGTTGGTGTTGAAGACTTTGGAAACCTTTCCCTTCTTTCTCTTGACCCAACTGTAGGGCTCTCAACCAGCTTCCGTTCTCCTCTTTTGAGTTTTAACCTTGTAAGCATGACACAAAATTGCAAATAATTAGATCCATTCTTGCAAAAAAAAACCTAATGACCTAAATTTATGATACCAAAAATGATCTGAATGAAGTATGTTAGTGTTTTTTTGCTAATTACTCTTTCAGATTTTGTAAATAATGTCTTATATGTGCTAAGGGTTCAATTCCTCTAGAAAATTATTGAATCTCATGAATTTTTTTCATGTTAATTTTATAAAAAAATTAACATAAAATAAAGGCTAAGAAAAAATAAATAAAAGTAAAATACATCACCATAAAACACATCAACACAAGAATTTGATGAAGGAGTTCTCCCCTCCTGGGCTACATCTCCTTGGTCCAGATTACATGGCTTGGGCCTCTATATTACGCTCAAATTTGCAAAATGATATGTTTACGATGTTTTTTTGCTCCTGAAACCTACACCAATGAGTCAAAAATTCCCAAAAATGGTCATATAGCCTCTTTCTGCACTTGATTTGGTCGAAAACTCCAAAAGTTATGACCTTTTCTAGTTTCTCCACAATTTCTGGCCTAAATTTAGCTAACTAAAGCTAAATCCGGTTAGTTGGCACTAAAACTGGTAGTTTCGTCAGATTTTTCGGACCACCAAACTAATCTTGTTTAATTTAATTAATTCACATTAACTTAATTAATCTTGGTTACCACTTAATCCGCGCTTAGTGCTAATATGGATTAGCGCTTATTAATGAGGATTAAGGTTAATAAATTTGGATTAACGATTTTAACTTCGCACTTAATGTTTTGGCTTTGCTGGTGGTCATAGGTGCTAGTCATATACGTTGAGGGCTAGCCCCATGGGGCTAGGACCCTCTCCCCCCCACGACATAGTAATACAAATTCAATTATATGAAGAATGATTATGTTGTTAAGAGCTATGGTTTAGGCGGATTGGTAAACGTTGTGACTTCGGTGTGGTGGGTCGCGTGGTCGAACCTGGATGCCTCCATTCGATCTTCAACCAAAAATTTTACACCATGTTAGGGGGGCACGTGGCGGCCCCAGGCAGAGCCACATGTCCTATCCCCATTATCCCTTCTAAAACCAATAAAAAATTTCCAAATCACCCATAATTCAAAGCAATCAGATGTTGCCACTTGGCAATCCCTAATTCGTCGGTGGAAAATTGACCAAACATTGACCCTGCCTAGTCAGCAAGCCACGTCAGCAGTACAGACTGCTGACTGGGCTCCCTGTCATCATTTTTTTTCCTTTTTGTGCAAACGAACAGAACTCATTTTTGGGAGCATACCAATTCCATTTCACACGAAACGAAGTGCATCGGATAAAGAACGGCGAGTACTACGCAGTCGTTCAAGTTTCATGCCATTCTAAGAAATTTGATTTTTGAGGACAAAACTGAGCACTTGAGCATCCTTGGTCATTGATTCTGAGGACTCCTCCTTCATAACCCATCTGAGCTAGCATCTTCATACCAATTCCTTTAGTATGTTGTTCAAATGCTACGAAAGATGTGTTATAAACATAAAGTTAAGGATTTGAACTAGAGACGTTGATTACCTCCTTGAAATTGCCACCAATATTTTTTGCTTCAGATGTTAATGATGAATTTGAAGATAAGTCAATCCACCCACTTTTACCAACATGCATATAATGAGAATCTTTGAGATGGTGACAAAACTCACAGCCATCATTCTCCACATAAGGTCCATAGCCTATGTTTCGACCATGCTAACAAAATGGCTGCACTTTGGAGGTATTTTTTGTTGTCGCTCGAGCGGAACTCTCACCAAATTTTTTTTTAAGCACATGCTACAACTAAAGGCACAGATGCCTCTTCTCCCTTAGAAATTTCAATAATTCTTCTCAATTATGCATTCTCCATTCGAAGAGACAAGTTCATATCCTCTAACTCTTGGGGACTTTCCATTTTCTTTCCTATTCCTGCAACTTGGCCAGACGCAGCTCTGACACCAATTGATATACTATTGGAGGAGAAATTATCCTTCCTAAACTAACTATCCTCTGAAACTTTGCAAGTAAAAAAGGGTCTTATGTAAACACAATTTTTATGGTCTCTTCAAGGATAATGAGTTTGTTTTTTATCTGAACTTTAATCAAGCAACATATCATCATTTAACTCATAAGTACAATCAAGAAGAGAGAAAACATAGAATTTAGTGACGGAGTTCACCCCTATTGGGATACATCTTGAGGCCTTCTAAAACAGCTAGTCTGCTCCATAGATTTTGATGATAAATGGTACATAAATTTTATTGAAAATATGAGTGGCTAGTTTCCCCTTCAAGGAAACATTCTTCTGCAAAGAACTCTCACTCTTAAAAGCATGAAAACATATAGCAAGTCATGACATATTCATCAAGACAAGGGCTCTCAAATCAAGACCATGTACTCCATTTGAAAATGAGCATACATGTACAACAATTCCACATTGAAGTAAAAAAAGAGAGCTTTCCTCAAAACAAGATAATGAGAAAAGACAAACGAGAGTTGCACCATAGAAGTCACAACTGTTGTAGATACATATGAAGGATAGAGAACACTTATAAGGTCCTCTCCATGCTCAAAAGCCTTCAAAAAATACTCCAAAAATTTGATTTATCATGCCACCCATGGACTCAAACCTACAAAAAATCTCTTTCAAAGTTCTCCAATTAGTAAACATAGGATTCCATTGGATTGAGAATGTCCAAAAACCCCTATCTAGACTCTTCTTGAGCTCCAAAAGACCAACAAATTAACAGGCCTATAAGCAGGCCGTAAATCTCAATAGAGATGACGGGTGGAATATAAGCAGGTGTTGGATCCCTGCCCTATATTCTTAATGGTCAATGATTTTTATTTTTTTAAATATATTTATTTATTTATTTATTTTTAATTTTTTTTATATATTTATTTATTATTATTTTTATTTTTATTTTTATTTTTAATGAGAAAGGAGAATAATATGATTACATATTTACATACATAACATATTATAATATAATAAGTAATAAATAATTAAATAATAAGGGATCAATAAAGAAATAAATAACAATAATAATAATAATTAATTAACTAAAAGATAAAGGTTTATAAATATATTTTATTAAATAATTAAACTTTTAATTAATTAAATAGAACTAGCCATTAGAATTTTATTTAATAATTAAGTAAATAATTAATTTAATTAAAATAGAACTTGCAATCTCAAAGTCAAACTAGTCATTATCCTAACGGCTAGTTTAGCCATTTCTGCATCTATTTAAACTCAACGTTCGGATCTGATCTCTCACCTAGTCCTGATGATGAACCACACTGGTTGGTTCAAAATGCATCGACAATGTTCATTTTAATGTGATTATTACCGAAAAATTCCTCATAATTTTAGGCCCTCCCATCATTCTCAACACTGATTGATCCTGGCACCCATAGACTCCAACCTGCAAAAAGTCTCTTAGGAAGTGCTCCAATCAGTAAATAGAGGCTTCCATTGGATTCTAAATGTCCAAAAACTGCTATCTGGACTCTTCATGAGCTCCAAAAGGCCAAAAACACAACCAGTTATGGCTCTCTCTCTTCATTCTTGTTGTTATTCATCCTCCAAATTGGATAAAATTGCTAACAAAGTGACAAATCCACCCTTAATTCCACTGGGGAGGAAATAATTTTGCCCACAATAGTTGCAAATTGTCAGATTTTTAATTTTTACAATGACCCTTAGCATTAAACCAGGGTCACGTGGTGTGCCATAGGCCTAAGTGTTGGGCCAATGGTTCACCCCCAGTAGCCTCGATTCGTGGTCATGTTGCAGTTGATGTGGTCGGGGCTAACTATATGTACCCACCACTAGAATCCTCTCACTAATCCATCTATAGTCGTATGGGCTCCCATATGCCTAGGGTCAGAGCTTTGAATCCACCCAACTCCCTTATGGTTCATCGACAGTCCCATGGGGTGAAATGAGACCAAGGGCTGGGCCTAGTCCCCAATCTGTCTCCCCTCAACGCTTGGCAACATTCCTCTCCTATTTTCTTATGGGGAGTACCTATGACTAGGGGCTGAAATGAAAACCCCTCTTCGTCGTGCGCCAAGGCTATGTGGAGGTTCAGTTGACCAAGGGATAGGGCTCACCACCTAACCCCTCTCCCAAAAAGGCACCCAATGAAACTTTAAATAAGAGTCACATCCTATATGGGTAAGAAATATGTGCATAGGAGTTGGTAAGGCTTGGCGGTTGGATGAGGTAGGTCCCAAGTTCGATCCTTCCCGAGCCTATGGGTCGAAACACAAACAATTTAGCCAACCACAAGGTGCCACAATGTGGTCTCTGGTTGTTCCACATGGCATCCTCTAATTGGCCCATAAAAAACAAAATTGACCAATAAAAATGGGCCATCCTACACCTGTATGAAGTTTCCAATTGGAAATCCATTATTGGTCCATATGCGTCCAGTATGAATGATGAAATTAGTGGTACGAGCTGCCTGGTCAACACCCCAGTCATCCCACTTGTAATTTTTTTGTCATATGACATCAGATTGAAGAGATTCAAGTGTCATTGGAATATGAACGATTAACAGTACAACTTGACGGCAGTTTCAAACAATTCTTGGCACTTTCATTTTGAACTAAATTTTGATATCTTAATCACCTATAATGACACCTCCACTCACATATACCCACTTTCATCAGCTTGACTGGGGTAAACAGGAGATGATGGTTTCTATGACAAGACTCAACCTCCTAGGTGACCTTAAGGAGATGGATTATGTTGTGGATCATCTGCATATCCTTTCCTTATTTTATTTTGATAATCAAAAAAACAAAAACAAAAATCAAAAATTCAAAAACAACATATGCTATAGTGTAACGTTTTTTTTTTACTATAACACAAAAAAGAAGAAGAAGGAAAACATTTCCAAGAGTAGTCGTATGTATGTTGTTTCATGTTTAAGTGTTGAGCAAATATCCGAGCGGAAGTAGCACACCTTGAAGATTATAAGCGGATGATGAAGTGCGGAGGTGCAAAGAGATCGCAAGTTAACAAATCAGGTACCCCCGCAGTTGACCCGTTTGGCCGCGGGGCAAACCAAGATTGATGGTGTGGATTCACTGTGGGGGGACAATCCAAAGTTTGCCGTCGTACTCCACGAGCCCCCGCAGTGACGTCATGAGACGAAGTGGATCACAGCTGGAATCTGCATCAACAACTTTTACACATCATCCCGGGCATTTATTATGAATTTTCCCGGCTTTAAATTGATTTTTTCCACCTTTTCAAATCATTTGTTGTTGTTTTCCCCTTTGAGCCGTGTTTTCGCCACCTCTTCATTCCCCACTATTTCACAGATTGTTTCCGTTGTCTGCACAGCCATGGCCAAAAGATCCTCCCTACCTGGTTCAACTGGTCACATTCCCCTCATGGATAGCGAGAGAGACATCCATGATACTGTGTCATCTGTAAACCATCCCCTCTTTTATCATCAAGTAACCCTAAATGCCGAGAATTCCCTAGTTTTTTCTGCCATGAAGAAATCCGGTGTCCTGTCTGCATGTATCCCAAAAGCTCATTTCTTTCCCGAATTTATTTGTTGGCTGGTTTCTTCAATGTATCCCGGTAAGTGTTTTATAATGAATTCATAGGGGGAGAATGTTCTATAGGTGTCCACGCAGCTGATTTGCCAAGCGCTTTGCTTCCCTGAAGATGAGTCATCACTTCAATTCTCAGAAGACTCATTGGCAATTATTTCGAAAACCTTTCAGGTGAAGAATTTAATCAGTGTATGTTTCATCTGAAACCTAATTCAAAAGCTTTTCAACTAAAGGATGAAGAATTCAATTTGGAGATTTTTGATGCTGAGAATAGGCAAGTTTTGAGTTGTATTGCTGAAATTCTGGGCAAAGATAATGACCTTACAATTGACAAATCAATATTAGGAATGTATGCAATGATGATGAAGCCAGGGACAATTCTGGATATTCCATATTTTTGGCAAGAGACTGTCAACTCTCAGTTGATGAGATTTTCTCTCACAGGTTCCTTTAAATTCCCCTCATTGCTTGTTTATTTGTTCTTATATCAAAATGTTGAAGAATTTATGAGTTTGGGGTTAAATATAATGGATGTCAACAAGCATAAGTAGTCAGTTATATTTTGGACGAACATAATTAGAAGAGAGGGAAATGAAGCAGGGTTGTTCAAGTTTTCCAGTCATTATATGACAATTTCATATAAAGTATTGAATGGGGTTTTTCCCCCTTGATTTTTACCAAAAGCCAGAGAGTTTTTACAGTTGGGACCTAGTTGCAGGTTTGGGGACTAGTTTGTGTTTGAGGAACATTCTGAGATAAGATTGTATGGAACTAATATTGAGCCTTACAGGCTCCCAACTTTTGTGCCTATGAGACTTTTTGCCCTTGAATTCATCAGACAAAGTCTCAATGTAGATCAGGTGCATTTTGTCCCCATGAAGAAAGGTCTCATGTATAAATTTCCCATGAGTGTGGGACCCTTTGTGGTAAATACGAGACAAGCATTTGGTGAAGTGTCCAAGTTGTTGGAGGAGACACATCTGTTACTGGGTGAAAAATGGTCCTATGATCCTCATGGAGTGATTTCCCAAAGGAGAATTGAAAATGGGTATTCTGCTTTTACTCACGAAAGCAGACCTGAGCAGGAAAAGTTGGCAAATCCAAGCAAAGTACCTTCAGCAAAATCAAGCATTCAGACACCTATTATAATTGAGAAGTTAAATAAAATAAGTAAGGATGTTGTTGTTGAGTTAGATGATGAAGAGCCAAGAGAGGAGAAAAGAACTAAGTTGGCTGAAGATCATTCTTCAAATTCGTCAGGTTTTACTTTCCATTTAAATGAAGAGAAAAATGTTCCCTCTTCCCCTAGAGGTCATGAACTTTATCAAGAAAAGGTGCCTGCAGTCAAACAAGTGTTTACACAGATTGAAGAGAGGAATCAAAGAATAAAAGCTAATATGGATGCTCAGGCAAAGCATCACATAGCTACTAATTAGCCTAGGTTGCTAACTGTGATGGATCTTGAGAAGGATTAGTTCAGAATGGCTTCGACACATCCAACAGGGATGTCTCTTGGATCATCAAGTGGTTTCAATACTATCGATATAACTATGGATGTTAAGAAGATCCCACTGATGGATAAGATGAATCTACATACGCAGACTGGACAATTAATTGTCAATGATTTAACCAAGACCAATGCCACGGCTGTTAAAGCTGAAAACATGCTAGCAAAGGTTATCAAGCAACTCAAGTTGGAGAAGGCTAATTCAAGGGCCTTATCAGTTCAAAATGAAGAGTTAAAGAAGATTATCATAAAGGTTGGTGTAGATCCTAGTCACAAAGCTGCAGTACAGAGGTTCATGGAGAGTGCTGGAATAGAGATAGCCACCCTGAGAAGAAAGCTGAAGTTACTTGTTGCAGAGCATTCAATGGCTGCAGAAGTGGCAGAGGTGGAGAAAGAGAAAGAAGAACTCCGTCAGCAATTGTTGCGAAAAGATGAAGAATTGACTAAAGTAAAGCGGACTGCTATTTCTTTACAAAATCACATTGAAAATCATACTTGTACCTTTGTTTTTCCTACAGGTGATGCAGATCCCCAAGCACAGATTGCTCAACTCAGCACAGAGATGAAGATGGCAGAAAGAGATCTTAAGCAAGCTCAATCGGAATTAGAAACGGCCACAAAGGTCATACGGACACTAGAAGATAAAGCTAATCTGGATAAATTGAATATTCAAAAGGCTGAAGCTGAGATTAAGGATCTCAAGGAAAAATTAAAGGGAAATATCTCACTTATAAAGGCCAAAGATATCATTTGGGGTGAAATTATCTCAAAAATGAAGTCCAATTGGAGCTCCCTGAATATAATTGCAAAGGAGAAAAATCTTATCTCAGAATATGAAGAAGAAATCCTATCTGACAAGCAAACAACCATTAAGAGAGCCAACTGGGCTAGAAAGTTCATAGATTTTATTAACTCCAAGTCAGATGAGGAATTAGAAGACATTGGAATACTGGATAGATTTTTCTATGCTGTGGAGGTTAATAAGATGATAATTAGGAATGACCTCCGAAAAATTGCAGAAAGGAGATTAATGGAAATCAAAGAGACGGTGAAAAAATTTGATATAGCATTTGATAAATTGACAAGGATATGTTTGCCCTCATGTTGGACAGAGAAAGGAAACATTCTGATCTGGAAATTTTATGAAGATTTATTAGTACTGGCAAAAAGCAAGGTGGATAACAGGCACGAGAAGACTCAGATTTTAAAAGGAGAAACAGTGTTCAATTTCTTGCAAAGGCATTTCAATTTGTTATGGATGGTGAAGACTCTCTTCACAGAGATACCTACACACAGTCCGATTATTGCATTCAGGTTGGAATATCACAGTTTCAAGAACTCATCACCAACCCAAAGCGAGATATGGAAAAAATGCAAAAAATTATCAATAGACTCAGCAAAGGAAATTCCAGCATCTCAACAGAAAATAGTTGTTGACTCAGCAACCATCTCAGAAGCACCTGTTCCTATAGATTAGGAATTTTCAATTTCACATTATGTTATTTTTCAAAATCTTGTAAATTGTAATAGGACCTTTTGAGGCATGTGCCTCCATAACTGCCAGTAGTTAAAGTAGTTAGAATTAGTTTCATCACTGGAAACTGTTTTGTGAATTTGTATTTAAAGAAAGTTCCAAGGAAGAAAGATGTCCAAGTTTTTGAACCTTGAAGCCAAATTTTTGTACTGGAGAATTGAAAATTAATGAATGAGTATGCAAGATTATATCATCTTGTTTATGCTGAAAATTTTTCTAGTTTACACAATGTTTTCATATCTATGAATAAAATAGAGTGATTTGAGCAGCAGGTCTCTTTATACATGTGTATTTAAGAGTTAAAAAAACCTTAATGTGCGCTCCTCTGTTTTAACTTTATCTTTACTTAATTCTTCAGGGTTTCAAAATGATAGATTCTGTTTGAAACAGCATATCAGATTGAAATCTTCTTCTCTTCTTCTCTATTCATTCATTTCAGCATAAGTGGAATATAGCATTGTAGAACATGCATGGTTTTGATATTTAAAGGTTACATAATTAAAGTTTGAAGGTTTATAAGACAGAGACAAATATATATTCATTTGTGACATAATCTGATAATGTCTTAAGCACAATCCTTTTCATAGCTAAGGAATTGTCACTTAAGGTACAACAGATTCAATAAACAAACCTTACTAACTTCCCTCGAGTTCCACAGGACCCTCCAAGAGTAACCCAACCCCTCTAGGATTCCATCCCCTGTGCCAAATTGATTTTTTCTTGTGTTTAATCCCTATTCGCTCCCTTCCCAAGTGCTCCAAGTCACTGGAAACTCCAAATCGCTCCCATAGGCCTGCATCAATGCGACTAAGGCATTTTTTTCTTAGTGTTGTGCCAATGATTATAGAATTTAAGACTGAATTCCAGGGCTAGAGCTAGGCCTCTGCCCAGAAATCCCTGTAAATTCTAGGATTCATAAATTGCACAAGGAAAATTCTTGTAAACTAAAAAATGACACCAGGACTAGGCTTGACCATCCCCAACCAAGACTAACATTCTATAAAACACTTGGAAATAGTGCAACCTACAGGTCATGAATACAAGATTGAGCATAAGGGACTAGAAATTCATATGAGACTTAACAAGAAGGATCACCACCCTCTTTAGTTTCCTTAACATAAATTAGGTTTTTTATCCATTATTATTTCATTTATAAGTAAAAACATGAAATGAACCATGACTAGGACCAGTCACATAACCATGCTTATAACCAACATATAACCATATGATAATAGCCATTAAAGCCATATAATAACAAGTATAAAAGCAAGAGAAATTAGCTTCCATTAAACATAAGCAAGATCCAACCAGGTTTAGGAATTCCACGTACCCCCCAAAAATAGACATGGCTAAACCAAATATTTCTTTCAACCAGACACCCATGTTCCATATTACAAGTATGAATGTGGGATATCACGAATAAACCAATCCAAAATAACTAAGGGAATCCAAAGGTTAATCCACCTCCACCCTCACCATATCGTGATATCACCTAAACTGGCATCGAGATCACAAAACCAAACCGAGCTTGGAATGCCTCCATATCTTATCACTATCCTTGAGGAATTTTCTATCTCCTTGTCTCTAATATTTACCGAAATCCACACCAGATCACTAGGCCCTTACCGAGACTCCACCTTTAGGCTTTACCGTGTATCCTACCAAAACCAATCAAGGGATTCCTAGGAATTTGAGAATGTTCCTGAGACCACCTCCACCTTGGATTTTAAAACCTTCTAGAAATTCCAAATCTCAAAACCGATAATAATCCTATCACACCATGGCTATCCAAAAAAATGAAATGAAGGGCTGAAAACCACTGTCAAAACCTGAAAAAACCATGCCACTGACATCAAGAGAACAAAATACCAACATGCATATGCCATGCATGCCAAAACTAGCTAGGAAATAATACATTTAATTTGTTACTTGCAAGTACACCTGTTGCAATTGCTTGATCCTTCTCTTGCTTGGTCTTTTCTTTCCTTTCCTTTCCTTTCCTTTTCCTTCCTTTTCTTACTTTTCCTTTCCCTTTCTTGCATGATCTCTTTCTCCTCTTGGTTCCCTTCTCCTCTTTGAGTGTATTTCTCAGAGTGAAATGACAAATGGCTCTAAACTGATACTATGAGGTATTTTTAACATTCATGCATCTAATTTATTCAATTTTCCATTAGTTTCCTTCAATTTCCTCCTCACATGCCTATGATATTTCACCTTCCTTTTCTCCTAACTTCCTTTATTTTCATAAATAAATGTGCCAAAATATCGTTTTTCCTTTTTAATTCCTTATTCATTGACATTTCGGATTTCCCCTTAGCCATAAATACATCAAGTGATTCCCAATAGGATATGTTTCCCAACATTCATATTGGAATAAGTGTCCCAAAACCTTGGTCTTATCTTTGCCTTTATAAAATTTTATTACATGATATTTTAACCCGAGTCTATTACACCAAGCACATAATTTCCATTATATTAAAAATAAATTGAAATAAACTCAAATAATACCTCATTGGTGGCTCGTCAATAAGGCGCACTTGAAATTTTGTTTACTTCCTGTCACAACAAGTCAAGTGAGATCTTTGACCAAATCATTATGTATAAACATATCTCATCCAATTATCTCAAACCATAACCATCATAAATCAAAATCATAGACCACATGCATAATTAAAAACTAAAATAAAATATTGATGCGTATCTTTCAAATGGTTCTTTGTTTCTACCTTTGGTCTTTATCCTTTTTGTACACACACTAAATCGATTGTTGAACCTGGATAGAACCTAGTGTCTTATCTTTAAGAAACAAGGGAATCCAGAGACTAAACCAACTCAACCCTCAATAGCAGCAATAACAGTATCCCAAGACTAAACTGCCTCAACCCTCAATATTAACAACAAGGGAATCCATAGACTAAACTGCCTTAACCCTCAATAATAAAAATATGGGGGCTACACTAACAATTACAATAAGTGAATACACTAGTATTATAGGGACCTAACATGTCCCTCTCCTTCAAAAAAGTGTTGTCTTCAATGCTTGAGTAGTTATGGATGCTTTTGTATAAAATTCTTATCCTCCCATGTGGAATCTTCAATGGGTAAGTTCTTCCACTTGATGAGATACTCTGAAATTGATTGATTTCGTATTTTTCGATTTCTTGCTTTCGTGTCTACTTCGGGTTCCAATATCGGTTTTCCTTCCTTGTCAAGTTCTAGCAATATTATTTGAACTGGAAGCTTGCCCCCTATAACCTTCTTTAAGCTTGAAACATGGAAAACTAGGTGCACTCGGGAAGATGCATGAAGCTCCAATTTGTATACCATAGTACCAATCTTTTGCAACACCTTGTAAGGACCATAACACTTTGGTGATACTTTATTATCCTTCTTAGCTAACTTGAGGGACATCTGTTTGTATGTTTGTAGCCCTAAAAATACCCAGTCACCTACATCAAAACTTCTTTCGTTGGGATTTTGATATGCTTGTTGTTTCATTTGATTGTGTGCCAAAGTGAGGTTATCCTTTAAGAGTTGGAGAACTTGTTGTTGATGCTCAATGTGATCTTCCACTACTTTGCCCTTAAGATTTTCTCTTAAAGACAATGTTATGGATGGTGGATGATATCCATAAAGTGCCATAAATGGGGTCATTTTTATGTACTATGGAAGGAAGTGTCATACCACCATTCATCCAGAGGTAACCATTTGACCCATTGTGTATATTTATCGGATACAACGCAACGAAGATATCCTTCCAAACATTTGTTCACTATCTTGGTTTTCCTATCAAATTCAAGATGATAATTAATATGATATATGAGCCAATTCAGTACCCAGATAAAAAAACATTTCCGTCCAAAAATTTCTAGTAAAAATGGGATCTATGTCGCTTACAATAATCTTTGGGTTTCCATGTAGCTTTTGATTTTTTTCCATAAATGCAGTACAACTGTATTGGCTTTAAATGGATGAGATAATGCACAAAAGTGTGCTTACTTGGTAGGTATATCAACTACCACCATGATGACACTCTTTCCTTTGAAATTGGGTAAACCTGTGATAAAATCCATTGAAACCTCCTCACAACGTTGACTTGGAATGGATAAAGGTTGTAACAGACCCAACGTCTTAATTGTCTCTACTTTATTTTGTTCGAAAACCAAACATTCTGCCACAAAATTTTGAATATCAGATTTAAGGCCACCCCAAAAAAATTCCTTCTTAACCTTGTGGTAAGTCTTTCAAAATATTGAGTGCCCTCCTAAGATAGAGGTGTGCAATTTCAGAAGAATATTTTTTTTTGAGTTGGGAATTCTTACAAACGTATAAGTGATCTTTGTACCATAGTGAATCATTTTTCCAGCTAAATGTATCAGATGTATTGGGATCTTGTTACAAATTTTGAATCAGTTTCCACACTTCTTCATCATTCTTCCATTCATCCCTTGCTTCGGTTATCCAATCTGGTTGGATAAGAAGAATGGGACAAAGAAATGCTTCCACATCCTCATCCTTTCTTGAGAGTGCATTTGCTACAATATTTTTCTTCCCTTTTCTGTAGATGATTTGAAAGTCATAACCCAACACCTTTGTGACCCAATTATGCTGCTCTTCTGAAGATAATATTTGTTCTAAAAATTATTTAAGACTATCATGATGTGTTTTTACCATGAAGTGTCTTCCCATTAGGTAAGGTAGCCATTTCTTAAGTGCATGTAATATTTCCAACATTTCCTTCTCATAAATAGGTTTGCATAAATACTTTCCTTTGATTGGACGACTTTAAAAAGAAATGGGTTATCCTTCTTTCATTAAAACAACAACAATTCCATTTCCTAAGGTGTCACATTCCATAATAAAGGTTTTTGTGAAGTCTCACGTAGCTAAGACCGATGCTTGTCACATTTCCTCTTTCAGATGTTCAAAGGCTTTAGTTGTTTCTGGAGTCGAATAAAATGCATATTTCGTCAGTAATGTTGTTATAGGTGTTTCTATTCTCCCATAATTCTTAACAAAACTTCAATAATACCTTGTCAACCTCAAAAATCCTCACAGATGCTTTATGGTTGTGGGGATTTTACATTCCTTAATGGATTTAATTTTTTTAGGGTCTACCTTAACGCCCTCATGAGATACAATATGACCAAGATATTCCACCTCCTATACTCCAAAGAAAATTTTGGAGGTTTTTGCATATAATTTTTTCTCATCCAATAGTTTGAGCACCCAGTCAACATGTTGAACATGATCCTTCCAAGACTTGTTGTAGATTACTATATCATAAAAAAATACTAACAAAATTTTTCTAAGGGTTAAAAAATGGAATTCACCAAACCTTGAAATGTAGAAGGTGCATTAGTAATGACAAAATGCATGAAAAAAAAATTCATAATTACCCTTGTGAGTTCTAAATGTTGTTTTTAGAATGTCTTCAGTATTCATTCTTATCTGATGATATCCTGAATGAAGATCCAACTTGGTGAAGTAAATTTCTCCATGTAATTCATCCAATAATTCATCAATGACAGGAATGGGATATTTATCATTAATAATGAGCTTGTTGAGCTCCCTATAATCCGGAGACATGCGCCATGATCCATCCCTCTAGTGCACCAATACTACTGGAGTAGAGAAAAAACTTTGACTAGGTTGAATTATACCTCCTCTAGCATTTCTACAACCATACGTTCAATTTTCACTCTTTTAGGCATAAGGATATATGTAAGGTCTGATGTTTGGAGGAACGCTTCCTGGAATCAAATGAATATCACGATCATGATCACGAATAGGTGGGGGGACTTTGGGAGTCTCAAATACCTTGGAATGATTGTCAAATACTTCTTGGAGATCTATAGAAATAGATGATTTTGATGTTTGAACCTCTAGTGATCATAATTTTGAAATTACGCCCTGTTTTTATTTCTTTAGAAGCCTTTTCATGCCATTAGAGATGATTATCTTTCCTGGTTTTTCTGCAATACCCCGTAATTCAACTTCCTTTCCTTCTCGAAAAAAAAAATCAATAAAAGTTCTTGAAAATTAAAAGCTATCATAACCAAAGATTGTAACCATTGGAATCCTAGTACAACATCAACACCACCCATTGGAATGGAAAGAATTGGACTATTCAATACATATTCTCCCATATATAGCTTGATATTATGGCATTTTCCTAAGAAATTTATAGTTCCTCCATTTGCAACCATCACTTAACACTCTAGTGCTGGATATAATAATCAATTCAATTCCTTAGCTATCTTACAATGAATAAAATTATGGGTACTACCCAAATCAATAAACACTATTACCTTCTTCTTCTTTATATGTCCTTCTATCTCGAGAGTTTAAGGAGTGGAAATTCATCTAAATGAATTATAATATATGGTTGGATTCATTTCTTCTTTCTTTTGGGTTGGGTCCAGGTGTATATCCTCTTATTTTGACATTTCTTGTTCCTTTTCTTCCTCTTCTTCACAATCTATGTAAAATAATTTATTCTCGGCACACTTATGACCTTTAGTGTATTCTCTAACACAATTGTAACAAATCCCTTTAGCGCTTTTTTCCTCCAATTTTAGTGGTTTCAACCTTGTAGGTTGTGGAAGGCGAGGAGTACCAACACTTCCATATTTATACTTGTGAGTGGTAGACTTCCTCGTTTCCATAATTTTTCTTTCAACTTTTTTTTTCCACCCTAAATGCCTTCTCCAATGAATCAGGTTCCCAAAGGAGAAACCTCATGCTGGATGTTATCCTTTAAGGTACCTATGAATACATAAATCATATGCTCCTCTGGAATATCATATACCCTGATATTCTATTTTTGGAAGTCCTCAATGTGCTCCACCATTGAACCCTTTTGTTTTAGATTTATCAATTAGATAAAGAAGGTGTTGCTCTTTGTATCCTCATAATGTGTTATCATTTCCTCCATAAAAAAATTGACCAATTGACAATTGGTTTATGAGAATAAAGCCATCGATACTATACAAATTGATTGGGTTCTAAATATAGAGTTGCAATGTGTACCTTTTGTTGTTTTTCACATTATGGAGATCAAAATATTGCTCCATCTATAGTATCCATGTTACCGAATCCTTGTCATCAAACTTTCTAATATCGATATTTTGAATATGGTGGGTCTTCAATCCAATGTTAGAGTCTATGAAATCATGATTAACATGTCTTTTGTTCTCATCATGATTTTCATCTAATACCTTTTCTTCATTAGGAACCATTTCTTGTAGCAACTTTGTTAAACCTTCCTTCAAACTTTCTTGTAGCAACTTTGTTAAACATTCCTTCAAACTTTCCATGTCTGATTTTAAACCATTCTTCAAACCTTCCATGTATGATTTTAAACCATTCTCCAAACCTTCCATGTCTGATTTTAAACCATTCTTCAAATATTCCATGCCGCATTTCAATTTTTTATTCTATATCATCCATATTAGCTTCCAATATACCATTCTTCAAACAATCTATCTTAGATTCCATTTCATTTTTGGTTACTCTTTGCGAGAGAAAAATTTGTTGCACTTGGTCTTGTAATTTAGATATATCATGTTGCATTTATTCCTATTCATACATCATAGTAGAGCTTTCAAAGGATTTAATGGGTGTAGAATTATTTTGTTTGGGAGCCATATTAGAACCAAATACTGATATATATGCTTCAATATGCCCAATAAATTAGTTCAAACTATTTTTTCAAACAAAAATTATGCAAAATTAAAAAATACACACCTTTTTCTTGCTTTTTAGGAGCTTGATATTGAAATGGTTGTATCTCAATGATTTACGATCTACAAGATCTGAAATTTAGTCCTGTGGTATCCCTTTGATTCTTCTTTCCAATGTCATAATTCAGACCAAATTTGGATTTTTCAATATAAAGTTATACCCAATCTCCCACGATAATCTAGTTATGGACGTGTTCAATAGAGATAACTTGTACTGAGTTCCACATGTCCCTGTTTCAACTTTCAGCTCTGAAAATTATACAAAATATATTACAATTCATGAAATTTTATCCTTTTTTTACTAAATTGAAATACAATGCATGTAGAGGAAGTTATGACTATTTTCCCAAGGTAAACTATTTGAGACAAAATTCTAGAGCATGCCCAAACCATAACTTATTTGAACCATATCTCCGTAAATATAGAAAACCAATATTTGAAATTTTTATAGGAAGTTCCTCAGGATTTTGTCTCCTCGTGGTAAAAAAATTAGATTTTGAACCTTTGTAGAAAAAAAATTATAGGGAAAATTCTAATATGGCATGTTTGAAGTAGAGGAACCCTAGAATCCAAAGCTGTGATACCAAATGTTATGCAACCAACTCACAAAATAGAAGAAAATATAGATCAACGACTTAAAAATTATCCTCTTCGAGGGGTAAACCTCCTTTACATTACGGAAATGAAAAATTATTGGATGATTCAAATAACAAAACCTCTTTTATATATATAGGAGTCTAAGGGGTCACAATATAATCAGAGTCGACATAACAATAATAATGTAAGGGCACAACAATAATAATAGTGGGCTTCTATGGGGAACAATAATAGCAATATGGGGACTACATATGTACAACAATAACAATAAGGGAGCTACACTAATAATAACAATAAGGGGATACACTAGTATTATAGGGACCTAACAATGTACATCATGTACTACAAATACACACCAGTAGTATTACACATCCAGAAACCATACTGTCTCTAATAATAAACCTTACTTCTAGTGTCTTTTCACTATCCATGCTTGTACCAACATGCCACAAATCACATTGCTTTCATTCTTCTGATGTATACTTCAGTGTTATATGTGCATAACATAAACATAGCCATAGTACAAACATATAATATCACTTCATATCCACATGATACTGACCTCATAAATCTGTCAGGGCTACTCTTCCCACTTGACTCCTCATGAAACCAATAACCTATTCATGTTGTTCACATGCATAAGCAATCATTCATCCAAAAGAATGATCCATGATGACCCTGATAGAAAATGACATACATACATATATATATATATAAACATAAACATAAAAAAATCATGATCGTGTCAGAAAATGACATACATACATACATACATATATACATATATAGACATCAACATTATCATGATCACAATATAATTACCAGATATCATAAGGTCAAGGTTAAGAAAACTCCCTTTATCCATGCACAACATTGATAAAAATAGTTCCCAACATAGCAAAGGCATTTGAAACCTCAACTTCATTTACTTTACCTTTCATGTTACCTTTCTTATGATTATCCTGCCACCGTCCATTTATCCCAATGGACCCAACTAGTCTAACCAGTTGTCCTATTGTTACCTTAAGTTTCCCTTATACATGCACTGACTTCATCTGAGTCATATATTACCTTATAGGTTTTATTCAATGCTTCCCTAACTTGATTAACTTTCCTCTCTCCAAAACCAATTCCCAAGAGCCCAAAACAAAAGGCAAGAACAAGAAACGACCAAGAAGAAAACCATGAAAACTAATAAAAATATGACACCACAAACAAGTGGCATGTCCATGCACTAAACACAATCAAAACTACAAATCAATCACAAGCAAATAACAAGCACCAAAAGCACAAAACTAGAAACAAGCAGCATGACTCAATCCCCATGGTTTCCCAATGCTTCCAAGGGAAATCTCAGCTTGATCCTTCTTCAGGACTTCCTGACTGTCTAACTTGCCATGCAATTTCTTGTGTTTTATTTCCAAAAAAAATAACAGTCAATGTATAAATAAATATAGAAATATCCCAGTTATATTACCTTGTTATGCCAAGCAAACTTCATTGTAACTAAACACGTCCATGTCATCTCTCAAGTAATTCCAAGTCCTTGTCGAATCCATCTATAACTGGAGACCAACTATTATACCTATCAAATACATGTTTGTGAATATAGAGCATATCCACATAACGTCTGACGAAATAAAGGTTAAGAATACTTCTTGTATGAAAAGAACTCATACGTTTGAAATTGTGTTGTCCAAACATACCCAAAGGAATTTTCACCCAATTCCTTCTTCCAAATTTTTCCTTACTGCAATTGATTCTTACCATGTGTTATCTCAGAACCCAATTGTTATTTATATAAACAAATCAACTATTACCTTGTCACACTAATGCAAAACATGCTTCTTTGCAACTATTCACACATGTCAGTCACTTGTTCAACATATCATGTAATCGTGTCTATTAATTTGAAATCATCCTTTACCAATACTAACAACCATTTCATAATCAACATTCAATTCATAGTCATTAATCATAATACTACAACTAACACCTACTTGCATTCAAGTACATATTAGTTGTCTCAGCACATAATGTGTTATTTTAACAATCGTAAGCCTAAGGCCATTCCTTCATGCGATCTCATAGACGCATACTCATACCATGTAATTAATTAGACCTTCAAGAAACAAACAGACAACATAATAGACACCAAACACTCAAACAGCCAATAGACGACATAATCAACTCATACCTCAATGTATCTAAGGGGAGGTTATCACATATTCACAAGTTAGTCCAAATTATAATGATACATATACCATCAAGATCTTAACTACAATGAACATACTCACCTTGTGTATGATTGCAATGCATATAACATCAAGTACTACCATGCATGACTATCTAACACATGTGCATAATACCACACTAATCAACTACAATCTATCATGCATATAACCATAACAATAATAGAATAATAGGCATGCACATACCCATAATGCTTATAAAAATCATTAACCAACATACCAAAATGCCCAACATACAAACTTGTATGATGATCTACTCTTACTCTAAAGTCTATTGTTGCAACCTCGCTATGATGATCTACATCTCTTGCTCTATCTAATCCAACACATCAGCATCATACATGATAACATAACCTTATATGTAATGACCTCATTCATGAAAACCTTAACATAACAATGCATCCATAACAACATGCATCTAGCCCATCCAGTCCAAGTATTTGAACCATGCTCGGATACCATCTTGTAACGCCACGTCCCAAATCTACCCACTTTCACCAAATTTCACAGAGTAAACATGAGTGAAGGGCTACTACAATATCGTTCAACTCCGTAAGTTTAATTAATGAAGTGTAATAAATGAACCAACACTTTACAGGCTACCCTCAGGTGCTACAAGACCCCTAGCCACTAATCTACCACTCCAGATGCCCAACCCCTAAGTTAACCTATCCTTTCAATGAAGTACACCCTCAGTCACACCCATGAAAATGCCTCCATGGGATGGAAAACCTCCAGTCACTCGAAAAATTCCTGAAAGGGAAAGAATGTAGTCTTTTTCATCCAATTCTTTGCCAGAGACTATGATATTTAAGCCACTTCTTCAGGGCTAGTCTCCATACCACTTCCCAGAAATTTATGAGACTTTATAAGACAATAAATGACACCAAGAAAAATCCTATAACACAAAAATCTATCAAGGACTTTCCCTAACAAGGCCTAACCATGACATACATTTTGTCAAACACATGATGAGCATGCAACCTACAGGTCATGAATGCATATCTAAACATAGTTGAAACTTATCTGAGGTTTATCAATAAGGACTAATTCCTTCTCACAATAGATTCCATAATACCAATTAGATCATGCATTCATTAACCAATCATTTATCAACCAAACATGATAAGAACCATAACTAAGGCTTGTCATAAACCATGTTTATAACCATCATATAATCAACATAATAACAATGATATAATAACCATTAAAGACACATAATTGTTGGGTGTGGAGCCTGATTTTCTTCCTGATTCAGAGATCCTTGTTTTCACTGTATGTATACCCCAAGAAAATTGTACACCCTTGCACGTGGGGGGGTGCGGGTGGGACTTGTCCCCCCGCGGGGTCCGGGGGGGCCGACCCCCGTGGCTGGGGGGTCCAGCTGCCAGCGATCAACCGGCGGGGGTTTTGGGGGCAACGCCCCTGAAGCCAAAAATAGATGTAAAATTGCCTTGTAAAAGTATAGTAATTTCTAGTCAATCTAGGCCGTTCATTAGGCAGATGATCTGACGGTAGAAGTTATGTTTAGTTTAGGGTTTTTTTCCCTAGAAGGCAACCCCTCGCTTTTATGAGGGTATTGTATTGTGGCTATGTAATGTATGTGTATTCTCTGAGTGGGAAACAGATAGGGAGACTGTGAGAGAAAACAAAGGATATTGTAGCGGATCTGCTGTAGGTTTTGTCTCTTCATTTTGCTGGATAATAGAAAGGAAGGATTGGTTGTTTGGGGTGGATGTAGCCCAAACTGGGTGAACCACGTATATCTATGTCTCTCTGGTTTTATTTTTTTTGTGTGCTTATATTTTTCCGCATATTTTATGTGTTGCATTGCTCTGTAATATTTAATTTTCTAACAATTGGTATCAGAGCCGAAGGTATATTTGGTTGTATTCATGAGGAAGAAGGTTCACAGTTAAGTGGGAGCAATGGCAGAAGATGCTAAGTTTAGGGTCGAGAAATTTAATGGAGGTGAATATTGCAGCAAAGAGTTTGATAGGTACTGTTCAGAGCATGGAATTCATAGAGAGAAGACAGTTCCAAGAACACGAAAAATGGTGTGTCAGAAAGGATGAACAGAACAATCATGGAGCGTGCAAGGTGCATGAGATTGCATGCAGGATTGCCTTTACAATTTTGGGCAGATGCTATAGATACTGTTGTTTATCTAATAAACAAAGGGCCTTAAAGTTCCTTGGATGGTGGTATTCCAGAGGAAGCATGGACACAGGTAAAAAGGTAAACTACACTACAAGAAAAAA